>CM047814.1:23414557-23880802 GCA_026214975.1 Gentiana macrophylla
ATTAGGGTTTGCGACGGAATCAGCCTAGTTTGCGACGGTAACCTTCCGTCGCAAAAAGTCCAGTTTTTTGTAGTGATATATATATCATATATATGGCCAATTTGTGTGTATGACACACGTGAATTGGCTAATAATGTGGCACAAGTTTTGTGTATAGAATACATTTGAATCGTGCAATTTAATTAATAAGATTACCATGATATTAATATTGTATATTAATTGATTTTGGAAAAATAGATTTATGGTAATAAGATAAACATAGTCAATATAAGATATTGACAATATATTGGAAATATTTAATATAGAACTTGAATATTAATGAGATAAATCAATCAAAGATATTTTCTTTATTTTATTAGGAAAATGTTTTCTTTCTTTCCACTCTACTCAAGAATTGTTCCCCAAGGATTTTGGGAGTACAAGGGGCGCCCCATATGCCTATATAAGCAAGGGGTTGCCAAGCTCTTGTATGACACACCATTATTCCAAGAGCTAATTGTTCTTAAGAAAATAGAGAGCTTTTTGGATAGAGTATTGAGATAGAGAAAATGTCGACCTAGCAGTCGAGTTTTTCTAGTAGCAGTCCTTGGCAGGATTCCTGCAAGATGCTCGTGTGAATTACTGGTAGAGGCCGGACGCTTGGACGGCTCGCGCATATCTACTCCTACCGGACGTCGATCTTTTAGATCAACCAAGGTAATAGTACCGTCCCCTAGCTCTCTTATATGTTTATTGTTTAAACGGAGACGATCTGGATCGGGAAATCAAATTTTAAATTCCGCTGCGCTACTCGATTGATTTCCTAACATCTTGATGATTAATTGTTTGATTCATCATTCGATATTTCATCAGAAGTTCGTTTATTTGAACTTGATCCTTTTTTCTCCTCGTAATTTACAAGGAAAGATCAACTCAGTAAATACAACATTCTTTTACTCAATGATCACTTTTTAATGTACATCATGAATGTCTGACTTGTGCACCAAAAACCGATAGACACTACTGTTATTTGCATATTTGAAGAATATGCAATCTTTTGTTTCAGACCCTTATCTTGACTTGCTTTGGGGTAAGGTATTTCAACCTTTGTCAAGCACCCCCACACTTCCAGGAATTTGTAGGTAGGCCTTTGCCCTTCCCACTATTCCGTTGAGAATTACATTTCTTAGGGGATTGTCTCCCCCCCACAGTTATGGCCAACCCCGAACAAATCAACAAGACATTCGTCATTTCTTTCAGTGTTCATGCGTTTAAGCAACACCACCACTCGATTGAGGTGTGTATCATGCAATGGTTTAATGAATGATGTTGGTACTAAAACAAAACTCATTAAACCGTGCATTACTCCACCTAGATCACTACAGTTGTCTTTAATTCAATTGCCAAATTAAGTCGCAACTTCATGGGCCTCATTTTTGGTTCTGAACATATAAATATAACATTCTTTAGGTTATTGATTTTTTTTTTTCCAACACATTACTGTTTGTGACATGAAAATTAACATGTCATCATATTGTGTCATAGGTAATATATTCTAATCCAGGTTCATTACTTAAATCAAAATATGTAATATGCTCTATTATGTATCTAGTACTTATTCCATTCACCGTCAAAATCATTTAAATTATGACACAGTAACATAATTCAAACAGGTATTTGCACCTAAATCATTATCATGACTAATGGACATGCATATAGTAACTATGGTGCCGAAAAGTATGAATATACATCCCGTGATTCTCAACTCAATCAACACATCTTTTCAAACCAATAATAATCATGTAAACTAAATTGTCCTTTTCCATTAGACACAAATAATATATTGATTAAACATAAACGGAAGGAACAACTAACAACTACTATAATTAAGCCCACAGGTGTGCACATCAATTGTCAACATATATATATATTTTCTGATAATGCTAAGGTCCAAACCACAAAGCACTTTTACCCACATCGACTACATCAGAGGCATGATATACTACTTCCTACAACAAAATTCACGTACGTGAATCACAATTTATGCCCATGTCCGTAAGCAAACATAGTACACACAAAATGGCACAAAACAGCACGTAACGAATTGCATCTTGAACCCATTTGTACAAATGATATGGCTGTTAAATGCATGCCTACTATCAACAGTTAACCGAATTGCTGCGATGAAACAATTGTATGAGTTCATATAATGGCAGCAATGAAGATGATGGAAATATTATTTACATCATGCAAAGGCTGCATAGTGTTCAAAAATTGTAACGATCACTTTATTCGTATCATTTATGCATGTAATCAAATTCCAAACATAAATTTCATTTACTGAAAGAGTACTTCTCGAATTCATTGCAAGTTGTTTACGTATTGCATAGAACCATATTCTGATTTACTAGTTAAACTGGACACAATAGCATGCAAAGTATAGTATTTTTCCTAAGAATCAGTGGATGTGTTGCTTACTTGCATGCATGAAAGAACAAAGTACCGATAATTTATTTCCGGTGAACATATCCTGTATTCCTGTTTAGTGGTTAACAATTTTCACAAATGTATGACCAGAATCAGTTGAAGGGATTGAACAACATGCGTTTAACATTATTAACAAAAAAAAAAGCACATTGATTTTAGGACAAAATTAATTACCACAACAAAAACGTCTTAAAATTGTTGGGGAAATTATAAATCTAGCATGTTGTCTAGTAATTTTTTAACAAACATTCTTAACACTTTAATCATATGAGCATGTATGAACAACAAAAAAGTTACTAAAATGAGACAAGAAAACTTATAGACCGAGGCGAATGCAGCACTCTGTCCTTAAGATGTTTTTGCCCCGATTATGTGTCACGGTAACGACAATCGTCTCCTAAGATACAACATTCATACATTCTTCGGATTGTTGCATTTCAATGAGATGAAAACAGCGAAGCGATCATGTTTTGTAAATCCCTTCTTGACTCGAATTTATACAAAGTATTTGTATAAATATTTTAATACAACTGACCAGAATTTTGTCTAATAAAAATCTTATGAAAAATATGCATTCTTTTTCATAAAATGATGGGAATTTATTTGAGAAATATATCTGATCATTTAAAGTTTGCAACCCTTAACCGAAAAGATACAATATCTTATGTGGTTGTAACATTATACGGAACCGATGCAACCCTCCATTATTTTAGAATTAATTTTAATTCAAATATCTTCAACAGATGGCATCGACTTTATATTGTGGAGACCGAGGAGAGCCTTTTAAGACGAGAGAGAGCCTAAGAACAATTAAAAATGAGATTCCTATTAAAATTAACTCCAATAGTAAACTCGGAGTGGTAGATGTAACTCTACACAAGTTTCATCTTAACGGTAACTACTACCTCCGACTCAAGATATAAGTCCATTTTGGAGTAAAAAAGTTTGAAATTCAATGTGGTGCAAAGGTAGATTTTACTTTTTGGTGTGGTGCAGTCGAATCTGAGAGATGGTAAATCAGATATTTCTGATTCCAACTCTCCGATTCGACCAAAATCTGTTGCATCGAATCATTAACATGATCTGTATTTAACAGATTCTGGACAATGATGAGGTCGAAATCATCACGGTGGCTCAGCGGTGTGTGGTTATTGGATATCTGGCTTATTTGTTAATGATTAAAGGTAAGCTAGCCGGTGGCGAACGGCCGCGATAAGAGGAGGGTGAGAGAGATGGCGTTTTTGCAGAGCTTGGAGCTGCCTTGTATTTGAATATATCTTCAGGTTTACACAAACCTTCCTTTTATAGAAGGAGGAGGCTTAGGAGCTAAGTAAGAACAGGTGTTACATGGCAGCTTAGTCACTAATTTTACTTAACAGCTAAGCAAACTTAAATATCTGGGCTGCAAGTGGGTAAGATATCTTGGCAGCGACATCTTAGGATCGCATGGATCGCCAACTTTATTGTCCTGCCTTGCTCTTGCTCCCTGCTACCTCATCAAGTCTTGTGCGGCCTCCTTAGGATCTTTTGTCCAAGGTCGCAGTCCGGCCCCCTGGTCCAGCAGCGCTCGGGGCGGGTTTCGGCAACAGCGGCCTCGACTTGGCTGGTTGGCCTCACCGGTGCCGTGGTCACGGGCCTTTATCTAGCTCGGTGGTTCAGATAGGCTTTTTCCAGGACTTGAAGGTGGCGATTCCATTTATACGTATCAATGGCCCCCTACTCCATGTCTTGGTTATTTTTTCATGAAAATGTCGAGCGTGGAGTAAAGTGAGCTCAAGGATATATATCGTGTATTTGCGACCTTGTCGTCTGATGCGACTTGTTCACTAGGGACCGTGCTTTGAAAACGAGGGGCCTCGAAGCAACTTCGGGTCTGTTTTGCGACCTCGTCATTTGATGCGACTTGTTCACTAAAGACCGTGCTTTTGAAGCCAGCGGACTCGAAGCAACTTCGGGTCTGTTTTGCGACCTCGTCGTTTGATGTGACTTGTTCACTAAGGACCTTGCTTTTGAAGCCAGCGGCCTCGAAGCAACTTTCGGTCTGTTTTGCGACCTCGTCGTTTGATGCGACTTGTTCACTAAGGACCGTGCTTTTGCGTTTGATGCGACTTGTTCACTAAGGACCATGCTTTTGAAGCCAGCGGCCTCGAAGCAACTGCGGGTCTGTTTTGCGACCTCGTCGTTTGATGCGACTTGTTCACTAAGGACCGTGCTTTTGAAGCCAGCGGCCTCGAAGCAACTTCGGGTCTGTTTTGCGACCTCGTTCTGGGCAAGGATGTCTACCCGTCCAAGGGTTAGTGGGGCAGTTTAACAGTCAGATCGTGACTGACGTCAGCTCCCTTGGTAACCGCAATAGCGTGGGTACTAAGGTTGCTTTGGTAACTGCCCAAGTACGTGGGTGGATAACGGCTGAGTAATTGTCTACGTGGGAATTGATGATCGTGCCTTAATGATGGCGGTTTTGAATTTTGAAAACCGAAAAAGGCCGCGCAAACCTGGACCGTTGGATGGCTGGATCCTTGACCGTTCGATCAGATTTCCTCTGCCTATATAAGGCCCTCATCCCCTTAACCTTCATACCTTTCGATCTTCCATTTCCCCCCAACTTTTCTCTCTATATTTTCTCTTTTTCTGGGAGTGCAAGGATTTTCCGGTAAAGGTTTTAGAGAGGATTTGGTGGCGACTGAAGCAAGTTTGAGGTTTCAGGCGAGGGTTTGAAGATTCCGGTCTAGAGTTTGAGGGTTCCGACGTGTTCTTCCGGCCGCCGATTTTATCCTCTTCTTAGAAACAGTAGATTCCTCTTCCCTTGACCTCTTTCTCTGTTTTTCTTTCCATATTTCGATCCTTTTTAGCAAGTTTGATCAATCGTGAGGCATTGCGTTCATCTTTAAGACGTTTTTGAGGCAAAAATCTGGGTTTTTGAGTTGATGCTTTTTGTTTTGGGCAAGGTTTTTCTGAAAAGAGGGGGTAAGGCATGCCTTAAAAACCTCATCCTCTTCCTTTGCCCGTTCAAATGTGTATTTCCCTTTATTTGCAATTACTTTCCATTTCCCCTGTAAAAACGGAGGGGAAGGCGTCGAGATGGGTGCGATCACCTTCCTGGCTTAATTCCCATTATCCCAGGTCTGAAAGCTCCACATTTTCCTCTTGTTTTTGCAGGATGTCCGATGAAGAGTTCTCTTTAGGGGGCGACTCCGAAGGGGATCAGGAGGCATATGACTATGCGCTGGATGTAGAGGATGACGACCCCTATAGCCCTGATGTATCCGCTGGGGACGACCTGCTTGGTGAGGTAACCGGAGAGGGGGCCGCTGCTCCAGTAGGTGGCGACCCCTTCGGTTTAGATGCTCTGTTCCCCGATCCAGAACCGCGATGCAAAAAGAGCCGTAAAGAGATGGTTCGTACTCAAGGAACTAGTACTAGTGAGGCCGGAGGTAAGGAGATGTCTGATGTTGAAGATCAGGCCGCCGAACCCAGCCCTAGCGGCACCGCTGAGCATGACGAGGCATATATCGAGGACGCCGCGCTTCACGAGCTTATGGGGGCGAGCGAGGACGAGAATGCACCCTTACCTCGCAAGATTGTCTGGGAACTCCCAAAGAAACCAAAAAGGAAAAGGGATCCCAAAACAATGACTGTTGGTGAAGCGGCGGCGAAAGCAAAAAACCCGAAACCCAATAATCCGGAGGCGTTAAGGGAGTTTACTCTTCTGACCGCGTACGAGAAGGCTCTGGAGGAAGAGTGGGTGATGCTCCGCGATGATGACGACCTTAACAAACTTCTCCGCCGCCGATATAAGATTGATACAAGTGTGTATAGATTTTCTCTGTTTGACTACTCGAAGGAGGAGGATAAGTTTAAACCCGGAGATCGCGAGGATTATGTTTGTGCCCGCCGCCCAGATGATACCCTGATTCTTCACTTCGATCACTTCTATGCGGGGCTCAGACCTCCTTTCGACCCGTTTTTTATTAAGATTTGCGAGCTGATGAGAGCTCTGCCTACTGATTTTGCTATTGGGGCCGTTATTCAGATTATGGCCTTCATTGTCATGTGTCGGACGATGAAGATAGAGCCCACCCTCACTTTGCTGGGTCAATTCCACTTATTCTGTGGGACGGGTCTTCCGGGACAGGTATCATTGAGGACCAAGACACATCGCTTGCTCTTTTTGCTATCCAATAAAATCCATAGATGGCAAGAACGGGTGTTTAAAGTGGAGTCCAAAGTTGGTTGGCCATTCCCTAAGGCAGCACAGCGCAAAGGAAAGTCCACCCTTTCTTTCGGCGAGCCCCTGGTTCCTGAACGTCGCCTTGTCAAAGGGCTCATGGCGCTGATACACTCTGATGGGGTTGAGCCCTCCCTGATAAACGTGGCCTGGGTCGATCTTCTTGATGTGGCTCTTCCCCTGGCGTGCATGGCGGGTGTCGTGGGTCCGGGTAGAGAGGAGCCGTTAGTTGTTGTGGCACCGGAAGAATGCGACCCTGACTGGGTAGGAGATTGCCACTTGAGCAAGTGTTTTCCTTCTGAGTGTCCTGTATGTGGGGGCGATCCTAGGAGAAGACCGCCTTGCAATTTTTCTTGCTTTTTATTTCTTCACTTTGTAAGCTGTATTATTTTACTCCTTTTTTGGGCCTGTTTCTAACGAACACTTTTGCAGGTATGGACGCTAACGAACGCAGAGCTCAAAGGTAGAGGCTCGCTGACGAGCAGGCACTGTGGATGCCTCTGTTGATGAGACTTTCGACCCTACCCAGCCAACGGCGGTGCCCATAGGTGCGAGCTCAAGCCAGGCCGTTGGGGCCTAAAAAAGGTTGCAGGCTGAGGAACCCGCCAAAGAGCCTCAGGGCCAAAAGCGATCCAGAACCGAGAAGGCCAACGCTGCCGGCAGAGTTGAAAAATGCTCTTATTGTTTGGACAAGCGACCTACTGAAAAAGGCTCTGAGCGGCCAGAGGTTATTGTTGAAGAGGCCTCCGAGGGGATGGGGACGCTGCCGCCAGGGACATTGCCTCGTGGTTACAAAGGAAAAGAGCCCGTGTGGTTGGATGCTAATTTCACCCAAGGCCGTGACATGACTAAGGCGAGCCAGATTAAGGAGGCCATTGCCGATGTCATTCCTTTGGGTCGCCTCGCATGGGACTCGCCGCTCGGAGTTCAGATGGAGATCGGAAGGGGGATTACTGCTCGCATCGTGGTTCAGGATGATGCCCCCGCCGGCGATGAAGTCGCCGAACTCAAAGATCTCTCGGGTCAATTTGGGATCGCTGCCTCGATGGTGAGTTTTTGTTTGTCTTGTATTTTTTCATTCTCTTTCAAACTTTACTTTTCTGGCGGGCTTATATTCCTCCCCTTTTTCAGCTTGGAAATCGCATAAACAAGGCCATTGCGGCTGCTGAGAAATGCAAGGCTGAGCTTAAGAAAGTGACAGCGGCTTTTGGGGCCTCGGATAAGGCCAGGGTTGCTTCTGAAAATAAGAGCGCTGAGGCCTTGACCGAACTAGATCGGATGAAAATGGCTATGCTTGAGAGTGCCAAACTGGATGTGGAGCTGAAGCAGAAGGTGTCGGTTCTGAAAGATGAGGCTCGTAAATCTGCTGAAGGGTTGTTGGCCGCACAGGAAGAGATCGTGAGCTTAAAAGAGCAGCTCGCTGTTGCAAATAAGGCTGTTGAGGAGGCGGGTCCTGAGGCCGTCGCTGCTTTTAAGCGCTCTTATGAGTTTCTTGATTACCAGGAGGCAAGCTTTGATCAAGGTTTCAACCACCTCGCTCGCTGCCTCTGGGATTATCATAGCAGAGAGAGCATTACCCTTGAGGAGATGCTCCGGTGGCTTAACATGTCTCAGCGGAGTCCCGACCTGTTGGCCCTTCACCCAGATATACCTTACGCCGCGGATCACATCGTCGCCATTCAGACCAGTCAGATAGAGCACAGCGAGCCGGTCTAGGATCCTCCGGCAGTTAACCCTGTTAATTTTGCCATTTTGAAGAATCCTCCTGCTGCAGCGAACGACCAACCCGGCGACGAGTACATTGACACTCCTCCTGGCTCAACTTAAATGATTTTATGCTCATTTCAAAACTTTTTCTGCGATCTTGTAATAATTCAACTTTGCTTCTGTTTTTGAACTATTTCGATGCTTTCCTTTGATGATTGTAATAACTTTAGCTTTTACTTTCCGCACTGATCTTGTGGCCGCGTTTGGCTTGTTAAACTTGGTTTGTGGTCGTTTTTGGCCCCTTGATTTATGCATCGTATTTTTATTTCGATTCATCTCATGTATTTTGTGGATCTTGTATGTGTACGGCCCCCTTTATTTTGGCGAGGTTTATTTAGCTCGCTGAAATAATAAACCAAAGAGAACTGATCGAAAAATCCTGTTGCGGCCCTCCGTATTTTGGCGAGGTTTATTTAGCTCGCTGAAATAATAAACCGAAGAGAACTGATCGAAAAATCCTGCTGCGGCCCTCCTTATTTTGGAGAGTTTAACTTAGCTCGCTGAAATAATAAACCAAAGAGAACTGATCGGCTACCAAGCTTATACTTAATTGCGTTGCGTTGTTTAAAATTTTTCTATGCCTCCTTGTTTTGGGCGAGGCCTGCAGTGATTTGAGCGAAACAAGTTTCCGTTGCTGTTTGTAAAGATCTTGGTCGCTGCGGACTTGTAGCAAAAAATCGACTGAAATTCGACTGCGGCTCCCTGATTGGGGACGAGCCCTATTGCATTTAGTTCATTGATGTTTGAAATTTTCTGGATGCGGCCCCTTAAGTTTAGGGCGGAGTAGAGGCTCGCGAGAAACTTAAAAGCTGAGTTGATTGAACTGGGCTAACCTTTCTCGGCTGCCGTGTCACCAAGAAACAAGGGCTCTGAATTGATTTGACAGCTCACTGGCGATATTTTGACCAACTTTGCACGCGCAGTCAATATAGCCTAGAATCTCGGGCTAATAACTGTCGAGCGTTAATATAGTCTAGAATCTCGTGCCCCCTGGATTTCAAATTTTTGGGTAAAACCGCGTGGATGCTGGCCGTCCGATCTTGTCGATCATAACCGTTTATCTTGCTTGCTTTTGCTATAAAAGGAGGGAGAAAACCTAGATCTACTCCATTCCTCTTTTGCATAAATCTTTGTTGTGAGATACATGTCTTTTCAATCCAGAGAGGGTAATGCAGTCCGAGTGTGGGAAGCCCGTCCAGTTCGTGATGTTTCTCACTTCTTCCTTACTGCCTCTCTTACTGCCAAAGATCACTTATGGCGTTATTTTGACGTGGTCAGGCTTGTGAGGGAGAGGGGTTTGAATGAAGGCAAGGTTGAGGGTGACGGTTCTTTGCTCCGGGTACGGTTTTCCGGGTGGTTAGATTTTGTCTCGCCACCTTCGATACCCTCCAACCTTACGATAGTAAGGGAATTTTACTCTGTCCTATTGGAGGTTCCTTCCGCAGAAATTGTTAGCTGTGTGACCCTCCGTGGTGTCTCAGTCATTTTTACCCCGGAGGCTATCAATGAGGCTCTTAGCATACCTGCTATCGATCCCTCTACTCACTATGAGGTTGCCTGGAACCTTGGGGATGAGGCAAGTAGACAGTGTTAA
Organism: Gentiana macrophylla; assembly: GCA_026214975.1. Taxonomy (NCBI): domain Eukaryota; kingdom Viridiplantae; phylum Streptophyta; class Magnoliopsida; order Gentianales; family Gentianaceae; genus Gentiana; species Gentiana macrophylla. The sequence continues at coordinate 23,424,613 of CM047814.1, forward strand.
ACTTACGTCGGGCAATCCGCGTGCTCTTCCCAGATTCTCAACGGCCTCGCATACAAGGATCTGCGTCTCAATTGTCTTGCGAAAGAACCGTGATGGTAGATGACTAAACCTAACCTTGGAAACGGCGCCGTAAAGTCGACGGACATTACCTAGGCTATCTGATCCTAACCGGCGATGTACCGGGTCAAATTGTAGCTCTAGTCCGGTGAGTCAGTCGTATTCCTCGGGGAAAACATGGTAATTCTTTTAAGTGGGGTTAAACACCAAGAAGCTATTATTAACTCGATCTAAGTCGCAGCTTTTACTTTTCTGGTTAGATTATGTTAGTAGTTAGATTGTTAGAGTTAGATGTTAGTAAAACAAGAAATAAATACAAATAGATATATAGATATATTTTTGGATCTAGCCAAGAATACTTTCTTGAATCAATATCTTTTAGTAGAAATAAATGAGACAGATCTTCCTTTATTCAAGGTGTAAATTATATATGAATCGGTGTACTCTAAAGCTAGACAACTCCTCCTCACACGAAATGCATGAAATTGTCATATGTCAAATGTCATCACCCAAGGTCCACAATCGCCCCATGCTAATCTTAGTTAGTCCGAACAGTACAGTATATAAATCTACCCCGGATAAAAGAGGTTATTCCGTTCGTCCACGGCGATGTTATTCAAGAGGCTCCGGTTGTCAAGCGGATCGATCGATTTAACACAAACGGTGTAGTTTCAATTAAACTGTGATTTTAACATTATTAAGATCTCGAGTACAAATTTCAATAAGATTCATCTTTCCAGACAAATCGCTTCGGGTAGGAAATAGGATTCCGTTAATCGACGGCCATTTTTACCTCTCGGTTTTTCTATTTTTACTCATATCCTGACTTCTCTGGTCAGTACATCGCCAGGTTATATGTGGTATTCATCATGATTGATTACGTCAATCCGAATATATTATCAATACGTTGCAAAATAGAAAAAGATTCATTATAATTAGTTTTAATCATGATTACCAGAGTCGATCATTCATTTTACCAAAAGATTAACTAATTCAGATTCATATCTTGGCTAGACATATTTTTAGTTTAACATAGTGATAGATATAAATAAACAACAAAAGTAATAACTTGATAAAATTACCCGTTAAGTGCAAATCAAAGCCGTATTCTCTGAAAATAACAACTTTCTCGGTAATTCTCTCGAGCATTACAACAGTACTACTTTTATTTATAAAAACATATATACATACATAGACATATGTATATACGGGCCCAAAGATGAAATAAAACGAGAAAAGAGATGAAGAACCGAGATGAAGAAGAGGGGAATGGAAGAAATGGGAGGAGGTGGAGAAGAGAGATCTTGGCCAAGAGTGGCCAAGATGGGGCAAGGATTTTTTATGGATATGGGGAGGTATTTATAGGGAGTTGAGGGGAGGTTGTAATGAGGAGGTGATATTTGAGGAGATATTTTTGGAGAATATGCTAAGTATATGCCAAGTTTGTTACAAGCATGTGGGGAGGTATTGATGAGTTTGTTATGACTCATCATCATCATCATTAGTTAGCACATGGAGTAACATGCAACAAGTTGAGCCAAAAATATCCGGTTCGACCCGAGATATCAACTGTTCGGTAAAAAATTCATAACTTGAGTTGTAGACCTTCGATTGACGTGATTCAAAATGATTTGGAAAGCTCATTTAAATATCTACAACTTTCATCAAGAACTCTTCCCCAGAAAACGCATCTAATTCGGGTCAAATTTCCATCGAAAACAGGTTACGGTAGAAGCGCGTAGGAAAAATAATTTGATCCGTTGAACTCGTAAGCTTGTGGCATTTTCTTCTTTCCCTCAAAATCCATCTTTTAGGCTTCAAAACATGTCGTTACGTGGAATCTTGGTCAATATATAATCCTGCAATGAACCACCAAAATACCAAACGTAAATCCGACATTTACAATTCCGGTTACTAAACCGGTACAAAAACTAATAAAAACTTATAAAAATACGATAATTTATATAATAACTACTACTTATACATTTGAATAAAACTTAGTAATTTTGACTTGATTTGATACAATAATGCTCAAAATGGTATCAATATTGGGGTAAAATGTCGTAATAATGATCATAAATTTATCTCTCATCACAACCCCCTACTTAGCTTTTGGTCGTCCTCGAGCAAAACAAGCGATAAAACAAAATGAATGAGAGATAAATTCATGAAGATAGAAGATATAAGGGACACTAGATAATACAACCATTAGAATTACAACCAGGCTTTAACCTCAATATAAGTGTATAACAGAGTGTGTGTGTGACAAACCTATTCAATTTCCACTATCCTCTCTTGAATAAATCAAGCAAAACACACAAATATCCATTCAGATGACCCTCTCTAATGACTTTCCTAGGTATAAGCGATGTGAGTTCCACACAAAGTTCTTCCGAGTACTTATTAGGATAATCCCTAAAGCATATCATTCAGGTTTATACGGGGATAGTCGAAGATAAGATAGTAAGTTTCAACCACGCTTAAAAAAAAAAAAATTATTTTTTTTTTTTTTTTTTTTTGATGAACTTAATTTCACATGTGTAGCATATGCCTTCATTCCCAAAGAATAGGGCGTTTCGTGATAACACCCTAGCCGGACTACTATCATCAGCGTCGGAGTCAGTAAACCTCATAGTGATATAGGGCGTTTAGTGATAACGCCCTCTGCACTCAAATCATTGGTAGCTACAACCGACATAAAGATAGTTCATCTATATATTTTTATTTTATTTTTTTATATTCTTCCTTTCATTCCACTTAACTTATATCCTTTCTATCACATTCAAACCTTCGATATTCACAATTACATTTCAAAAGTTAGGTACTAAGTTACCGCAATTATCTATAGAATAACCACTAGGATCTTGAATGGATACTGATTTAAAATTTTCGTTTCAATATCAAAGGCTTACGTGAAGGAATTCATGTTACACAAATATATTTGGAATTACAATGCACTTACGGTTCACGTTGGTTATACACATCCAAATTGATCATTACATTTTCAAATCCATGAAATATATACCTTATACGATTTATTTTAATCAACTAAATAATGCTCGAAAAATCAAAAACTAAGGGATTTATTGATACAAAATAAACATTAATTCCATTGCTAGACCAACGACTCCACTCCCCTTACGAACTTACATTGTCCTCAATGTAAAGTGAGTGTAAATAAGTTGTTGGGAAAGCAATGGTGCACTAAAACAAGTCAAAACAAATACTCGGATGATAGTAAAGGGTGGGTGGGTGGGTCAAAGTTATGACCTCCACAATTCCATAGTATTTGAACTAATACATGTCATACATTATTTCAAATTTAAAACATACTAGATCATGATATGAAATATGTGACAAAGTATTAACTCGAGTTTTTATACCCAGATCCTCAAGGGTTATTTCAAATCGTTCTAACAATCTAAGTCCAAGAAATGATGCATTTGAATTTTTCTTTGATTTCCATCGGATTTTCGGATAACCACCTAATCATTCCCTTTTTAATGACATTCAAACATTCATCCTAAGACTTGGTGAAACAAAATGAAAATCAATCCAAGTATTCGCAAAGTATTATCCAAAGTATGAGTAATTATTATATTTAACATTTTTACGGGCTGCCTCCGGTAGCGCTTTTAGTTAACGTCGTTTGCTCGACCAAAATGATAAGGATTAACTAATATAATATACTAAACAAAGCGGGATACTTCTAACAATTACTCACAAAAGCACGTAACAATTAAGCACATAATCCACTAAAAATAAATGCTTAAGGAGTAAAAAGGAAGGATAGTACCCGTCATTGACTACATTTATAGTCTATAGCCGACTTTACCGTGCTTCCTTTTTTAAGGCACTTTGGTAGTGGGTCATCCTCACGCACCGCATCCTTCTTCAATACCGGTCTCCAACAGAGGTTAGAAAATTCCCACCAATCCAAACGATTCTTGACCTTTTCCTTTGATTTTCGAGCTTTAGGTTTGCGAGCTTTCACATTATTCTTTGAAGTCATCTTCTTCAATTACTGCGTGTTAGTACAATCCACACAAAAAAAAAACAAAGTGTACACACAAGAACAAGATTCTAGTGTAATGCATGGATATTTCAATGAATTGTAAGTCTTGAAGACAACGCTCTCATGATTAACTCCCAAACTTCTCCCTTACTAAAATCGTCAAGAAAACATACATACTTTTATCCAACTTCATCTTTGTAATAGGGATAGAATGTATACCTCCTTACCCTTGTCATTAGATGAATATGGTAAAGCTTCCTCGAATGACTGTGTTTCATCATTCTGTACCTTTTTCTTCAAAATATGCATTGGATATGGTGTTGCCTTATCTGGTTGAATCAAGTGAATTTGGGTTGAGGCGGATAAGGTTCGGTTTGAATTGGCCCTTTCAAACTTGGTTCCTTCCAACCTGCTTCCAATTCTGATTATTTCTATTTTTATTTTATTTATTAATATTCCCTTGGGCATGATCAAGCCCTCGTTCAGGTGTTTCATCACTAGTTTCAGTCATTCTCGTATTTCGATTTGAAAATGATACTTGGTCAGGATTTCCCTGACTGATATGACCGCGTTTACTCTCTACTCTTAACTGCCTTTCGTAAGTGTTTAAATCAGGCCTATAAGGAGTGAGTGGGGCCTTACCACTTCTGGTCATCAACTATCGAAAAATAGAAAAATAACTTGAAATAGATAAAACCTGAATCAGATGGTGTTTCATTACTGATTTCGGCCGTTTTCATAACTCGATTTGACAATTCTTGTGGAATAGAAAATATCGAATAGAAAATAACACGAAATCGATAAAAAAAAAACCACATTTTTTCTCTCGGTAATTACGAGTCCACTCGTATTTACCGAGTGTTTTTTATTTTTATTTTTTATAATTGGTATCTTACCAATAGGTAGGTACCAACAAAAATAAACGAACGCGTTTACTTTCTACTATCGAAAATAGAAAATAACTCGAAATTGGTAGAAGAAGAAAATTGGTAACTAAAAGAAGGTAGATACCAACGGAAAATAAAAAAGAAATGTGATAAGAAGAGTGTTGACTTATCCTCGAGAATTTTGAGCTAATACAAGTAGTAACCCTAGACACAAAGAAAGAAATTAGCGACGTTTTCCCCGGCAACGGCGCCAAAATACTGACAGACCTAAACCTAACCTTGGAAACGGCGCCAGAAAGCTGACGGACATTACCTAGGCTATACAGATCCTAACCGGCAGTGTACCGGGTCAAATTGTAGCTCTAGTCTGGTGAGTCAGGTCGTATTCCTCAGGGAAAACATGGTAATTCTTTTAAGTGGGGTTAAACACCAAGAAGCTATTATTAACTCGATCTAAGTCGCAGTTTTTACTTTTTCCTGGGTTAGATTATGTTAGTAGTTAGATTGTTAGAGTTAGATGTTAGTAAAACAGTAAATAAATACAAATAGATATATAGATATATTTTTGGATCTAGCCAAGAATACTTTACTGAATCAATATCTTTTAGTAGAAATAAATGAGACAGATCTTCCTTTATTCAAGGTGTAAATTATATATGAATCGGTGTACTCCTAAGCTAGACAACTCCTCCTCACACGAGCGTATGAAATTGTCATATGTCAAATGTCATCAGTCCAAGGTCCACAACTGCCCCATGCTAATCTTAGTTAGTCTGAACAGGTACCGAGTACAAATCTACCCCGGATAAAAGAGGTTATTCCGTTCGTCAGACGGCCGATGTTATTCAAGAGGCTCCGGTTGTCAAGCGGATCGATTTAACACAAACGGTGTAGTTTCAATTAAACTGTGATTTTAACATTATTAAGATCTCGAGTACAAATTTCAATAAGATTCATGTTTTCGGACAAATCGCCCCGGTAGGAAATAGGATTCCGTTAATCAGACGGCCATTTTTACCCTCCGGTTTTTCTATTTTTACTCATATCCTGACTTCTCTGGTCAGTACATCGCCAGGTTATATGTGGTATTCATCATGATTGATTACGTCATTCCGAATATATTATCAATACGTTGCAAAATAGAAAAAGATTCATTATAATTAGTTTTAATCATGATTACCAGAGTCGATCATTCATTTTACCAAAAGATTAACTAATTGATTCATATCTTGGCTAGACATATTTTTAGTTTAACATAGTGATAGATATAAATAAACAACAAAAGTAATAACTTGATAAAATTACCCGTTAAGTGCAAATCAAAGCCGTATTCTCTGAAAATAACAACTTTCTTGGTAATTCTCTCTGAGCATTACAACAAGATTACTTTTATTTATAAAAACATATATACATACATGATATATGTATATACGGGCCCAAAGATGAAATAAAACGAGAAAGAGATGAAGAACCGAGATGAAGAAGAGGGAATGGAAGAAATGGGAGGAGGTGGAGAAGAGAGATCTGGCCAAGAGTGGCCAAGATGGGGCAAGGATTTTTATGGATATGGGAGGTATTTATAGGGGAGTTGAGGAGGTTGTAATGAGGGAGGTGATATTTGAGGGAGATATTTTTGGAGAATATGCTAAGTATATGCCAAGTTTGTTACAAGCATGTGGGAGGTATTGATGAGTTTGTTATGACTCATCATCATCATCATTAGTTAGCACATGGAGTAACATGCAACAAGTTGAGCCAAAAATATCCGGTTCGACCCGAGATATCAACTGTTCGGTAAAAAATTCATAACATGAGTTGTAGACCTCCGATTGACGTGATTCAAAATGCGTTGGAAAACTCATTTAAATATATACAACTTTCATCAAGAACTCTTCCCCAGAAAACGCATCTAATTCGGGTCAAATTTCCATCGAAAACAGGTTACGGTAGAAGCGCGTAGGAAAAATAATTTGATCCGTTGAACTCGTAAGCTTGTGGCATTTTCTTCTTTCCCTCAAAATCCATCTTTTAGGCTTCAAAACATGTCGTTACGTGGAATCTTGGTCAATATATAATCCTGCAATGAACCACCAAAATACCAAACGTAAATCCGACACGACACTCCGGTTACTAAACCGGTACAAAAACTAATAAAAACTTATAAAAATAATATATAATTTATATAATAACTACTACTTATACATTTGAATAAAACTTAGTAATTTTGACTTGATTTGATACAATAATGCTCAAAATGGTATCAATATTGGGGTAAAATGTCGTAATAATGATCATAAATTTATCTCTCATCAATGACGTGGTCAATCAGGTTATAATATACTTGATCACCATAAACCAATACTAGCAAGAGGACTAGGCCCATCGTAGTATAGCTATAGTGAATCAAGTCGATCCTGAGAGAACCAACTGTGGGTCATTTCATATATAAACAATTAATTATACATGTCAAGGAAATAAAGGTGGTCTACGACCAACATAAGACAAGAAAAGTAAAGACACGACTCGACACAACGTAATTAACCTCCCCAATTATAGTCTTTATCGTTTGGACCTAGATAATTTATATAATAAACTGAACTTATTAACTGTCAATCCGTTTGTATCTATTTTAGATTGGCTACGGGAGTCATCCCCTTTAACTTGACTTAGCACCAGTTAGGTCGCTAGATCACTGTGCTACATTACGTGACTTCACCTTTTAGGTATCCATCTCATATAACTTGCACGCTTACGACACTAAGGATGCCGATATTAATCGTACACCTCGTCTAGGCGTACTTCCTAAGCGATTACTCAAGCTCTCGTCCAACTAGCAATTACCAAGTTATAGTCTCATGCTAATCTACGACGTACGTATAATCAGGTGCTAGAAATCCCCAAATATAAACCTACCTAGATATTGCTGAACGTCCGTGAAGAGCAATTCATAAGCCTACCTAAGAGTTTTATATTGGTATTTCCTTTTTACACGTTTTAATTAAACTAAGTGAGTAACGTAGCCATAGCCATACCTACTGAGATAATAAATTCTATTAAGTTAACCTAACCATAAAGACGTGGCTATCTAACGGATGAAAACAGGGCTCGGTCGACCGAATAGGTGGGCTCGGTCGACCGAGTGAACTCATTCGGTCACCCCGAATCAATTTCGTCCCCAGGTTACATCCCTGAATATATCTCTCAGCGTTTCATCATCCAGAACAGATTAAACAGTAACTCGTAAAGCATTCATATAAACTAACATAGATACGCATTAATTAAATCAAGTAGATTCATGAATAGAAACTAAGTAGATGACGTAGGTTATGGGATCCCCATAGACAAGGCTTCGCCACATCCATAACGACATAACCTAGATCTACATCATCTAGCTATGAATTAACTAACTCAAACAATAAAGCATAATTGGGGGGAATTAATTACTTAAAAGAAAGAAACAGAAAATAAGAGCTTACATATTTGCAGCCCTTAAATTGCTGGAAACACCCTCAATAAACTACATTGAATCAATATATGAATAGAGTGATTTTATTGAATGATATTCTAAGGTATGAATTACAATTCTCGTAGCTGCTTGCTTATATAGAGGTTTTTGCCGACTTAGGGTAGTTCTAGAAGATAAGCACGATATAAGCCGGAAACCGACCCAAACCTAAGGCTCGGTCAACCGAAGAGCTGCACTCGGTCGACCGAAGCTATAGGCTCGGTCGACCGAACCTAAGTTTGCATGTTTAACACGTTTTCTTCGTCTAGCTTGTTCCCCACTGCACGCTTGCATGTTGATCCGATTAATCTTCCACTTAATACTCCGATTTTCTTCCTTCCTTATCTTGAGATAATTGATTGAATGACACTAATCTTCTCGATTTGTAATGATCTGTAAAATCAACATTAATCGCACAATAAATCGGCTTTTAATAATGAAAACGGCTAAATACCAAATATCATATTATAATCACTTAACATTAAATAATAAATATAAACATGTGATTTAATATGAAATATATATTATTAATCTCGATTTAAGGTCAACGTTGATGACTTTTACGGGTATAATTTGACCGTCATCAACTACCCCCCACTTAGACTTTGATCGTCCCGAACAAAGCATCAATAAGTCATTTCCCAAGACAACATTTCCCATGGTCAGTCATACTTACGCAAGAAGCTCAAGTCAACTCATACTAGTCATGCTCATAAGATATCCATTATTCACTACTCACTATGAATCAGTGATGTGTGCATGTGCATTTAGTTTTATATATTCGTAGCAAGATTAGAGTTTATGACAACCGTAATCTCAACCTACCAACCTCAAGCATTCATACTTCTCAAGCCTTTAAATTTTTGAAGCACTAGAGCAATAAGCAAGAGCGTATCTATAGGGTTTTTGGACTTGGAGACCGAGTACTACTCAAAGCCTCTTAAAGAGTTGAATATTTTTTCATATCTTCATATTTTTCAAATACTATCAATCTCAAGGAAGAAAACTTTTTAAAGTATCCCCCTATCTTAGATCAAATATGGCATTGAATATTACCACAAGCGCAAGGCTACTTTGGTAATTTACTACAAGCCCAGTGTTTAACGTTTTGCTAAAACACAGGTACGTCTCAAGCTTATTATTCCGCTTTTGTTGGCTAGAAGATAAAAATACATCAGTCAATAGATATTGACACTAGGTAGGCATAACCAATCATCTATGCAATGTACACATAATTCTTCAGTTATAATTCGTGCGATAACTCGATTCATTTATTGAGTAATTGAATAATAAACAACTACTTTGCAACAACCGGCATGAATATCCTTAAATTAACTTAGCATAAGTATAAAATGATCACGTACTCATGCAACTTGGGTTATTTCCTATTAATTCTTTGCTAAAAATTCACAATTCTAAGTGGTACGAGATAAATAATATGGTATTTATTCATTCAATTTTTCAATCATGTACCGTTTCATTCAATTTTGAATTATAGCTAAGTCTCCTACCCCCACTTAAACATGGCATTGTCCCCATGACAAAGAAAAGTGAGAATTGAAGAAAAAGACTTAGCTCTGGAAATGGCTCTCAAGTAGATGCAGAACAGCGGAGGCAACCTCAGCACGTCGTGGAAAGACAGACACATCCTGTATAAGCAAACAAACTCCACAAAATCGTAAAATATCATGTCAATGGAAGTTATAAAATAATGTGGCGCAATTATTAGGTATAAATACCGAAAAACAGTTTAAGCCACTCTATTTTATACAACCAAAGACAAGAGAAACAAAAAAAAGAAAAATACTAAATAGAAGGAAAAAGAAACAACCAACTAAAGATGGTAGTCTTTATCTACAACCTCCACCGCCTAAATATTCTTAAAACCGGGTGGAGAAGACAAAGATTGACAATCATAACCCCATGTGGGAAAACACGAGGTGGACTGGATTAACCATGTATTCAATCCAGTATAAAAGAGAAACTTGGTAAGGTATAACAGATTGAATGCGACCGATTGGCTAAAGATAAAATCAAATACTTAGCGCAGAAACTTCTCGCTTGCATTGGATATCAACAACTTAGGGAGATGTAGCTACTCCTCGAAATTACTAATTGTTAGGAAATCACTAGTTTAACGCAGCGGAATTTAAAATTTGATTTCCTTTTCTAGATCGTTCTTCGTTTAATGCAATAAACACGTTAAGTAGTTTGACGGTTATACCTTAGATGATCTACAAGATCGTCGCTTTGACCGCCAACGGAGAGTAGTTCAATCGCGCAAGCCGTCCACGCGTCCGGCCTCTATCGCTAATCCACACGAACCCTCGCCGGAATCCTCCTTGGATTGCTACCGGAAAAACTCCGGTCGCTAGATCGGACCTTTTCTTCCTCACAAACTCACTATGGAGAGCTCTCTATTTTACACAAGAATTATGAACTCTTGCAATTGTGTTGTACAAAAGAGCTTGACACCCACTTCCTTTTATATAGAGTAAGTGGCGCCCAGTATGTAGTGTGGGAGGAGAAGAAAACCTTTTTCCAATAAAATAAGGAAAATCAATTAGATTGATTTATCTCTTTAATTATAATATTTTGTCAATATCATATATTGATTATAATTATCTTATTACCATAAATCTATTTTTCCAAAATCAATTAATATCCTATATTAATATTATGGCAATATTTATTAATTAAAGTGCACAATCCAAGTGTATCTCATACACTCAAAAGTGGCGCCCTTTAGTCAATAAATTGACTTCCGAATATTCTTTAATTAATATAATTTATATATAATTAATATCTTGTATTTTATTTATTCATAATAAATAAATACCACCATATTAATTTACCACTATAACCTTTATAGTCTGAGATAAACTTTCCTTATTTGGTTATCGGCTATAACCGCATTTTAATCCGACTCGATGTTCATATGTGTGTGACCCGATAGGCTTCGAATATGTTGGCCGTAGACACAAAGTGCAATTTACCAAAATGCCCTTCATACCCAACGATCACGGATATAGCCTCAGCAACACACCGTGACCCCCAATTATCGGAAGAGTCAAAAGCAATGACTACTACCTTTCATGTGAAGCGATTACCGTGTAACTTACAATCCTATCGCTATAATAATATCCATACGATCAGTATCTCGAGTGTCAATACATTGACGATCGTATCTTATAATCTGGATATCATGCTCTCTCGGAATAACACATTTACTCCCACTTTGCAAAGATTCTCGAGAGCTAGACATTCCTTATAAGAAGGCCATTTCGGATATTCAATCCCAATCATAGGATACGCGATTCCCGGACGACCAATCATGTATACTCCGCGATGCTTCAATATCATACCCAATCACTACCGCATGATCGCCCGTGGTTAGGAGAAATCTCAATAGTGTCAAAGCATGACAATCCACACCGTGATGCCATGAAGACTCGGTCAAAAGGATAATTACACAACCGCCACATAGTGTGACACTTAATGTAAGTGGGTCACCTAACGTCGCATTCTCTAATACACGCCCACGTCACACCCAAGTGTCCCTACACTTCGATAGACGAGATCTATCCCTACCTTCTAAAGATAGAAGACACCCAATACGTGCTAGTCCGATTATACTATCAATGTCCCATTTGATAATATGTAAGACTAGAGACATTTAAGTACCAACCTTGTTATAGTGATTAGAGATCTCATCAACCATAATCACTATCATGGTTTCTCTATCATGATTGATACTAGGGGCGTTACTATATATATACAACAAATAATATGAAGACAAACAATATATAATAACATAAGTGCTTTTATTAATCATAATAAAGTTATTACATGAACCAAATAGATCAGAAATGACCCGACCCGGTCGGATCCGGTCCAACCCGATTGGGTTTAGGACACCTTTCCAACAATCTCCCACTTGGCCTAAAGCCAATCACCCATATGCCTAAGCCCGTGCAAGTGAACATGTTTCTCATGCTTAGCTTGAGACAATGCCTTGGTTAACGGATCAGCTATGTTATCATCCGTGTGGACTTTCTCTATCTTTACATCTCCTCTATCTACTATCTCTATAATCAAGTGATAGCGCCGTAGCACATGTTTGGACTTCTGATGAGACCTTGGTTCCTTTGACTGAGATATCGCTCCATTATTATCACAGTACAGAGGCACTGGACCTTCAATGGAGGGAACCACACCAAGTTCAGTAATGAACTTCTTCATCCAAACTGCTTCCTTTGCCGCCTCCGAGGCTGCTATGTATTCGGCTTCCGTTGTAGAGTCCGCGCAGAGTCTCCTCGCTTGGAACTCTTCCACTCATTTGCTCCGCCGTTAAGCGTGAAAACAAATCCAGATTGTGACTTGAAGTCGTCCTTGTCAGTTTGGAAACTGGCATCTGTGTAACCTCGTAATACTAAATCATCGTTCCCGAAAACCAGGAACATATCCCTAGTACGTCTCAAGTACTTAAGGATATTTTTGACAAAAATCCAAAGGACCATCACCTGGATTGGTGGTACCTACTAGTCATACTAAGAGGGTACGGGACGTCTGGTCTTGTGCATAACATGGCATACATGATAGACCCGATTGCCGAGCATAAGGGACTTTACTCATTTGTGCCCTTTCATCCTCTCTGTCTTAGGACTCATTCCTTGGGCGAGTGGTAGACCCATGTGACATGGGCGGCAATCCTTTCTTGGGCGCTCCATGTCGAATCTCTTCAACATCTTGTCTATGTAGGTGGATTGTGATGACAGACCAAGCAACCTTTTAGATCTATCTCTATAGATCTTTATTCCCGAATATAGGTTTGCCTCACCCAAGTCCTTCATAGAGAAGTTCTTGGATAACCAAGCTTTGACTGATTGTAACATAGGCACATCATTCCCTATGAAGCGATATGTCATCCACATAAAGCACTAGGAACACAATGGCACTCCCACTAACCTTCTTGTAAACACACAGGGCTCATCTTCGTTCTTGATGAAATCAAACTGCTTTGATTATCTCATCAAAGCGAAGATTCCAACTCCGAGAAGCTTGCTTTAATCCATAAATGGATCTTTGCGGTTTACACACCATCCTGGCGTCATTGGTTGTGAAACCTCAGCCGTGTCATATACACTTCCTCGAGGCGTTCCCCGTTAAGGAAAGTTTGTTTCACATCCATCTGCCAGATTTACGTAATCATGGTATCTTTGCAATAGCAAGCAAAATTCTAATGGATTTTAACATGGCAACAAAGCGAGAAGGTTTCATCATAGTCAACTCCTTGTCTTTGCTTATAACCTTTTGCCACCAACCTAGCCTTGTAGGTGGTCACGTTACCGTCCATGTCGGTCTTTCTCTTAAAGACCCATTTACACCCTATGGGAACTATTCCCTCAGCGGATCGACTAATTTCCAAACTTGGTTGTCCTTCATGGATTCCATCTCGTAATTCATGGCTTCAAGCCATTTCTCTTTGTCGTGCCTTAACAAAGACCTCCTCATAAGTTCTAGGGTCCTCATCTTCCATGAGAGATACACGCCAAGTGTACCTATCGGGTCCACGGCGTTCCTGGTGGATCTTCGAGGTGTTATTGTGTCTCACGGTAGAGGTGGCGCCACATTTGTATGTGGTGTCTCCTCTACTTCCATCAACGGATCATTATCCGTAAGTGGTTCTCGAATTTCTTCAAGATCAATCTTACTCCCACCGACCCTATCCGAATAAACTCTTTCTCGAGAAAGTGGCGATCCCGGCAACAAACACCTTTTGTTCCTCGAGGGTGGTAAAATTGGTACCTTTGGCTTCCTAGGATAACCCACAAACAGACATTTGTCGATCTAGGTTCCAGCTTGTCGTCGGCATGGTTCGTTTCACATAAACCGACATCCCCAAGGTTTCATGTAACCTAGTGTTGGTTTCCTCCTTTGAACACTTCATGGGAGTGGACTCAACCGCCTTTGATGGAACTCGGTTCGGTGTATAGGATGCGGTTTCTAGAGCATACCCCAAAACGATTTTGGAAGAATCTGCATAGCTCATCATGGAACGTGCCATGTCTAACAAAGTACGATTCCTCCTCTCGAGATATGCCATTCATTTGTATCCACTGGAGGGGTCCATTCAGTAGAATCCCATTCTCCTTTAAATAACTTTGAAACTCTCCATCTAGGTATTCTCCACCTCGATCGGATCGAAATGTTTTGATTTCTTTACCTAGTTGTTTCTCCACTTCACTTCGAATTCTTTGAACTTTTCAAGGCTTCAGACTTATACTTCATTAAGTATATATAACCATAGCGAGAATGGTCATCGGTGAAAGTGATAAAATAAGAGTATCCTCCTTTGGCTTGAATTGACATTGGGCCACACACATCGGTATGTATAAGCTCAAGCAATTCATTGGATCTTATCCTTTGCCACTAAAAGGTGACTTTGTCATCTTGCCAAGTAAACAAGCCTCGCATGTATCAAGCGATTCGTAATCGAATTGATCCAACATTCCATCTTTATGGAGTTTGGAAATGCGATTCTTATTTATATGGCCAAGTCTACAATGCCATAAGTAGGATTCATTCAAGTCATTTGTTTTGGCTTTCTTGTTATTTATATTAAGTACATCAACATTCATATCTAATATGTAGAGACCATTGCTAAGTATGCGGTTACCAAAAAGATTCCATCACGTGAAAAAGAACAACATTTATTCTCAAACGTAAAAGAAAATCCATCAACATCTAATGCAGAAATAGAAATAATGCTCTTCGTAAGAGCGGAACAAAATAACGATTATTGAGTTCTAGTACTAGCCCACTTTGGGCAATGAAAGAAAATAAACTCCTACGGCCGGTAGCAAAGAACACTTGCTCCATTTCCAACGCGTAGGTCCACCTCTCCTTTCCTCGGATCTCTAGTTCTTCTTAGTGCCTG
This sequence comes from Gentiana macrophylla, assembly GCA_026214975.1. NCBI lineage: Eukaryota > Viridiplantae > Streptophyta > Magnoliopsida > Gentianales > Gentianaceae > Gentiana > Gentiana macrophylla. Next base: position 23,440,017 of record CM047814.1, read on the forward strand.
CATATTCGTACAAATATGAGAACCACAACCAGATCTCTAATACCCAAAGTGGTTAGACTTAGAAGAAGTAATGTTGATCTCAATCATAAATATACACGGTCGAAGCATCGTAATGCTTCTTCTTGGTACTCAAGAAGCCCTTGCGCTTCTCCTCCATGTCCGGTCTCACCGCAATGGAAGCAAGCATCCTTGGATTTGTCTTTTGCTATCTTAGGCGTTGGCTTAGGTGCGCCTTCGCCTTCTTGGACTTTTTCTGGCTTTTGCCTTGCCCTTGCTCAAAGTGACCAAAGAACACTTGCTTTCCCTTCCCTACGGTGCCCTCGGCGGTTTTCAACATGTTCAATAACTCCGCTTGAGAGCAATCTATCTTGTTCATGTGATAGTTCATCACAAAAGCTGCGAGAATGAATCGGTAGAGATTGCGAGAATCAAGTCAATACTCAACTCGCTCCAACTTGTGGCCCACTTCCCAAGCCTCTCTATGTACCCGATCATTTTAAGCACGTGTGACCCCACAAAGATCCCGGATGCCATCTTACAACTAAACAGGGCCTTGAGACCTCGTACTCTCGGTCAAAGCGAGGCCGAGAAGCGTAAAGTTCTTCCAGGTGGACCATGATAGAGTGGCGTCCATAGACTCATGTCAAGCTTTTTTCGCAGCCCGGTGTCATAGAAGCAAGCATGATACATGTAGCATCGATCTTTGTCGAGCAGTGCTTGTTGTACTTCTTGACAACATCTGCAAATAACCTCTCGGCTTTTTCCGGTAGGGCCTCGCCCAAGACATAGCCAATCTTCTCGTGCCTCAAAACGATTTTGAGGTTTCTTTCCCAATTGAGAAAATTAGTTTAGTCAAGCTTGTTATCGATGATAAAACGAAGGTTCAATTTGTTTGACATTTTCTACAACAATAAATAAAGATAGAATAAGTAAAAGCTCATGTATAAAAACCTAAATTTGCACTAAGAAATTTATAAGGTTTTACTCCCACTAGCCAACTATTCCCTATTGGCTTTCAAGAATTTTAATTAATTCTTTAGCGGCTGGGACCCTATCTAGTTGCCTTAATCCCCGACGGTGGTCGATCAATCTCGGCAATTTCGAAAGGTAGGTACTCTACCAATCGATCGCATGCGACTCCCGAAAGTGGTGACTAGTCAACTCTTTGACGTTCACATCTCTATGTGATAGTCAACCCCTTGTCTCTAAAGTCGACGGCCCCTGACGGTGGCCAATCACCGAAAGACTTTAGTCGAGTCATAACCCAATATTCATGAGATCTCGTGACGATCATATCTCAATAATAACGATATACCCGTGGTAGGTCAACTCCCGACGGTGGTCGATCAGCTTGGATCCGAACAAAGGCTCTTCACCGTCATTATAATATTGGGAGACAATTTTGGCTCGATTTTTGGCGTGGGAATAATTTTAAATTAATTCACTTAATTAATTTGGTTTAATTATGGTCTCATCTACTATGTGCATATTACTACGATATCATATAAAGTAAAACATACACAACATTCCGCGCATAAAATAACCGGTATGATCATGGACTTTTCTAGAGTGCGGTTTCGATACAAACCGACGAAACCGCGGGTCACAAACTAAGGGTATCTGCAACCGCCAATAGGATCTTTATTCTTTGTCGTCAATGGGTTCTTTATCTCTCCTGGTCTTCAACTTCTTGCTCCATTCTTGTTACATAATAATTAATTACACCCGCCGCACACGGGGGAAGCTCGAGGAATGGGATAAATGCAAAAGTAAACTAGGTCACGTTCTTCATAACGGCTTAGGACAATTTTTCAAAACCAACATAAAGAAAACATTCCCATCTATCCTATTGGCCGAGTCAGCGATCAATCGGCCCATATAATCACATTATATCTACTCATCTAATCCATACAATTTTATCTTATGAAAAAGATTAAATTCTAATTTTTAACTACTCATTCGTCTTTTTATTTTATCACATCAAATAATTAAATAACTTTTAATTAATTATATGATTTAACCGAAAATTAAAATTAACATTTAATTTTAAATCGATTTCAATTTTAATTAAATTTGAACTATTCAAAATAAAATTAAAATTATAAAGTCTCCTATTTGTTTCATTTCCAAAACTAATTTAGGCTTAGGCACCCACTTTCCAAAATCAAAATTTTGGAAGTGGCTGGCTGCGCTGTATTCCAAATCAAATATTTGGAAAGGCCTGAGCTCTACTCCAAATCAAATATTTGGAAAGGCCAAATTATTTTAGTCTAGGCACGCCACTTTCCAAAATCAAAATTTTGGAAGTGGCAAGCTTGCCTGAGCTTATTCCAAATCAAATATTTGGAAAGGGCTCAGCGCTATATTCCAAATCAAATATTTGGAAAGGCCAAAATAATTTTGGTTTAGGCCGCCACTTTCCAAAATCAAAATTTTGGAAGTGGCTTTGCGCCAGCCTATTCCAAATCAAATATTTGGAAAGGGCTTGAGCCTATTCCAAATCAAAATTTGGAAGGCCAATGTCCCATATGGTTTCCCAATGGTCCAAACTATTTGAACCATTGGTTGGCCATATGACACAACTAAACAAACGAGATATCTATGCACAATAAAATATCACAAAACGAAAAGGGTTGATCTCCCCCATTGGAAGAGGAGAGCCGACGGACGGCAACCCTAGGGTTACCGCCGCCCGCCGCCCGCCGCCCCTTGAGAGGGGCGCCGCCAGTCGGCCGACCCCCCAAGAACCCTATTTTTTTTTTTTTTTTTGTTGTTTTAACGTTTCGTGATTTAAATCTTGCATCTATCGATTAAATACTACGCATTTAAATTATGCTTATTGCTTAAGCTCGAAGTCTGTCTCTGATACCACTGTTAGGAAATCACTAGTTTAACGCAAATGAATTTAAAATTTGATTTCCTTTTAGATCGTTCTTCGTTTAATGCAATAAACACGTTAAGTAGTTTGACGGTTATACCTTAGATGATCTACAAGATCGTCGCTTTGACCGCCAACGGAGAGTAGTTCAACGCGCAAGCCGTCCACGCGTCCGGCCTCTATCGCTAATCCACACGAACCCTCGCCGAATCCTCCTTGATTGCTACCGAAAAACTCCGGTCGCTAGATCGACCTTTTCTTCCTCACAAACTCACTATGGAGCTCTCTATTTTACACAAGAATTATGAACTCTTGCAATTGTGTTGTACAAAAGAGCTTGACACCCACTTCCTTTTATAGAGTAAGTGGCGCCCACATGTAGTGTGGAGGAGAAGAAAACCTTTTTCCAATAAAATAAGGAAAATCAATTAGATTGATTTATCTCTTTAATTATAATATTTTGTCAATATCATATATTGATTATAATTATCTTATTACCATAAATCTATTTTTCCAAAATCAATTAATATCCTATATTAATATTATGGCAATATTTATTAATTAAAGTCACACAATCCAAGTGTATCTCATACACTCAAAAGTGGCGCCTTTTAGTCAATAAATTGACTTCCGGAATATTCTTTAATTAATATAATTTATATATAATTAATATCTTGTATTTTATTTATTCATAATAAATAAATACCACCATATTAATTTACCACTATAACCTTTATAGTCTGAGATAAACTTTCCTTATTTGGTTATCACTTATAACCGCATTTTAATCCGACTTCGATGTTCATATGTGTGTGACCCGATAGGCTTCGAATATGTTGGCCGTAGACACAAAGTGCAATTTACCAAAATGCCCTTCATACCCAACGATCACGGGATAGCGTCTGTGCAACACACCGTGACTTCCCAATTATCGGAAGAGTCAAAAGCAATGACTACTACCTTTCATGTGAAGCGATTACCGTGTAACTTACAATCCTATCGCTATAATAATATCCATACGATCGTATCTCGAGTGTCAATACATTGACGATCGTATCTTATAATCTGGATATCATGCTCTCTCGAATAACACATTTACTCCCACTTTGCAAAGATTCTCGAGAGCTAGACATTCCTTATAAGAAGGCCATTTCGGATATTCAATCCCAATCATAGGATACGCGATTCCCGGACGACCAATCATGTATACTCCGCGATGCTTCAATATCATACCCAATCACTACCGCATGATCGCCCGTGGTTGTGAGAAATCTCAATAGTGTCAAAGCATGACAATCCACACCGTGATGCCATGAAGACTCCGGTCAAAGGATAATTACACAACCGCCACATAGTGTGACACTTAATGTAAGTGGGTCACCTAACGTCGCATTCTCTAATACACGCCCACGTGCAGTCAAGTGTCCCTACACTTCGATGAGACGAGATCTATCCTACCTTCTAAAAGATAGAAGACACCCAATACGTGCTAGTCCGATTATACTATCAATGTCCCATTTGATAATATGTAAGACTAGAGACATTTAAGTAGTACCAACCTTGTTATAGTGATTAGAGATCTCATCAACCATAATCACTATCATGGTTTCTCTATCACAGATTGATACTAGGGACGTTACTATATATATACAACAAATAATATGAAGACAAACAATATATAATAACATAAGTGCTTTTATTAATCATAATAAAGTTATTACATGAACCAAATAGACTGTAAATGACCCGACCCAGTCGGATCCGGTCCAACCCGATTGGGTTTAGGACACCTTTCCAACACTAATAACCCAATGTATCACGTAAAAGTCATAACCGTCATCAACAAGGTCTGATCGGTGGGATAATGTAGAACAAAACTGATCATCTAGAAATGCCGAAATAGACGTAAAAAAATGTGAAATTTAAAACTTCCAGTAGAAAGATAAGTTGTATTTTGATTGAACCAAAAACCTTTAAAATCTAGCTAGGGTCAGAGCTACACTTACCCCAACTAGGATCATGAAAATCAAAATGATAAAAGATAATCATTAAAGCTTAGCAATACTTCCAATTCCGCAACACAAAGGTATTTTGTAAACAAAATGGAGGTTGAGAATATGATGGGTTTAGAAAAAGATATATAAGGATGGTAAGAAAAGATAAAGGGTGGGTAAGAAATTGTGTTTTGGGTGGGTATTGTTTAAGGGATTGGGTAGGGTGGGAGAGTGAAACGGATGGAAAGAAAGAGAGGCGATGAAAGAATGGTTAGAAATGTGAACTTTCGGGGCAGATTGGTGAGAGGATCGAAATGTTTGAAGGTGAAAAAGTGTAAAGGGAAAGATAAGGATAATTGCAGAATGAATTGCACATCACTTTGGATTTTCACTTGGATCACCATTCTAAAAGGTTTTGGAAGCTGACCAAGATTGTTCTTGTCCACACCAATCATTCTCTGTTTCATTTTCAGTTATTCTCAAGCTCTCTTAATGCTTCCATCTTAAGGTGGATTGCTAAATTTCCTTTTCTTTAGCAATTTCTCGACTCTCCTACGGAACTCTATTTCACGTGGCCTATATTGAGTAAAAAAGTTTTGCACATCCTTAGCCCAATGACCATCGGAACACGGCAAAATAAAAAACCTCAACATATTTCACGTTACTCTTATTTGACTCAAAGAAAACAAAACCTATAATCCTAAAAAGAAATCCTAAGGGTTTTAAAGAAGTAGTTCTGAGTTTAAAGTCCTCAGCTCGACTTTCCAAAAGTATCCTTGTCAGTTATCATTCTCGGATCGCGCGACTTTAACCCTTCGCGCACTATAAGAGGTGGGCTTGTCATTGCTATGGATTAATACCCTTCCTTGGTTTGTGAGACCTAGAAACGACATTTATCCATACCATTTATCCAAAGCTCTTACCTCGGCTCTCGTTTTAGAATTAGTGAATTCTAAGAAACTCGGTTAAAATTACGGTTACTAATTACGGTTTTGGCCTTGACAATAAGAAACAATGAATCAAAGTACTCGAATAAGGTCGGTTATGTAGGCAAGCCTACGCCGTCTTATTCGTTGGAACATATGTGATGATTCAGGCCAATCCGTCAAGATTAAGCCCGTTTAGCCCGAAAGCTTATCGGCTATGCTAAGTCTTGTCGAATCTAGCATCAGAATGTACATCACACGTGGAGGAGTTGATTGAGCGAAGCTCGGTTGAACTCGCCCGACCATGGTTAGACCATTTCAACCCATGTACTAAGAGTCTCCGATTTCTAAATTGTCACCCAAAGCGTAATCTCGCTTTTGTTTAAGGTGGGTTCACCGAGAAGCCATCATCATAAAACTCAACGAAAGCAGAAGATGGTGTTCTCTCAAAACTCAACGTCTTCTTTAGATTGTGAATGCTTAAACTACACAATTTGTTGCTCCCATGGCGATAGAAGCAATCTCATGCATAGGACCATGAGATTTTAACGAACTACGAGGAACTCTTTTTTCACCGCTTCTTTCAACGACTACATGTTTCCTTACACCTCTGATGAGACAGATTGGGGCGAAACCTCCGGCACTAATAAAATTAATCTTACAAACCAACTCCGGGCTAAGATTCATTCTAAGGTTCATGTATAGGCCAATTTATGCTCAAAAAACCAAAAGATAGTAAAACATAAGAAAAAAAAAGTAGTACCTTGCCTTCAACATTGTACAACGAAGAATTTAAGCCTTTAAAATTTTTTCGGAGCCATCTTTGTGCTTTAAAGGTATTGCTTCCATCGCTTTTCCCATCTTAGATTCGTAGCTCCACATGTTTGCTTTGGGTTATTTTCTCGGCGCCCGCGAAAGAATTATTGACTTGGATTATTGCTTCCTGGTTTCGCAAATGTAAGAAAAACAAAATGGACCGTGATCGATTTTAACATGGTTTCCCATGCTGCTATCGACTCTACGGATTAAACATACGGGATAAACAGACACGCGAAATCCCAGACTCGAAAAAACACAAATCAGAAACCGTGTAAACAGAACAGAACAAGAACAAAACAAAACCAAAAAAAAAATTAATAATAATTTATAAAGTCTCGGTCGACCGAATGAAAATTTTTTTTTTTTTTAATTTTTATTTTAAGAATCTGGAATTTTAAGACAGAGCAGACAACCAAAGGGACTCAAAAACGTAAAAACAGACTCTAAAACAGAAAACTTGACATGAATAAGAAAATTATTTATATATAAAATTGACCGTTGGTTCCCCGGCAATGGCGCCAAAAACTTGATGACGTGGTCAATCAGGTTATAATATACTTGACCACCATAAACCAATACTAGCAAGAGGACTAGGCCCATCGTAGTATAGCTATAGTGAATCAAGGTCGATCCCACAGAGAACCAACTGTGGGTCATTTCATATATAAACAATTAATTATACATGTCAAGGACATAAAGGTGGTCTACGACCAACATAAGACAAGAAAAGTAAAGACACGACTCGACACAACGTAATTAACCTCCCCAATTATAGTCTTTATCGTTTGGACCTAGATAATTTATATAATAAACTGAACTTATTAACGTCAATCCGTTTGTATCTATTTTAGATTGGCTACGGAGTCATCCCTTTAACTTGACTTAGCACCGCTTAGGTCGCTTAGATCAACGTGCTACATTACGTGACTTCACCTTTTGGGTATCCATCTCATATAACTTGCACGCTATTTACACTAAGGATGCCGATATTAATCGTACACCTCGCCTCAGGCAACATTCATATGGTTAGGCGTACTTCTTAAGCGATTACTCAAGCTCTCGTCCAACTAGCAATTACCAAGTTATAGTCTCATGCTAATCTACGACGTACGTATAATCAGGTGCTAGCAATCCCCAAATATAAACCTACCTAGATATTGTTGAACGTCCGTGAAGAGCAATTCATAAGCCTACCTAAGAGTTTTATATTGGTATTTCCTTTTTACACGTTTTAATTAAACTAAGCGAGTAACGTAGCCATAGCCATACCTACTGAGATAATAAATTCTATTAAGTTAACCTAACCATAAAGACGTGGCTATCTAACGGATGAAAACAGGGCTCGGTCGACCGAATAGGTGGGCTCGGTCGACCGAGTGAACTCATTCGGTCACCCCGAATCAATTTCGTCCCCAGATTACATCCCTGAACATATCTCTCGCGTTTCATCATCCGAGCAGTTAAAACAAAGAACTCGTAAAGCATTCATATAAACTAACATAGATACGCATTAATTAAATCAAGTAGATTCATGAATAGAAACTAAGTAGATGGCGTAGGTTATGGGATCCCCATAGACAAGGCTTCGCCACATCCATAACGACATAACCTAGATCTACATCATCTAGCTATGAATTAACTAACTCAAACAATAAAGCATAATTGGGGGAATTAATTACTTAAAAGAAAGCAGAAAAAATAAGAGCTTACATATTTGCAAATTTAAATTGCTTTGAAACACCTCTCGATAAACTACATTGAATCAATATATGAATAGAGTGATTTTATTGAATGATATTCTAAGGTATGAATTACAATTCTCGTAGTCGCTTGCTTATATAGAGGTTTTTGCCGACTTAGGGTGGTTCTAGAAGATAAGCACGATATAAGCCGGAAACCGACCCAAACCTAAGGCTCGGTCAACCAAGAGTCGCACTCGGTCGACCGAAGCTATAGGCTCGGTCGACCGAACCTAAGTTTGCATGTTTAACACGTTTTATTCGTCTAGCTTGTTCCCCACTGCACGCTTGCATGTTGATCCGATTAATCTTCCACTTAATACTCCGATTTTCTTCCTTCCTTATCTTGAGATAATTGATTGAATGACACTAATCTTCTCGATTTGTAATAATCTGTAAAATCAACATTAATCGCACAATAAATCGGCTTTTAATAATGAAAACGGCTAAATACCAAATATCATATTAATAATCACTTAACATTAAATAATAAATATAAACATGTGATTTAATATGAAATATATATTATTAATCTCGATTTAAGGTCAACGTTGATGACTTTTACGGGTATAATTTGACCGTCATCAAACCGCGAGTGGGAAAGGTTTATCAACGGCCTCGCATACTAGGATCTTATTTCGGGGGTCGACATTCGGCTTTGCTGCGACCTGGACGGTTCCTTGCGAGTCCCATCCAGAGCAGCGATAGCCTCCTTTGATTTAGTTTTTTGATTGATGACATTCCGGACGTTGCCAGGGGTAGGGCCTCTCTCTGCGACCCTTCGCCCTCAACGGGAAAGTTGTCGAGCGTCTCTCCTACAACCTCTCCGTGAGCCTGATGCTGCGTGCCCCCATTTGCAGGGGTTTGGGGCGTCAGCTGTCCTTTGCTTCCTGCCATTGTCGAGGTGGCGAACTGATTTGGCTGGGAGAATGAGATTTGCCTGTGGTTTAAATCAGAGATCTTTTTGATAGTGACAGATCGGGTGACGTGACGTCTGGAAATATGGGTTTTCAAGGGAAAAGTAGTGATGATTTGCACGCAATAATCCCAGCAACGTGTATGGCCCTTTTTCAGTGGCGTTCTTTATATGGGTGAGGGTTTTTCTGGTAAGTCAGCTTATACGTTTACGAGGTAGAAAATATCACCTTTTTACAGTTCTCTTCACTATGGGAAGAAAACAAAGGCGGTTTGGGGGTTTTCTGGGTAAGATTACCTCTCTCGCAGATGAGGGGACTCAGCCGGATGCTTTAGACCGATGGAGGTGATATTCCTTCAATCTGCTGTATGTCAGCACCTTTGGACGACTTTTACGCCTAAGACAAAGAGCGTGTTGTTGCATGCGTTCCCGGTAACGGAGCCAACTGATGAGATCGAAATCATCACGATGGCTCAGCCGTGTGTGGTTATTGGATATCTGGCTTATTTGTTGATGATTAAAGGTAAGCTAGCCGGTGGCGAACGGCCGCGGTAGGAGGAGCGTGAGAGAGATGGCGTTTTTACAGAGCTTGGGCCTGCTTTGTATTTGAATATATCTTCGAGTTTACACAAGCCTTCCTTTTATAGGAGGAGGAGGTTTAAGAGCTAAGTAAGGACATGTGTTATATGGCAACTTAGTCACTAATTTTACTTAACAGCTAAGCAAACTTAAATATCTGGGCTGCAAGTGGGTAAGATATCTTGGCGGCGACATCTTAGGATCGCATGGATCGCCAACTTTATTGTCCTGCCTTGCACTTGCTCCCTGCTACCTCATCAAGTCTTGTCAGCGCCTCGGCGGGATCTTTTGTCCAAGGTCGCAGTCCGACCCGCTGTCGAAGCGCTATCGGCGGGGTTCGGCAACATCGACCTCGACTTGGTTGGTTGGCCTCGCCGGTGCCGTGGTCACGGGCCTTTATCTGGCTCGGTAGTTCAGATAGGCTTTTTCCAGGACTCGAAGGTGGCGATTCCATTTATACGTGTCAGACAATATACACTATATCTATCGCAATCTAAAAGAATTTACAGATTCAAGTTTTTACTATTTTCAAACGTTTTTCATGTGTGTGCGTGCGTGCGTGTGTGTGGAATTTATATAAGAAAGTTGTTCAATGTCATTAATTTTGATGGTAAAAGTCTTGAATACCCTTTGGCCTTATTAATGTAATAGTTGTAGAGTACATGAATTCATAATAAATTAGGAGTAAAAGGAAGAAATATGTAATAAATCTCCATTCATTATTCTAAATGGACTTTTTTTTTATAGAAAAAAATGGATTTATATTATGAGATAAATTCAAAAGTTAAACAGAGGTAGTAATAAATGTAACGTTATTTTCAATTTCTCAAATCTTAATAAATAATGGTAAAGGTAGAAATTTGAAAATATAACTACGGAAAAAATATATTTTTAACAAGCACGACAGGTAAATAAGAACGGACCGGAAAGGAGTACTTAACACTTACACACCGATAGTAATTTTTCCCATGAATAAATAGCGACACATTATTCATTTCACCCTTAGCCGCAACGTACGCCAAAGTTTTCAACTATTTCACTGTGTATATGTTGAAAAAAAAAGAAAAAAAAAAAAATACTGCTTCCGGCCCCGACAACTACTCATTCATTCATTCTCTATCTTGATGATAACTCGATCTCTGATGTCTGATCCTAGAGCTTGAGGCATTAAAATCTCCGCCTTCTTCTCCTTCTTCTTCTATATCATCTATAAACCTCAAGATTCTCTCTACTGCCAGCCATGGCAGCTGCTCACAGCTACAATCGGGCCCTGTCTTTTTGTATCAGCTTTTTGCTGCTGCTGCGATCTCTTCAGCCTGCCCGTAAGTTTTTGTTTTTTTTTTGTTTTTTTTTAGTGATCCTTTTCTTTTCTTCCAATCTAATATTTCTTTCTGTCACGAGAAAAAAAAAAGAATATAATTAAGAGTACAAATATTTCACGTCATTTCAATTTTTTACATTAATTTTTTCAGTCAGTCTATTTTCGGATACGGAGTTTTCTACGATTCTTCCTTTTGTATCTAAACAATTTCCAGAAATGGAGTTAATACGTCGATTATCATAATATTCTTATGCTTTTCATAAGCACACGGCGTCTTTTTATTTATTTTATTTTATTACACAACTTTGAAAATGAAGACCTCAATTCCTCTGTTCACATTTAAGAATACTTTACTGGAAGCGCGTGGAACTCAAACGTTTTTCCTCTTGGAAAAATTGATCTTTGTATTTCAGGTTCGCAATCTTATATTGGTGTTAATTATGGGCAAGTCGCCGATAACTTGCCTCCACCGGCGGTGACTGCGAAGCTCCTGGAGTCGACTAGCATTCAGAAAGTGAGGTTATACGGAGCGGATCCGGCGATAATCAAAGCGCTTGCGGGTACTGACATTGGCATCGTAATCGGAGCTGCTAATGGTGATATACCGGCGCTTGCATCCGACCCGAATTTCGCCGGTCAATGGGTCAACACGAACGTGCTGCCATATTATCCAGCCAGTCAAATTATCGTAATCAATGTCGGGAATGAGGTCTTGACTTCAGGGGATCAGAACCTCATCTCTAAACTCTTACCTGCCATGCAAAATCTCCAAAATGCCCTCACTTCAGGTCGGCTTTCTATCTTTTTCCCTCTTGTCTTGTACTCTGTTAGTTTTTTTTTTTGTTTTTTAATTTTATTTTTAGAGTAATGATACGGGTAGAATGGTTGTGTCACAACGACATAACGATGATCTGCGCTGTTGATCATTTTAGATTTACATTTGATCAATTTAGACACATTATTATCACCGTTCTATTACTCATTGTGGCACAACCGTTCTGTCTGTATCATTACCCTTAAAAAAACAAAAAAGACGGTCACAGAGGTAACGGAAATGTATAAGGGTGCCCTGCATGCAGCTTCACTTGGTGGGAAAATAAAGGTGTCAACGGTGCATTCAATGGCGGTGTTGGGTCAGTCAGACCCGCCATCAAGCGGAGCATTTAACTCGGGTTTGGGTTTGGGAATGAAAGCATTGTTGCAGTTTCATCAAGCAAATGGTTCACCTTTTATGATAAACCCGTATCCTTATTTTGCTTACCAAAGTGATCCTCGGGCCGAGACATTGGCTTTCTGCCTCTTTCAACCCAACGCCGGACGACTCGACTCAACCACTGGTATCCGCTACATGAACATGTTTGATGCACAGGTTGATGCTGTACATTCTGCCTTAAATGGAATGGGATTTAAGGATATAGAGATTGTAGTAGCAGAGACTGGGTGGCCTTATAAAGGAGACCCTAATGAAGTTGGCCCGAGTTTGAATAATGCAAAAGCATACAATGGGAACTTGATAAGCCATCTAAGATCCATGGTTGGGACTCCATTGATGCCCGGAAAGTCTGTTGACACCTATATTTTTGCATTATACGACGAGGATTTGAAACCGGGGCCGAGCTCAGAGCGTTCTTTTGGGCTATTCAAACCCGATACCTCCATGACATATGACGTTGATCTTTCAAGGAGCAGTCAGGTATTGTAAAGTTCCACATTTGTAAAGTAATAGAATGTTCATCCTATATAAACGTGAGACATAAAGGTCTTGTCAACTCGGGTTAGCATTTTTAGACCAAGCGAGGACGACGGTCTAAGCAGTTGACCGGATCATTTATAACTCATTTAGCGCTACCAGACCCGGGGTCTAGAGGCGTTACAAGTATATTCAAATGTCCCTTTGTTCTACTATGGTATGTAAAAGTGTTGTATTATGGTACCTAACATATGTGTTTTTACTTGATCATGAATCTGCAAAATTCAGACCCCGACAAGTCCGGCGACTCCCAATAATCCAACGCCTCCGGTGGCACCAAGGCCATCATCTAACGGTTGGTGTGTGCCGAAGCCTGGGGTGTCTGATACTCAATTGCAAGAAAATCTGGATTATGCATGTAGCCAAGGTATTGATTGTAGTAAAATACAAAGTGGGGGAATATGTTTTGAACCAAATACAGTAGCAGCACATGCTGCTTATGCTATGAATCTCCTCTATCAAACTGCTGGCAGGAATCCATGGAACTGCGATTTCTCGCAGACTGCTACACTTACTACTACCAATCCAAGTTAGTTTTTTCTTTTTCTTTTTTCAAAAGGCTGCTTTTTTTTTTTTTTTTTTTTTTTTTAAACACTAGAAAATTGGTTTTATTGTTTCCATCTAACACAGAATGTTTTTCCTTGTGCAGGTTATGATCATTGCAGTTATCCTGGTGGTGTATGATGATGCATATATTTATACAGCATTTAGAGAAAAATCTCTCTCCCTCTCTCTCTCTCTCTCTCTATATATATATATATCATAAACATAATTTTTATATTCCTATAGCGAAATTTCCAATCCTGGTATAGAATTCGATTGTTCAGGCCTCATTTCTTTAAGTTGATGGAAGCCTTCAAAAACGAAGGGAAATTGTCAGCAAAAAACTCATGTACATTTTCATTATGGATATTTGATTACCCTTTTCTTGAGAAAGGATAATAGGTTCACTGGAATAATTTGTGGTTTCACAAGACAATAATAAAACAAAATAATTACTGATTTTTATTTTAATTTACTTTTTATATATGCCTGGGCAAATGTATGAAAGAACCATGTAGAATTTCTTATTCTAACTTCAAGAATTCGAAGAAATTTTTTTTTTTGATCATGAATCGAGTCCAATCAGGAAGAACTTGAACTCAAAAGAGTATGATGAATTCCTCAAAGAGTCCTTTCATCACCAAAACTTCACTTCTCTTTGCATTTGAGATCCTTATCTAGGCACCATAGGAGATTGCCCTGGTTTCAGCTTGATCTTTCATTAGCAACAACAACAACATCAATGTGTATAATGATGCAATATTCTTGTGAAATCAAGTGCAACAAAGAACAATGTAGCATTCCCTGCTCTGCAACATCCCCTCAAGCTGGATTAGGAGGAGCAAAAAGTGTTAAATCAAAGGATAACTAGAGAGCAAATACTAAAAGGTTTTGGAGTCTAATGGTTTAGTCAATAGTCAGTCAATTGTCGTTTGGTATTGATAGGCATTGGCTTGACTAATTCGGCTTGGTATTTCTCTATTATAAAAATGACAATCAATCTCAATGTGTTGTGTAATCTCATGATGTACAAGATTATCAACAATGTAGATGGAACTATTGTTATCACAAAATAAGGCTACTGCTCGACCATGAGTGATCTGAAAGTCTTGCAAGAGATTCAATAACCATTGTATTCTTTTTTTATGGCCCTAGTCATATATTTTTAGGGGTGAGTGAGCAGAGGGAAGTCTGATGAACGACTTTTACTGTTAGTCCAAATACGATTTCCGTGGTCATATCCATAGCTCTATATTCAACTTTCTGAAGAATTTTTGATATAGTAGACCGCTTCTTTGATTTCTATGAGATTAGAGTGTTTCCTAGGAATATTGAATATCTTGTAGTCATTTCCTTGTAATGTGCTTGTTGTCGCTAGAATCTGATTATGATGTTAGCTTTAGGCACTTGCAGCTGAAAAGAATAATCCTTGTTCTGTACCTGCGCGGACGCAAAGATCTCTGAAAATGATACTCTGACGACAGTGTAAATTTTAAGTAAGGCAAAAAAATACACAACATACATAATCGTGTTTTTTCGGGATCCGAGAGGGGCCGATTGCCCCCCTACACTCAACGTACATCCGCCCCTGCTGGGCCCTTTTTTTTTGTACTTCTTAGATGTCTCCATAGGTGTTTTGGTAGACTTACAATTTATGTATGTATCACTTAGATGTCCTCATAGGTGTTTTGGTAGACTTATAACTTATGTATCCAAATTCTATGAACAAATCTAGGAGGTGTTTTCTTTGTGATAAAGAAATTCCCCTATGTGTTCTGGCCACCTCTAGACCTAGGGAAAAAAAAATAAGAAAATGATATATGTCTTATTTCTGGCATTTCACAAGAATAAGTAAACCATACATGTTTGAAATGCACTACTGATTAAAGTGATCAATTATTTATTATAATGGGCCCTAACAAAATATGTGGTGTTGATTGTGTTGTAGTAAGATGTTGTGGTAGAAGAAGTAGTAGATGTATCACCGCTCAAAAAATAAATTCTCCAAGTCTATGATTGTGAACTTGTCATGGATAAAATCCTTGACTTTTATATGTTGCATTGAGGGTTCATCTAGTATCACATCATCAACATTAACTAATAGAATGATCATGTCATTTCAATACCTTTGATAAACATGTTATGATAATTTGGTGATTGAAATTAGTTCGCATAATAGGTGACACAAAACATTCTTGAGCTACAAAACAAACTTAATGAGCACATAATATCCCAGAAAACGGATTGATGGACTTCTCGCTCATTGTGCGGTTTCCCGTTCAACAATCACCCGGCAAAACACATAACCATGTTCAGTTCATGCTAATTTTACAGAAAACAACAATAAAGACCAAACCCTTAATATTAAAAAAAATTCTCTTTTGTAAGAAAAAATCCTTACCTTTTGAACGCTGAATCTGCGAACCAAACTACCACTATCCTTCAAAACTATGTGATCTATGAACCCAAAACGAATCTAACATGAACATTACGAGAATCTAACCTAATCAAGATTAAATCTAAAAACTTTACGAAAAAGATTAGACTTTTTAACCTGATCTGTTTTGATTACAACACTTCGATCTGCCAAACGAATCCAGAAGCGATCAAACTGAGCCTACATATTTCGGTACAAACGCTTTCTCGAGGGTACGTGCAGGGAAAACGGCCGGAGCTTTTCTAATGGAAAAGTAAACGCGAAATTCTGGAGTCTAGGGCTTCCTTGAGCCTCTTTTATAGATTTTCAGAACCTCTAAGTCGGAGTTTCATTCACTTTTTCATTCAAAATTTTGACATCCTTGTAGTTTCTTAAAATGTATAGAAAAAAAAATGCTAAAAATAACAAAATCTATGTATTAATTGATATTTAGTCCAGTGGATTGAATATAATGACAAAAAGAATAAATTGTCATTCCACTGAACGATTATACCCTTCTTACGTTTTCTGTTTTTTCTTTTGTTTTAGTGAATTTATTTGGTAGTGGATTTATTTAATATTAGTAAGTTTTAATTGAATAAATTTATTTGATAGTATAATCGTTTCGTTAAATACGTATGAGGTAATTTCGTCATTTCAAATGTTTTTTTTTTTTTTTTTTCCATTTTTACCAATTTTCAATCTATTTTTCTTTTTTAACAATTTCGTCTACACGATTCACATTTACCATTTTTCAATCAAATTTTCTTTTTTAACAATTTCGTCTACACGATTCACATTTATAACCATTACCCCTAGAAAAAAAAAAATTTCAAAACATTACGTTATGGAATGGAGCAAGTAATTTATACTACCTTATATACTATAATAACTCATCCCCTTTGTGATTTATAAAATGTATATATAACGACAAAAATTCCAATCATTTCCGTTTTACATTCACATTCCCCCTTTCGTCTTCCGTAGTTTCGCCATGAATTTGCTGCGATGCTTCAACAACAGTCAAAGCTTCAATGAAGCTTGACTATTGTGTTGAATTCTATTTCTTGTAATTTTTTGTTTCTGAGCAAAGCTTATAATGTCAGTAGCGGAGCTAAAAGAGCGGCATCAGGCGGCTACGCAGACTGTCTCTGCCCTCAAAGAGAGATTGAGGCAGAGACGTCTCCTTCTCCTTGATACTGACGGTTAGTCTACTTTTTCTTTTCGGGAAATTTTGATGAAGTCATGTATTTTGTCAGAATTTTATAGATCCTTTGCTGAATATTGTGGGAAGTTGTATTTTGCAGTAGCAACATACGCGAGGTCTCAGGGTAAGACTCCTGTTAGCTATGGTCCAACCGATCTGGTGTGCTGTAGGATCTTGCAGGGACATACGGGCAAGGTAGGGTTACAAAATGCTTTCTATTTTTCGTCTGTTGATGTGTGCCTCAGAATTGATGTTTGAGATGGATGATAGCTAGCTGATAATTGGTTGTTTCTTTTTATAAAGAGGGTAATATACTTCGTGGACCCTAGTTCAATTAAATGTACAAGTGTTGGGACTTGCAATTTTTCTTTATTCATGCTTTGTGGTTTTGACCGAGAAATACTACTTCATGTTTTCCCGTCTCTTGACATAAAGTATGTGACCAAGAAATGTCAAGTAAGAAGCCCCAGGGGGCATAGTTCAATGGTAAAAGTGCGGGATGCTCTTGTTTTTGAGTTGAGAGCTGGGGTGTTCGATTCCGTAAAGGGTCGTTTTTTCTCAGCAATAGGAGGTGTACAGTCAGCCTCTTGCACACTTGACCACTGAGGCATAATCCTCGGTTTACATCATCTACAAAACTCTAGGGGCGGGGAAGTGGGGGCCCTCAATCTTTTTTAAGAGATGTCAGTAAGAAGTAAGAGGTACTCTAGAGGACATGAATAGTGTTTTCCTCCTTTGCTTTAAGCAAATTCCCTGAGTTTCTAGTTACAGTATTGTATCTAGGAGGTGCCAAGGGAGCTGAAGCTGGATTTATTAATATTGACTATAGTGAAGACACATGTCCTGATAAGTTATTCAAATTTAGTTTCCTTAGTAGGCTAGGATGTTGTTAGAATGGATATCCTAATTACTAATGTGTTTTAATGGCTTAAGGCTTTCAATTTATTCTGGTCAAAGAGCTTTTGTGCTTTTGTAATTATGGGAGCTGGGTTTGCAATGAACCGCTAGAAACATGTTAAGTGTATGGCTAGCCCAATAACGAAAGCTTTCTCCAATCCATTCGGTCATCGGTTTGCCGCAGCCTTTGATGTTCGCGGATGATCTTCGTAGACAGCCAATGATGCTTCCTTTCTCCCCTATCATGATCCTGAAAAGAAGACTCTAATCTTCCCAAACGGTCGTTGGCAACATACAATATTTGGGACGTTCTGCAGGAGTAGTCGAGAGAAAGTACCATAACGAGGTAGCATAGGATTAAGAGTGTTTATACATTGAAAGCTAAAGCCAAGGTTTCAACGATATATCGACTGATGTTGCTAGATAGATCCCTTGCATACTAGTCGTCAAATGAATCCGAGGAGAGATTGTCTGCATGGAGCACTCTAGCCTTGAACAATATTCACAATTTGGATGGATCATATTCGATTGATCATATATATATTATTGAAAATCAATCCATTTTAGTAAAAACATCACCCAAATTATATGCAGTTTGATGTGTAGGAAACTCTTATTTTTTCCTAACTATGTGAGTGGTTTATAGAAAATTTTAATCTTGATGCTTTGTTGTGCCTCCTTTCTATCCCATAGTTGTTAAGGCAATCATGGAAAAGGCTAAAAGGAGATGCCGATTGATTAGAAAATCAGTAAAAGGCCAGTTCATATGTGAGCGCTGTAAGCTCCAGCCACATCAAACCAATTGCAGACACAATCATATGTAGTATGCCATAACCACCCATTAATATCAATTAAACTAGCCATACATGCCCAAACTCAAACATGAGTACTAAGTAATCAAAAGTTTCATCATGTACACACAAGCAACACCAGCATCTTGCTGAGGCGACCGTCACCTACCATTTAGGTGGTAAGACCTCGACTCTCGCCTAGGCGGTCCTAGGCGAGCGCCTTGACAACTATGTTCTTTTCCTATGTTGCTTTTCAATAAAAATATAGCCCAGTTTAAGTCTATGGTTCTGATTCTAGAAGTGTTCCTTTTTATAATTAAACAGTTTCCAATATTTTAGCTTCTGGAAGTGTCCATACTTAAGTGGCAAGAGAAATATGTAACTCAAATTTTATTCACCATTAAATTAACCATTAACTACAATAAATGGGAGGTAGATGTTGTGGGCACAACATTTTGAGGTTTCTTTGCCAATCATCTTTATTGGCGAGTCGGTTTTCCCGTAAATTCAACTTGGATTAGTTTGGGTTATTGATATTTTCAATTCTGAGCATTTGATTGTGATTCCAATGTCTTTCTGAAATGGCAGGTGTATTCTCTTGACTGGACTCGAGAGAAGAATCGTATAGTCAGTGCATCCCAAGATGGAAGGTTGATAGTGTGGAATGCTCTCACTAGCCAAAAAACTCATGCAATTAAATTACCTTGTGCATGGGTCATGGCCTGTGCATTCTCACCGAGTGGCCAGTCTGTTGCGTGCGGTGGTCTTGATAGTGTGTGTTCTGTTTTCAATCTGAATGCTCCCACTGATAATGATGGAAATCTTCCAGTATCAAAAATGTTGACCGGGCATAGGGGCTATGTCTCATCCTGTCAGTATGTCCCTGATGAAGATACACATCTAATTACTAGTTCTGGTGACCATACATGTGTGTTGTGGGATATCACAACAGGTTTGAGAACTTCAGTTTTCGGAGGTGAATTCCAATCTGGGCACACTGCTGATGTGCTTAGGTACCGCCTTCCTTGTTATATGCATTGATTAGTTTCCTTATCTGTCCATTAAATTCGCCTTGGGAGTGCATTATCTGGTAATCATTCTCATATTTACCATTGTTGTTGTAGTGTCTCAATCAATGGATCAAATCCAAAAATGTTTGTCTCTGGGTCTTGTGATACTACTGCTAGACTGTGGGATACACGTGTCGCTAGTCGAGCGGTGCGGACATTTCATGGTCATGAGGGAGATGTGAATACTGTAACTTTCTTCCCTGATGGGAACAGATTTGGAACCGGTTCAGAAGACGGAACTTGTAGATTGTTCGATATTAGGACCGGGCATCAGCTACAAGTTTACCATCAGCAACATGAGGATAATGAGGTGCCTTCTGTTACTTCAATCGCATTTTCTATTTCTGGAAGGCTTCTGTTTGCTGCTTATTCAAATGGCGACTGCTATGTGTGGGACACCCTATTGGCTCAGGTAAATTGCAATCTCATCTTGTTTATGATCCATCTTTTCCTTTAATGCCTTTAGATCCAGACTTTTGTCTGTTTTATGGAATGAAATAATATCATCATACGGCTGCTCAGAGGTTCTCCCCAAAGTTGTGTGGTTAAATGGTGGGCTTAATTGATACACAGCAAGGGTAGTGATAAAGGATTATGATCTTGAGGAGGAAAAAAAAAAGGGGACCGAAAAGTTAGATAAATTGTAGTGTTCTCCTGCTATTAATTCATGTTCAGGCCTCATCCACTGTAGTGTATGCGTTGTACAGGATACTGCTATTGACACAGTTTTTTATTTACATCCATAACAATAAAGAAATGAAGTTGCACGTGGACGATTGGACTTTGCATGCTTGAACCAATAAGATACTGATGCCGAAGTGTTGTTGAATGTCGGTGTGAGGTGTCCTTTTTGTGACTTAGTATGTTTGGCGACTAAAACAATCTTTAACAAGTGGAAAGGAGTTTCTGTAAATCAGTGTAATTTTATGTAAGATCAAAAAAAGTTTACGGAAGAGCCCTTGCAGCGTAGGGGGACAGTA
The DNA here is from genome assembly GCA_026214975.1 of Gentiana macrophylla. Lineage (NCBI taxonomy): Eukaryota > Viridiplantae > Streptophyta > Magnoliopsida > Gentianales > Gentianaceae > Gentiana > Gentiana macrophylla. The sequence goes on from CM047814.1 coordinate 23,460,843, forward strand.
CTATACAAAAGAAAAAGTACTATAGTGTCAATTAGAGTTAAAAATGCAATCTAACTGTAGTCTTGCTGCAATATGTCATGTCAGCTCGTTCTTCAGCACCTTTTTCCATCTGGCGATACTAAGTAAGATGGTATTGAACACCTTGGATTCGATCAAAAAAATCGGAGAGGGTTTCTTCTGAAAGATCCTTCTGTCCCTTTCCTGCCAAAGAAGTACTGAATCTTCACAGAAGGGTGTGTTCAATCCTAGTAGTATTTCAATGTAGTCTTGTAAATATCGTGGCCCACTTACTAAAGCTTATAGGTTACATATCTGTGTTAAAAAGTTAATGTTTCATTATGATTTGCGTTGCCAGGTGGTCTTAAATTTGGGATCTGTACAAAACTCTCATGAAAGCCGCATAAGTTGCTTGAAATTGTCTGCCGATGGAAGTGCATTATGTACAGGAAGTTGGGATTCAAACTTGAAGGTTAGTAAAGACATAATGCTGTTAGTTTAATCTCTTACTTGCCCCTTCACCGTTCTTGCGTTTTGGAAAATGGAACTCCCTCCGTTCCAAAATACAAGGCATTTTAGCCATGTGCACATAGATTAAGAAAACTCGTAAAGTATTCAATTTTAGCATTTTAAGACCTAAATGCCCTTTTATGCTTACACTACATTTAATAGGGGTGAGATGGGTAAATAGGGGTCAAAAAGGAAAAATTGCACTAGATAGTGCATTGGTTTGTGAGAATGCTTTATAATATGAGACAAAACCGAAGAGTTGAAATGCTTTATATTTTAGGACGGAGGGAGTACATGTAAAACTCCAAAATCAACTAACTTTTACACAAACTACTAGTTGATCAACGTTAGATGATAGCTGAGGTCAAGTTTTTTTTTTTTTTTTTTTTTTTTTTTTTTTTCCCCGGGGAACGAAAGATTTTATTACAACGCCGGATAAAGCCGGTTAAATAAAATACAAAGCCGGACACCGCCGGGAAAGGCCGGAACAAACCGGACAAAGCCAACTAAACTAAAGATTACAACAACATAAGCCGGGTAATAGAACGAAAGAGGGTGCTTTGAAACAACAGAGTAAAACTTCTCCAAAAGATAGTGAGACGCCCAGACACGGATCCTCTTATACCATCTATTACCAGACAAACAAACTAATACAGACCTACTAATAGTAACACTAAAGAAAAGAAAAACAGCAAGCACCGCCAAGATACCACCACCATGCCCGCGCAAAACCAAGTACTCCTCCTGATATCCTACCAACGAACCGCGAGCTGCCGCGGAAGATGCCACGTGTGACGGTTGGACACGAAAGATTGCCCACTAGCGGCCGACAACAACTCGAGATCCGCAGCCGAAAGCAGTGAAGCCGAAGTCTGAACCTCCGAAAGACGACTCCCGAACCAAATCGGTCAGGCCATCGGCGAAGAGAAACCGGCAGCAAGAGCAGCGCAGCAGCAGCGAAACAGTGTCGCCATCAACCTCCCAAGCCCCAGATCTAAATCACACCATCAAAGCACGCCACCAAGAGTCGCCGGAAAAAGCATCCGGCCAAACAGAACACCGGGCAAGGACGACGGAGGAGATAGATCTAGCAAAAACAAAACGAAGCAAGAGAGGAGAAAACCAAAAGAAGCTTAACTAGAAGAGGATATATTTACAAGAAGGAGGGAAGGGGTGGACGCCGGCAGCACAAGGCCGCCGGCGCCAAGAGGAGATTTGCAGGGGACGGCTGGAGTTTAAGTGCTTTTGGGGAGAGAGAAAAATTACAATTTAGGTCCCTTAGCTGCGTGTTTGTTGCTTCGTTTTTTGATGTGGCACGCTGAGGTCAAGTTATGTCTCTAGATCATTTTTCACGTTTTTTTAGGCATATCCGAGTGTCAAATGACTTTCTCACGACTTCTCTTATGGCCACGGTTAACAAATTTTTTTTTTATTGTACAGATCTGGGCATTTGGAGGGCATAGGAGTGTGGTTTAACTCTCTAATATTCTGATTTCATTGGGAAGAAGTAGGGGTCTTGATTACGAGGAATCAAACTTGCACTGTGTATCTTTTTTCATTCCCGTCAGCTACCGTGGTCTGATAAACCGTAAGTTGTATAGTGCTGTTGATCATTACTTTCGTCAACCACAGTTGAGCTATATATACACACACATATACGTGTACGTGTGTATACATTAATATATGTGTGTGTATATGAAAGTAATAAAATGGATTTGTTTCGATTGAGTTACCAATTAAATGACCAGGAGCAATTTAGAGTTCATGCAAGTTTCGATTTCTTTGTATGTAAGTATTATAAAATCTTTCAGTCCCAAATTCGAATGTGTAAGCAGAATATTGTATTTTTTTTTCTTTCTCTTTGTATAATTCACATGTTTTAAGTTCCATAGGCAGCCAATAGCATCAAATCGTTGGTTTCCATTTTGATAGGAAAAAGAAAGTTCATGTATTGGTAAAATAAAAGTGAATGAAACATGTAAGTCCGGTTTTCTATATGTAAATATAATGGCTAACAAAAAATTTATATATATATATAGTTGAGAGATATAGAATTGAGATGAAAAGATTAAGGAATAGGTCTTGGAACAATAGGACGCAATTCTTGTGATTCGGCTGCACCGCTATGGGGATAATGTTCGCTACTCGTGAACTCTTGGCTAGACGACATACCAGATCTCGGGTGTTTCCTTAGGTCCATTTGGAAAGAATCATAATCAGAACCACCACTTGTCGCTGGACTCTGCCCTGGTTTTAATCCGTTTAGGTCTTCCAACGACACGTCTCCTTCTAATGCACGCATAAATCTGTTCAGAATTCATGTCTCAACTTAGGTCTTACTGTATAAATAAATCCATCTTATATCCTGAAAAAGAAGTGAAAAAGAAAAAGAAAACCTGGCTCATTTTGGGACGTCGTCTAGCAGAATGTCGGATGGAAGCACCAGCACATGCAACCATACGTAACATCTCATCATGATCATAGTTGTTTTCTAGACGCGGGTCCACTATTTCTTCGTAGTTTCCACCTTCTGCTGCACGCATCAGTATCGGTCTTGCCTGTGAGCGCATTCATTCATTTCCATTATTATATTATGGAAAATCATAGGTGCAACGAGGTCAGATTAAGTCACAAAAATATACCGACACAATGTTGTGATAAATGGTAACAAAATATTAGAGCATATATACCCAATCAACAAGGCTATCATCTTCGTTAACATCGACTGGGCGCTTTCCGGTTATTAGTTCCAAGAGCATAACACCATAAGAGAACACATCGGATTTCTCAGTCAGCTTGCCACTTGATGCATATTCAGGAGCCAAGTACCTATGTTTTTTTTGTTTTCCACAAAATGATTTTTATTCATATATTAAGCAGCTTAATTTGCGTGGTGATTTTAGTTGTGTTTTTGTTTGAAAGAAGAGAACAATACGTACGTACCCAAATGTACCCATGATACGGGTAGAGACATGGGTGTTTGTGTCAGAAGAAAGTTTAGCCAATCCAAAATCAGCCACCTGAAATTAATATTTATTTATGACTGTCTTTTTTTTTTTCTTTTTTTTTTTTTTTTGTAATTAAATCATTAAGCTTTATATACAATCTTAATTATGGACAGTATGTATGTATGTACGTACCTTAGCCTCAAAATTAAAGTCAAGAAGAATGTTTGCTGTTTTGATGTCTCGATGGATGATACGAGGGTGGCCTAAGTAGTAAGTAATTACAAATAATTAATTAACCACGTCAAAAACAAATAGATTAACTAACTAACTATAAAATCAACACTTTGAAAGATGAAAAGTAGTAGTAATGCTTACAATCTTCATGAAGATAAGCAAGCCCTTTTGCAGATCCTATTGCGATCTTAAGCCTCGTAGGAAAATCCATAGCCGGTCGTCCATGTCCTGAAATATATAACACAAGAAGATTTAACAACAATATATATTACAACTAAAATCACATTAAATCGCGTTTTATAATTCGATTTTTTTAATGTGATCAAGGATAGCTAGCTAGCTAGCTAGCTAGGTACACATACCATAGAGGTGGTACTCAAGAGTATTGTTTGCAACAAATTCATAAACCAACATTCTTTGAGTCCCCGCAATACAATATCCCACAAGAGATACCAAATGACGGTGATGAACTCTGCTAATAATCTCAACTTCTGCTTGAAACTCTCTTTCCCCTTGTCCGCTATTCGCTTTCAGACTTTTCACCGCCACTTCTTTACCGTTGGGTAGAATTCCTTTGTGCACGTAACCGAACCCGCCTTGTCCTAACAAATTCACCTTGGAAAACCCTCCTGTTGCCGCCGCTAAATCCTCGTAGGTGAAACTGCTTTGATTGAATCCAAGAGCCATCGCGGGATGCGGGGGTGGATTTACTGGACCCGAGTAAGCTGCTGAGCTCAGTTCACTGCTGCTCATCATTGGGGGCGGCGGTGGCGGGGCTATTGGCCACCCTTGCTCTGAACTTACTTGCCCACTTGGTGGCATTCTATACAAATTGTCTGAAGACTTCATTGGATTACTCCAATTTAAGGGTTGCCCACTGTTGTAGTAGTTATCTGAAATATTTTCCAATATTTTTGGGAGACGTTAAACATAACAAGGAGTGGGATAACCAAAATCAAATGCATAAGACAAATCTATAGCCTATATACATATCTGCTGAAAGAGTGTTTAAGATGTTAATTATTCACCTCCTTATCAGCTTAAGTTTTTTTATATAAGGAAATATAGTAGTATCTTTATTAACACCAATTGATTTTAAGACAACTGCAAGTGGCGTTCCTCACAATATGATATCGGAGCAGGAGATCCTGAGTTCAAGTCCCGCCAAATAAAAACAAAAAAGGCAAGTGTTGGGACCCACTCTCTTCTTATAGGCCAACACTGGCGCCCACACTGGCTGCCAGTGGCGTGTTTAAGTTTTTAGGAGATGTAGTTGAACAATATTATTCAACCTACAACTTTTTCATATACTAAACTGTTTTATTAATAACAATCAAATGTTAATTTAAATTTTATGAATCATAATTTATAAGAATATTCTATCATTTTTTTAAAATGTCTGAAAAAAACTATTATTATTATTATTTATGAATGGATGTAGTATATCTTAATAACTTTTCAAAGGCCTCCTAAGAGCAGCCCTACTAAGGGTGTTGTGGACATATATATTCTCTTCCAATTTTTGTTAGGGTAGAGTACTTCATTTAACAAATAGAAAATAACAAATGCAAAATAGATTAATTTTTTAGGAGATTATCTCTCTTATTGTCTATTTCTAGAGAATAGAAGAGACAATATTCTATCTTGAATAAAGAGCCCCAACCCTTTTTCTTCCCGAACTTCAAAAATTTAATACTACCTCCGGTCTAAATTATAAGTCATCTTAGAATTTTCACATTGATTAAGAAAGTAGTTAAATGTAATTAATGTAGGGATAAAATGTCTAATACACCCCTTGACTATCATAAATACAACAATTGTGGAGTAAATAAAAGTTGTTGGATTGATATAAATTAGAGTAAAGATAAGAAAATGTTCATTAATCTTTCTCTTGATATTGTGAATGACTTATATTATGGGAACAAAGGAAAAAAGCTAGGATGACTTATATTTTGGACCGGAGGTAGTATTATTTTATCCATAGATTTAAAATATTCTTCACCATTACAACATCTAATCACACACATATTATCTCTACAATTTTTCTATATTTATCTTCCACTAATATTTTTCCAAATTAGCCAAGCATCAACAAACAACACTCATTTCCCCAATCACCTCTAGTGTTGCTCTAAGATGGGTATAGATATTGTTTTGACCTTGAAATTTAAAGGTAATGCTACTCTTTTGATTCACAAATTTTACTATGTAGGTGAACATTGCAATTTCTAATATCAACTTCGATTCTCATTCCCTGATGTAATAATAAATAAACCATTTCCCCTTTTCCAAATTAAAAAAGGAATTAAATTGATTAAGATATAAAATTTGAGATCGATGTTAATGGCATAATACATTAAATATATCTTGAAGACCACACCTACGCAAAATTCGACTTTTTATGGTCGAAATAACACATTTCGATTTTTCGAGTTGAAATAACACATTTCAACCTCTAAAAATCGAATTTCTATACGCGTGTGATCTTAATATATTGAGTGTGATCATTAACGATACTATAAAATTTTCAAGATATAACTAATACCTTGAAGATTGGCAACCGGACAACATTGTTTGATTGTGTTTAGTGTGGCTCGAGCTCGAGCAATATGTATATAGTATGTTATTGCTTCCATTTTGTGTTTAGAGTTGGATTTATGTTATTAGATTGATGTCCTTATGATTTTATTCTTAAGGCACGAGCCGAACGACTTGTTCTCAGAATTAGCTCGGACTTTTAGGAGGACGTTATATTATATACAATCAATTGTATACACATATTGTGTTAAACGTCGAAATTTATATAATATTTTAGCTAGTAAAGCATTAAAATTATGGAAGAAAAAAAAAGAAAAAGATATTACCATGACTTGCATGGGAATTGTCCATGTAATAGCCCGTTGCTCTCCGCTTCTTCTTCTTCTTACAGCAACAACAGAACACTAAAGCTATCATTATCAAAAGCAACAAACCTGCACCAGCAACAACCCCGACAATCGTCTCTTTTTCGTTAGTAGATGTCTCTTTATGTTTTGACGGTGGTGAAGATTTGTGCTTTGGAGGTGATAATGCTCCGGAATGGGGCGGCGGAGGAGGTGGTGGTGGTGGCGGTGGCGGCGGTGGTTGATATGATTGTGAGTCTCCATTGGAGGAACTTGATTTGGGAGGAGGCGGAGGTGGAGATTTGTTATCATTATTGTTGTTGTTGTTGTTGTTGTTATTAGATGGTGGCGGTGGAGGGCTTTGGTTTGAATCTTGTGGCGGTGGAGGAGATTGTGAATCTTGAGAAGGGGGAGGCGGAGAGTTTGAATCGTCAGACGACGGTGGAGGTGGAGAAGATGATGAGGAATCCGGTGGCGGAGGAGATGATGATGATGAGCTCGAAGAATCCGGTGGTGGCGATGAATTTGACTTTGAAGAATCTGGGGGTGGTGGAGAGTTATCATCCGAGGATGACGATGATGAATCTGGTGGTGGTGTGGAGCTATCACCAGATGAATCCGATGGCATTTTCACAAAATTATGATGTCAAATGAAGCCGTGATTTTGCCCGGCCGCTCTCCTTACGCAAGGTCCTGCATGTTAAAAAAACAAAAATGATTTCAAGCTAGCTTAATATTCAAGTTTTTGTTAAAAAAATTAGGTAGGGTACGATATGGTAAATAAGAAGAAAGGAAGATGAAAATTAGACTAGTGCTACCTTTTAGGAGAAGGGGCAGAAATGAATATCAAAGAAAGGACGAGAAAAAGTAATGTTTACCCCCTCATGCATGCATGCCTTAGTTTCAACGGGAAAAAAGTAAACTGGGAGTCGCCGACCATTCCTTTCCCCAAATATCTCCTATAACTTAGGAAACTAAATTGTGGACCCTATTTTTGGTACGTAACAAGTTATTGAAAAAAAGAAGACTTACGGTATCTGTTGTGTGTTAATTGTCAACCTTCATTGGTTTTCGAAGGTGCCATCGTGAAGTAAAATGCTATGTCCACAACAAGATAAACGCAATATATCTTTACACATTTAAATTTGGATCATAATAGATCCTTCATGTATCAATGAGTCTTGCACCATTCAGTGGTATAAGATGTGTTGTATATATTTGTTGTGTTTATTTTGTTGTGGACATAACATTACCCTCAATCCTTTGTTTGAACACTGTTCAAAGGCCTTGTACGTAGATGGCGAAACTCCTCATAATTGAAGTTCTTTGAGCCCGCCCTGAATAATCCTCCCTTCGCCATTACCCTCAATCCATACCCTGCTTGCATTCTTTTTTGTAGGGGCAAATGATAGATTTATTTTATTTTATTTTGAATAAAGGCTAAAGATAGATTATTAAGAACATTAAGCAATACATGCACGGATATATGAGAAGGGAGTAGAATCTTATTCCACACATCCGGCCAGATGAAGACTTTCCCTAACTAAATGATGAGCGGTCACTTTGCCAATTCTATTTAATTACAAAAGAAAATGTTGCAGGGACAAAAAAACAGGTGTAATGTGCGACAGTCACTAATGATGCTTTGAAGAAAGACTTATGATAAATAATGAGAGAGATTCCTTAAAAAATAACTCTGAAAAACTCCAATTACCCTCAAAAAAAAAGAAAAAAAAAGAAAAAAAAAAGCTCCTAGTAAGAACAAGCACCAAAGCATGGTAAATTGGGAGAGATTCACCCGCCATGACATCATATCTTCCTTCCAGCTTCTTTGAAAAACCACGGATGATCTTACCCTATGAGTTTCTGAGAACGCCACCCACAACTACCATGTTATCTTTAAAAGCCGCATCAACATTTTTAAGAGTGCATGCAGGTGGAGGGCTCGAAGCAGCATGGAGACTCGGACAGTGGCAGTCCTCCTGGGTCTTAATTAGAACTTAGAAGTCGCTCTAAAAAAATTCTTCAGCCTCAACCTTCGAAAGAGCTATTGAAGAGCTAACATGCATGGACCTCCTTGCCTTTGAAAAGCCACCATTAATTGCGTGCTTTCCAGACATTCTAGAGAAGACATACTATGTTGGTTATCTCCCCTTCATCTGAAGTCGATTTTCATTTTTCTGGTTCGAAGGGGGCATCCGGCGGAATTGCAAGCTTGTGGGACAAAAACATTTTCAAAAAAGCTAACTCTTTCGAAGGTGATGGATTCATTGGTGTTGCAGGTGAGTGGACCGGAATCGAAAAACCCATCCTGTTATTGAATGTGTATGCCCCCCAGGGTATAAAAGATAAGGAGGCTATGTGGAACAACATGTTGGCAAAAATTCTTAATTGGTCCGGTATAGTGTTTGTGTGTGGTGACTTTAACTCGGTCTGCTTCAAACACGAAAGAAAAGGGTCAATTTTTAATCAAAAGGATGCAGATATTCTGCTTGATTTCATCTCAGCTTTCGGGTCTATTGGATCTCAAATTGGAAGGTATGAAGTTTACTTGGATCAACAAAAATGGATCAAAATTGAGCAGGATTGATAGAGTCCTTGACTCCTTGTGTCTCGCCAAACTTCCATGATACTTGGCACAACACATCTCTCATTGCTTTACAAAGGAACCTGTCCGATCATTGTCCCCTTTTCGTCAAGCAGAATTTTTGTGACTTGGGTCCTTCGCCGTTTCGATTTTTTAACTCCTGGATTAACCATGAATCATTTCATGATACGGTGATCAAAGCGTGGAAGGATAAGGATATTAGAGGAAGGCCTGGTGCCTGGTTGGGTGATGAAGGAAAAATTAAAAAGAGTTAAGGGCATCCTAAAAGTTTGGAGTAAAGAGAATTTTGGGAGGTTAAAGTCGGACTTAGAGAAAGCGAAAAAGGAGGTTGAAAGGTATGATTATTTGGCAGAAAATAGAGACTTAAATGATGCAGAACTGGATTGTAGAATACATGCTATCAATTCTTTCAATGAAAAAAATTCTGTCATGGAGAAGATGCTAAAGCAAAAAGCTAAGGCAAAATGGATAAAGGATGGAGATGAGAATTCTCGGTTTTTTCATGGCTGTATCAAGGGTAGATTAAACAGAAACAAAATATCTGAAATGGTGATCAATGGGGTATGGACTGAAGACCCGGTTTTAGTCAAGAGAGAAGCTGTAAATTTCTGTAAAAAGCTGTTTTCTGAACCCAAAACGAGGAGACCTAATTTCATCTCTTCCAAGTTCAAAAGACTATCGTATATCAGTGGTTTTATGGTGGTCCAGGACCACCATGTCATACTTGTCCACCAATGAAATGTCTTATAAGAAGGGTAAAAATGTCAATACATGAGATTTATATTTTACACGGTGAACCCTTATGTTATTTATCGTTTTTCTGATTACGATCTGATCACCATCGTTCATCGGGCCCGCGACCATAATAAAATTTTCCATCGGATATGGATAAACAATTGATGGAGAGCCGTTTTCTGAAGAAGTCAAGAGTGCTATTTGGAGTTGCGGGACCGAAAAATCTCCGGGGCCCGATGGGTTTTCTTTTGGTTTTTTTTTTTTAAATCCCAATGGAATATAATAAAGAAGGATTTATTGGATTTTGTCAAGGACTTTCACAACAAAGGCAAATTAGAAATGGGCTGTAGCTCCTCTTTCTTGGCACTTATTCCTAAGACAACGAGCCCCAGCTCGTTTAAGGAATATAGGCCCATTAGTTTGGTTGGGTCTATATATAAAATTGTTTTCAAAATGTTGGCTGAACATCTTAAAGGGGTGATGGATGGCCTTGTGGGGGATTCGCAATCAGCTTATATTGCGAAAAGGCAGATTCTTGATGGGGTCTTGATCACTAATGAGGTAGTGGACTTTCTCAAGAAGCGAAAACGAAAGGCCTTCGTTTTAAAGTGACTTTGAAAAGGTTTTCGACTCGGGTTAAGCGGGGGCTTTCTAGATTCTTTGTTTTGGAGCAGATGACCTTCGGTTTTAAATGGAGACAGTGGATAAAACATTGCCTTTCTACAATGAGAGTTTCCATTCTTATCACGGAAGTCCCACGGAGGAATTCAATATGGAAAGAGGGGTTCGTCAAGGCGATCCTTTATCTCCATTCCTTTTCTTTCTAGTAGCTGAATCTCTAAACTTAATGATTGAAACTACCGTGGAGAAGAATTTGTATAAGGGCATCCCTTTGCGGAACTCGGAGTTAAAGACCACTCACCTTAAATTTGCGGATAACACTATATTTTTTGGTGACTGGGATTTTAACAACATGGTGAATTTAAGAAGGATTTTGAAGATTTTTGCGAGGGTTTCGGGCCTTAATATCAACCTGAGTAAGAGCAGGTTATTTGGAGTAAACGTGCATCATGAGGATCTTACTGCTGGGATCAATGCTTTAGGCTGTAGATCGGATTCTCTTCCGTTCAAGTATCTTGGGATGCCGGTTTGTGGTAATTGTGTATTGTATATTAATTGATTAAAGTGTTAACAAAGTAATAACAAAGTACAAAGTAATAATAATGTATCAAAACTACGTCGTATCAATCATATCCTCAACACGCCCCCGCAATCCCGTGGGTAAAGGGTAGACACGGAGATTGGTCTTCAAGAAGGCAAAGCGCGGATTACCCAAAGGTTTGGTGAGAAGATCCGCAAGTTGGTCTTTGGAGGTGAGGAAGGCAACAGTGAGTTTCTTGGCTGCGATGAGCTCCCGGACGTGGTGGAAATCAATCTCAATATGCTTGAGTGCGGCGTGGAATACCGGGTTGTGGGCTGTGTATGTGGCCCAATATTGTCACACCAAAGCGTCGGAGTAGCGTGGTAATAAGCATGTCGGTGAGAAGACTACGAATCCACTGGATTTCCGAGGCGGTATTGGAGAGAGTCTTGTATTCGGCTTCCGTGCTACTCTTGGAAACGGTAAAATGCTGTTTGGAACGCCAGCTAACAAGATGATCACCAAGAAAGATGCAATAGGCACCAATAGAACGCCGAGTATCGTGGTCGGCCGCCTAATCCGAGTCGAAAATGCCCATGGTGGGGAGTAGAAATGGCGGGAAAAATAAAGTCCTCGTAAATCGTAGCCTTTAAGTAGCGAAGGCGCTTGACCGCCAACCAATGAGCCTCAGTAGGGGCATGCATAAACTTGCTCGCCTTATGAACCGCAAAGGCAATGTCGGGGCGAGTAAAACCAAGGTATTGAAGACCGCCAACAATCGTGCGATACAAAGCAGGATCCGAGAACAACGGACCGGGGTCATGATGTAACCGAGTGGAGGCAGCCATAGGGGTGGAACACGGCTTGGACTTGTCCATATTCGCTTTCTACAATAGGTTGAAGATATACTTACGCTGCGTGAGAAACAGACCATCCGGAGTGTGTAACGCTTCAACACCCAAAAAATAGGAAAGGGTGTCAAGATCCTTGACCGGAAAGTGAGTGCCAAGGAACCGGATAACCTGTTCAATGTGAGCCGAACTGTTGCCAGTAATAATAACATCATCCACATAGATCAAAACATAAAGCCGTATGGTGCCACGCGAATAAACATAGAGGGAGGTATCGGCTTTGGAGCCAACAAAACCAAACTGAGCAAGAACATCCGTGAACCGAGAAAACCAGGCCCGGGGTGCCTGCTTAAGGCCATATAAACTGCGCTTCAGCCGACAAACGTAGTCAGGGTGATCTGGATGAGCGAAACCCGGGGGTTGGGCCATATAAACAGTCTCTGTAAGGTTGCCATGGAGGAAGGCATTTTGAATATCAACCTGACGTAGTGACCAACCTGCGCGAAAATGCCAAGTGATAACAAAATGCGTATGGTAACCGGTTTGACAACAGGATCAAAGGTCTCGGCGTAATCAATACCCGGTGCCTGGTGAAAGCCTTTGGCTACCAAACGAGCCTTGTGACGCTCAAGATGGCCATCCGCGTTAAGTTTGGTGCGAAAGACCCACTTATTCCCTACTATATTCATATTAGGGCGATAGGGCACAAGTTCCCACGTGTTAGTGCAGTAGAGAGCATTAATCTCATCTTGCATGGCATCACGCCACACCTTGTGTTTGACGGCCTCGAGATAAACAAGTGGGTTCGTAAAGGGAGGAGGAGGTGGTGACTAAGGCCTTGGGAAGGGATAACGGATAAAGTCGGGTTTTGTTTGGGTCGCAGGACTGGGTGCGGGTGCAGTGGTCATAGGGTGAAGAGGTGGAGAGGCTCGGGTGGAGGGAGGGGGTAGGGAAGGGGGTGGAGTGGGGGGGGGGCGGTGGTGGGGAGCAGGGGGGTCCTCGGGTGGGGGTAGGGGTGGTGATTTGGTGGTGCGGGGTGCAGTGGGGTGGGGTGGAAGGAATAAAGGTAGAGGGACGGTGGAAGGAGCAAGAGGTGGGGTGGGCATGGATGGTGTATAAGGAAAAACGGTTTCATCAAAAATCATGTGGCGAGCGATATAGACACGACCGGTGGAAAGATCGAGACACTTATAACCATGGTGGGAAGGACTGTACCCGAGAAAGATACACGCCTTTGAGCGGAAGTCGGTTTTGTGGCGATTATAAGGACGGAGGTAAGGAAAACAGGCACAACCAAAGACACGAAAGAAGGAGTAGTCCGGAGGACGGTGGTAGACAAGCTCAAAGGGTGATTTGTTGTTCAAGACATAAGACGGTAAACGGTTTATGATATATGTGGCGGTGGTGAAAGCATCTTCCCAATAGGGTAAAGGAAGATTGGAGTGGGCAAGGAGGGATAAGTCAACTTCGGTGATTTGGCGATGGCGGCGTTCAATGGCACCGGCTTGTTCATGGGTGTGAGGAGCGGAACGACAATGTTGGATGCCCAAGTGAGTGAGAGTACGGTCAAAGTGGCGATATTCGCCACCCCAGTCGGTTTGTATGGATTTTAATTTGGTATTGAAGTGACGTTCGATAAGCGCAAGGAAATTGGGAAAAAATATGCTCAACATCAGATTTTAACTTAATTGGGTAAAACCAAATAAACTTAGTAAAGTCATCGAGGAAACTGACATAGTATCGATTGCCATAAGTAGAAAATTCGGTGGGACCCCATACATCAGAATAAATCAAATCCAAAGGTTTGCGAGAGGTAAATTCAGAAGTATATAAAGGAAAACGATGACTTTTAGCTAACTGACACGGAGCACAAACCGCATCCGGTGATTTATTTGGAATTGAAATAGACAAACTACGTAAAGCCTGATGAAGGACTGGATAAGAGCAGTGACCGAGACGATAATGCCACTTAGTGAGGGAACTGGAGACCGTGTGATGAGCTTGAATGGATCGAGGTGGTGGACTGTGGAAGTGGTAGAGACCGTCACGAACAAAGCCTTTAAGAAGCGTGGTTCCCGAGTAGTCCTTGACAAAGAAACAAGAGGCGTGAAATTCAAAATACACAGAATTATCTGAACAAAAACGCTGAACATACAATAGATTTTTGGTGAGGACAGGGGAAACGAGGACATTAGACAAGTGATATGTGTGAGTAGGTGTGGGAAAAGTAGAAGAACCGAAGTGAGAGATAGGCAAACCTGAGCCATCGCCAACGTGAATTTGATCAGTACCGTCGTAGGGTTCAGAGTTGAGGTTTAGGTTGCGAAAGTCATTGGTGAGGTGGTGAGAGGCACCAGTGTCGGGAAGCCATTCGGTGTTAGGGTTATGGGTCGGGTTTGGTGGGTTACTTGCATAGGCCTGTGGGGGACGGGGGTTACGGTTATAGTGTGATGCAGCAGCAGGATCAGAGGATTGTTCATACACGTAATAACACGCGCGCGGTATGCCCGATTTAGCATAAATTTGACATACGAGAGGAGAATCGTTACCAGTAGTTTGCGTTTGACGTTGATTGCCGCGTCCACGGCCACGACCACCACCGCGACCACGATAATTAGGAGAGTGACCACCACGTCCACGTGTTGAGCCATTATTGTTCGAGGTGTAGCCAGAATTATTGTTTCCATAAGAAGCATTGGTGCCATAGTTATTAGAATTACCGAGGCCAGGAGAGGTGCTTGGACCACGGTTGTATAAGCTGTGAACAGGGCCGGCCGAGGGTGCGGCAAGAGGTGCTGGACAGTGGTGATTGATGCGAGCCTCCGTAGTAAGGAGGTGAGCGTAGAGGTCCTCGGCAGTAAAAGCAGGATTCGTGGAGACCATTGTGACAAGGGGGTCATATTCCGGACCTAATCCGGCGAGGAGGTATGTAATGAAATCGTCGGCGGTGAGGGGATGGCCAGCGAGATGAAGTTCATCGGCGAGGTTTTTGAGTTTGAAGTAGTAAGCGGAGGCGGAGAGGTCATGTTTGCGAGTGGTGGCGAGTTCCTGCCAGAGCTGAATGAGTTTTGACCGGCTTTGCGGACGCAGCGTTCTTTGAGCGCCGCCGTGATGGCGGTAGCGTCGGTGAAGTGTAAACTTGCAACAAAACTTCGTCGGAGAGAGAGGCGGTGATGGTTGAGAGTATCATCTGATCGGTGGTTGTCCAAGCAGCAAAGTCTTCTTCATAGTCAGGATTGACTACGGGTTTGACACCATCGCCGGTAATCATGGGGGACGGCGGCGGAATAGAGCCGTCAATAAACCCAAAAACACGCTGCCCTCGAAGGTAGGGCATGATTTGGGCTTTCCAGAGGTTGTAGTTTGTCCTTGTTAGCTTTGTGATGTGAAGCGACGAACGGGGAGTGAAGGTCGGGTACTTAGCCGCGGTGACGGAGCCTTCGTCATCAGACATCGTGGATCAGCAGCAGGGTGAAGCTTAGCTGGTGGTTGTTGGTTTTGGTCCTCCTTATTTTGTGGAAGGAGGAGAAGGTGATACTGCTGTGCAAGGTGACAGCCGGAGAAGAAGGCCGGAGAAGAAGGCCGGAACTTGGCGGCAGCGTAGGGTTGTTGAATTAGGGTTTTTTTTTTTGTGTGGTAATTTGGATCAACCTTGCTCTGATACCATGTGGTAATTGTGTATTGTATATTAATTGATTAAAGTGTTACAATGGTGGGTATATATATACACCATACATGGGTACAACGGTAATAACAAAGTACAAAGTAATAATAATGTATCAAAACTACGTCGTATCAATCATATCCTCAACACGGTTGGACAAAATTTGAACAAATCCTCGGCATGGCAACCTATAATTGATAGAATTAAAAATAAGCTTGATGGTTGGAAAGCTAGGCTTCTTTCGGTAGGGGGAAGGCTTACCCTTATCAAGGCTGTGCTTGGAAGTTTGCCTCTATACTTCTTCTCTCTATTCCATGCTCCGGACAACTTGATTCACACCTTAGAAATGTTGAGAGCTAAATTTTTTTGGGGTGGGGGAAACGGGGTGAAAAAAATTTCATGGATTGCTTGGAACTCGATTTTAAAATTCAAGAAGTGTGGGGGGCTGGGGGTTACAGGTTTAAAAGAGCAAAACGTGGCATTGTTGGGGAAATGGTGGTGGAGGTTTAAAACCGAGGAGAGTAGCTTATGGAGAAAGGTTAGCTTATGGAGAAAGGTGATCATGGACTTGTATGGTGATGGGGGGGGTTTGAGGGGATTTTAAGTTGGAAGGAAATGGGAAAACATGGGGGAACATTCTTAGAAATTGTGTTAGGCTTGAGAGAAAGGGGGTTCATTTGGTGAATTCTTTGAGATGGATTGTGGGAGATGGAAATAGTATAAGTTTTTGGATAGATGTGTGGACTAGAAATGGCACTCTTAAGGAGTTATATCCTAGGTCATTTCTACTTAGCTTTGGATAAAGATCATAGGGTGGGAGACAAATGGAGAGGGGGGTGGGTTTGGAATTGGAGGAGAAATTTAAGAGGGAGGGAGTTGGGGGATTTCGATGATCTTTGTCTTTTAATTTCTAACGTTTCGGTTAACAGGTTATCCAAAGACACACCTAGGTGGATTCACAACAATAAAGGTCTCTTTGCGGTTAATGGATTAAAAGCTCTTATGAGAAGGTTGGATGCTTCAAATTCGGTCAACGTCCACAAGTGGTTTTGGAACCCCATCATACCCTCAAAAATCAATATCTTTGGATGGAGAGCAAGAATAGGAAGACTACTACTACTGGAAAATCTAGTGAAACGTGGAATCAACATTTCCGAGGTGAATTGTCCTATTGAAACTACTGCTTTAGAATGTGAAAACCACATCTTGGTCTCTTGCCCCTTAGAGATGAATGTGTGGTTACTCACGTATCAATGGTGTAACATTGCGGAACCGACTCCTAGTAATCTGGATGAGTTTTTTAGTCTCTACAAAAAAGTCCCTGTTTTAAAGAAGAATAAAAGGCTTTGGGATGCAATAGCAAAATCGGTTATTTGGTTACTTTGGAACAAGCGGAATGACTCGGTATTTAACGCTAAAGCGTGTACAGTCAAAGGCACATTTGAAGAAATTCAAATTAGAAGCTACGATTGGATCACTGTTCGAAAAAATCTTGAGGATAAAATCGCATGGAAAGATTGGTATAGCAACCACTTTGCTATGTTAATGTTCTATTTGCCCTCTTGTCTTTCTCTGTGTTAAGGTTTGATGGTCGCCAATTTTGGCTTGAATTGCCACTTGATGTTTTAGCTCTGCTTTTACCTTTCCCAGTATTGGGTGAGATGAGTTAAGGCTTTAGTCTCCTGTTTCTTCTAGATTCTGCTTTTCTTTCGATTGGATTGTAATCGTATTATGTAGCAATTTGCTACCCTTATTTTATATAATGATTGCGGTTCAAAAAAAAAAAAAAAAAAATCAAGTGTAAACGTTGGTTGAGAAAATAATCGCCTTGATGATGATTTTTTCAAAAAGCTCTAGGAATCGGACACTCAAAGAGACAATGCCATGAAGTCTCCTCCTTGTATTACATATTTGATGAGATACCATTTCCTAATCTACTTGTTTTCAATCTCAAGAAGCTATAGGGAGGGAATTATTAAAAATCTTCCAAAGTAAATGCTTGATGCGTGCATTGACGGACCTACATATAGCCAAGGGGGGCAATTGTCTATCTTAATCCGAATAAAATACATTAAAATTTGTACGATACATATAGTTTGCCCCCCTTAAATTTTTTATTTGCCTTTAAAAATTTTATTGCCCCCCCTTACCCGAGTTCCTGCGTCCGTCCCTGGATGCGTGCCTGAACTTTTAAATTCCATAAATTGTTGAGAGAGGACATACTGGCACTGTTAGGAACGAACTTTCACTACAAGAATAAAACGAGTTGAGATCCTCTGTTGTACTCCTTTTACAGCAGGTGTGTTGTGATAGTGTTTGGGTAGATTAGGAATTTCCCGCAGAAACTAAATCAATCAATAAATAAAAACAAATACACCATTGGCATGTGTGTGTACAACTAGTTGTACAGACATCAGAGGATCCTAATTATGTGGAATAAAACGCTATTGTCGCACTTCAAAATTTTGGCATTTTGCAAACGCTTTTTCCTATATAGGTGTCGTTGCGGCTCTCAGATTTATAACAAGGGTCAGAAATAAAAAAAAAATCGTTTTCAAGCGTGGGTGTGTATATTTAGTTTGTTACATCTGTTTATGAGTCAAAACACAAAAATAATGGGTCAATATATAAAAATTAAGAGGTTAATTTGAAATATAGTATATGTGTTTATAAAAAAAATTCTCCATTAATTATACTAAATAATTCTTTTAGGGGGCCGGCCGCCCCACCCTTGACTATAGCTTAAGCGCCCGAACAAATGGACAATGAATATTTTAAAAAAGAACATCTAAGAGCACTTACAGTAGATACTGTAAATCTTTTAAAAATTGTATTTTAAATTTTCAACTTGCTTAGTAAAAATAACACTGTAGCAGATACTCTATTTTTTTACTGTAAAATAAATATTCTGTAATTTTTTTTTTCTGCATCTACCGTATTAATTCAGATTCTGTAAAATTATCTTTATATTTACTGCATCATGTAGTATCTTATGCAAGTGCTCTCACAGATAAAAAATTGGTACTCGCAAAAAGCGCCCCAACATGATGTCAAATAAAATGATTTTTTTACGGATACGAATTATACACACGCCCACACTTTTGTCCCAAAAGTTTTTACTGTAAAATAAATATTCTTTAATTTTTTTTTACATCTACCGTATTAATTCAGATTCTGTAAAATTATCTTTTGATGATGTCGAAAATATCATCTTGCTTTTAGCGGTGTTTGTATTATGGATATCTGGCTATAAAAGTGTATTAAAGTGGTGTTTGCCGGTGGTGCTCGGCGGTGCTAGATGATTCCGACGGTGTTGCTTTATCAGAGAAGAGAAAGTGGACAATTTGGCTTTGCCTTGTGTTTTATATATTTGTTGTCGATCCCCAATGAGGTTACATACACTACAAAAAAACAACAGTTTTGCGACGGAAGATTACCGTCGCAAACAAGGGTTATTCCGTCGCAAACCATAGTTTGCGACGGATTTGCGACGATTTTTCTTTGTCGCATTTTTTAGTCGCAAAACCCCAGTTTTGCGACGGATAAACCGTCGCAAATTGTTTGCGACGGAGTTTGCGACGGATAATTACCGTATTTTATTTTATTTTTTAATTATAATTTCCGTCGCAAAAAATGTATAGTCCGTCGCAAATAACAAATAGCGACGGAAATATTCCGTCGCAAACATGTAAAATTTCGTCGCAAAAATGTATAATCCGTCGCAAAAAATGTATAATCCGTCGCAACTTATTTTTATTAAATAATTTATTTATTTTTAGATCTTTTCATATCCGTCGCAATATGAGCCTTTTCCGTCAAGAATACCATATTGCGACGGATATATTCCGTCGCAAAAATAAATTAAACAGAAAATTATGGTTTGCTTTGCGAAGAATTGCCAAACCACCACATTGCAAAAAGCGACTTTAATTTTCCCGTAGCATTACAATTGCTACCGGCTATCAACAACAACAATATAAACGGGAATACGATATCAAAGGGATATGTCAAAAATACGCCAAAGGGAAATGTCAAAAATGAATAAAACGATATGTCAAAGGGGATACGATAAGCCAAAATAAATAAAAATGTATCAAAACAATGTCACCCACCGGACCCGTACTACCTAAACCCACGTCACCTCCTCCAGGTCCATGATCAGAATGGTCATCTCTGTGCTGCCTCGTACCCGGGTTGCATCCCTCCGGAGGGATGCTGCCTAACCGCTGGGTAATCCACGCCTCCATCTGCGCTAGTCTGTCATCCTGACGCTTTCTGTCTCTCTCTAGCTCCTCCAACCTCGCCTGGGTTTCTCGCATGATGTCTGTCATCTCTCTCGCCATCTCCCGGGTGAGACGGGTGATTATGCCCGGAGAGTATGTCTCAGCGGATGAGTGTCGAGCAGCAGCAGGCCTGTCGTAGTACATGGAGGCAGCTGACCCCATGCCAAAAACTCTCCCCTTCTTGTCGTAACCACCAGCGGCTTCGTAATAAAGACGCGACTCGTCGACAGGGGTGTCAGGCTGCGTCTCCTGGGCTTTCGCCTTCTTCGAGGTGAAGACGTCCTGCAAAGTATGATATAAATTTGTTAGTAACAATAATTACATGATATATATATAATGTATATATAATATTTAGAATACATAACGTACCATGATTTTCTCAAACTTCCTCGAGACGAAGTTGCCCGACTTCTTCTTCTTCGAACTACTCACCAGATCACCGACTGATAGGGGCGCTCCTCTATTGTCCTCCATGGCCCGAGCGAAATCGATAACGCCGCGTCGCCCATAGCATGTGTCCTGTGGATCTTCCTTCCTCACCGGATCCGTAAGCTCGGTTTAGCTTCTTTTCGCAGATGTTTCTGAGCGCCTATTCCGACATAAGATAAACAAGTTAGTACATACATATATATATATATATATAACAAGTATTGTTAATTAAATATTGAATAATTGCTTACGGGACTCCCAATCCACTCCTCGAATCGACGGAGAATATCCGGGTCATTCAAAGCCGAGCACGGGGTTTGTTTGAGCCCGATACATATAATCACGGACCACGTTGATAGCATACCGCTCAAAAGCTTCCCTAACCAGCGCCGTGGCGTAACTCAAGCTTGAAATGACCTGCAAACATAGTTATATATATGTTATATGTATAGTTATAATTATAGTTATATTTATATATACTTATATTTATATGAACGACGTACCCTAAATGCGTTCCACCACCTATCCTGCTGCTCCTGGCTGGCATTATGCCACGTGGTGGCAAAAGTATGAGACTAACAATAGTCTTTGAAGGTTGTCTCAACACTTTTGCAAACTCAGGTTTTACTCAACTTACTATGAAACTAACAACACTATAACCTAAATTTTCGATTCATGGTCAAAGGTTCGACGTCAAAATAATTCGGAGGCTTTGCCGGATAACAAAGTACCCCCAAAGTACCATTTTCCAAACGGGTAGAACAAAGACCCTTTTCAACAAACCAATTCAACCACATACTTATCATCATTTCAATCCAATTTCAAGAAACCAATTCAACCAACATCCGGTTTCTAAACTAAGCATTTTCAACCAACATCCGGCTTTGCACATACTTAAGCATTCAACAAATGACGTTTACCTCTACCTCTACCTGACATCTATTTGACACAGAAAATGACGTTTATACTAATCTAAATGCAATTATAATAAAAAGGCATTTATACTAATTAATAATATGTGCAAGGAAAGTGAGATTTTCTGTAGATCTCGTAATTCACGGGGGTTTGCAATAGATCCCCAACTATTGAGATTTGCAAAGAGCACCTCTAACTACACTGACCTCAAGCAATTTCTTTGTTTGCTAACCGAGTAATTACAACACCTTCTTCGGAAACTGTAAAAAAAGTGCAGCAAAGTAAGTGGACCTGCCAAAAAAATAAGTTAGGTAAGTATAGCCGCACACCGAGTATCATATGTCAATCAAACAAAGGTGGCAGGAATCTAAAGGTGAAACTAAGCTAAGATAAAGTAGATGCACTTGAGATTCCAAAGGTGAAACTAAGCTAAGATAAAGTGATACCAAAATGATGATCATAAATCCCGTAGTCTTATGATTGACTACATTGTTGTTCCACCTCAAAGCATGTAAGCCTCTAGACATTATTAACTTAAAACAACAAGTAAAATACATCAATCATTCGTAAACAGTATCCAAACGGACAGCACCTCCTCGAAAACACAATTGCACCAAATTGTGTTTTCTTTATATGGTTGGAAAGCTCAGAATGCAAGCTACAAAACGCATATTTCAGATCTCATTTTCATCCATCACACATCACACACCATGTCAAACAAAAACGCATCAGATATTGAAAATCTGTTTTACAGATTTCTGATGTGGTTTTGTGTCGAACTTTTGAGTACCCTATACTACTTGGAATGAGCTGAATTTTTGATGTGTTATATATTGCATATAGGGGTACATTTTTCATTGAGAAACCATTCTGGTTTGAGGCCTTTATAATAGTTAAAAGTTGGTCACAAACTGCTTAGTCAAAACTGTCCGGCTGGGAGCTAATTAGGCTGTGTGGTGTTTTTGAATGTCGGGTTGAAGCCCAAACGAGCTGAAACATAAGCAAGACCTGTTTCCCGAGGGTAAGAGATGCTCAGATAATGAGCCTCAATAACAACACAATATTTGACAAGAGCAAAGAACCAACAAACGAAAAATCACACACACAACAAAAACGAATAATTCAATCTTTAAATCACCCAATAATCCAACCTTAGAACACCCGAATTCCACAACAAGAAAATTTAGCATCGCTTAATTGATGCAATCAAAGGGACGCTGTTTCTGTTATTTCTGTGAAGTGTACGACTAAATACAGTAAATGCAACCAAAAAAAAAATTCAGAATCTAAATAACTTAAACATGACATACCCGGTTGTTGTGCTATTGAGCTGGGGCGCCGGTTGAAGCCGTGGTGGAGGTGCGGCGGTTGTTGGGGCTGTTTAATTTAAAGTGAGGAGGAGAGGAGGAGAGGGGAGGAGCTAGCGGCGCAGAGGAGGAGGAGGTGCGGCCGGTGTTTAATTTTTAAGCGGAGGAGGTGTGCGGTTGAAGCAGTGGAGCTTGGGGTCATTTAATTTAAGAGTCGAGGAGAGGAGGAGGAGAGGAGGATCAGAGGAGAGGAAGAGAGGGGAGAAGCTAGCAGCGGCGGCCGGAAACAGGTTCAACAGGGGGGGAGGCGGCGGGAGAGAAGAGGGGAGAGAAGAAGAGAAATGAGGAAGAAAAGGGGATTATGCGACTGATATCCGCCGTTTTGCGACGGAATTTTATGTCCGTCGCAAACTAACCTAATTCCGTCGCAAATATGTAAATTCAGAATAATAAAATAATTAATAAAAATGTATTAAATATTCCGTCGCAAAATAATAAAAATGCCGTCGCAAAACGGCATTTTGCGACGGAATTTAATTTCCGTCGCAAATTTTATCTAAATTCAGAATAATAAAATAATTTTATAATTTTATTGAATATTCCGTCGCAAAATAATAAAAATTCCGTCGCAAAATTGCCCGCCAAGTGGAAAAATCGGTCCCTTAAGTGTCCTGTCGCAAACATTAAAACATCCGTCATAACGTAAATTTGCGACGGAATAAATCCGTCGCAAAGCTATTGTTTTTTGTAGTTATAGCTCCCCTATTTATAAGGGAGTCACCGACTAAAGTCGGTTTATTTACAAATGAGGACATATAGTACCAAATAAATATTTATGTACAGTAGCGGGCTCGCAGCGGAGCCGATAGGTTGCGCTTCTAATGGCCTCGCTGATCCCTACCCTTTATATCATTGTTTTGCCGAACTTGAGATAGTTCTTCCTCTAAATACTATGGTCGAGGTCATTTTGGCGGACCCGTTTATCGAATGAGATCGCGTGTCGCCCCTAATCTTTTTGTCGCCGCCGCACGAGGTTAAGGGCTTGGAAATGATCCGAAGGCTCGCGGTCCTAATTTGGCTCGCGAGCTCACGGGCAGTAATGGCCGGTGGCCTCATCCACTAATGTCGGTGGCCGGTCAGACCCGAATAAGGATTCGCGGACCGAAGTACGATTTAGGCACATCAATGGCCCCCTACTCCGTGCCTTATCATTTTCTTGAAATGTTAGGCGGGGAGTAAAGTCTGTTTGCGGCTTTGTTGCCTTGAAATATTGTGATGGCTCGCTATTTGTGGCAGATCGCCTGTTAGGTTTGCCTAAGTGTTGTACTCAGAGTAGGTCTTTTCGTTGCTTGTATTGTTGATTGACTTTGCTTTCGGTGGCTTGAGAACCTTTAGTCTTGTAGAGGGCTTACTCGAAGATGAGTTCCAAAATATGACGCCGACCTAGGGGTCGGTCTTATAAAGTGCTCGCTCAAAGGCAAGTTCCAAATTATGATGCCGACCTAAAGGTCGGTCTTATAAAGTGCTCGATCAAAGGCGAGTTCCAAAATATGATGCCGACCTAAAGGTCGGTCTTATAAAGTGCTCGCTCAAAGGCGAGTTCTAGATATGATGCCGACCTAAATGTCGGTCTTATAAAGTTTGGCATATGAAGCCTTAGTTTTGGCATTGGTAGCCTGTTTGTGCCGCGCTATTAAGCGGACGGAACTTATGGTGCCGCGCTATTAAGCGGACGGACTTATAGGACCGCGCTATTAAGTGGACGATCATTAAGTTGTTTTGGTCTTTGGCGACCTCGCCATTTAGTCCGGCCTTACTTAGGACCGCGCTATTAAGCGGACGGCCTGGAAGCGATTTTTGGGTCTTTGGCGACCTCGCCGTTTAGTCCGGCCTTACTTAGGACCGCACTATTAAGCGGACGGCCTCGGCGTTTAAACATAGCTTTGTTGTGCCGCTATTATTAAGCGGACGGACTTTTGTTGAAGAGAAAATCCATGTTGATGGCGAGCTTGTAGCATAGCGCTCGTAATAAGAGAGCTTGTAATAAAAGAGCTCGTTGATATGGAGCTTGTAATAAAAGAGCTCGTTGATAGAGAGCTTGTAATAAAAGAGCTCGTTGATAGAGAGCTTGTAATAAAAGAGCCCGCTGATATGGAGCTTGTAATAAAAGAACTCGCTTGAGTCCTTTATTTGGGTCCGACGTATCCGTATATATATATATAAATAAAACTCCTCAGAATTTCAATTGCGCTCCTATTCATCATTTGTAGGAATTGGGTTCAAGCTTTCCCAAATTTCTTCTCATATATATATATATATATATATATATATATATATATATATATATATATATATATATATATATATATATATATATATACACACACACACACACATAAATGATTTAGGCACATCAATGGCCCCCTTGTTTTTGGCGAGGTCGAGGAAATTAAAGCATCGAATTTGTTAAAAATAATTGAGCTAAAAGCCTTACTTGTTTCAGTTGAGGTCGACGATTGAATCGAAAAATCCGATGTGTGGCCCCCTTGTTTTAAGCAAGGTCGGTGCGGGCTTGGTTGAAATAAATATCGAATCCGGGTCATTCCCGCCTGTTTGAAAATTTCCACCTCCGGCCCCCTTGTTTCAAGCAAGATTGTGGGCAAATTTGGTTGAAATAAGTGTTGAGTCGGCGCAATCATATGCCTGTTTGAAAATTTCCACTCTCGGTCCCTTGTTTCTCTTGAGCTCGATGACTGAATTGAAAAATTCCGACTTGTGGCCCCCTTGTTTTGGACAAGATTGAGATCTCGAGTAACTTGTCTGAAACAAATGTTGAGGTCGATATCCGGGGCGATAAAACTGGAGAGCTCGTAATTAGAGCTTGTCGAGCTGAGGTCGGGCTTAGGGCTTGCCGAGTTGAGGTCGGACTTAAAGCCTGCCGAGCTGAGATCAGGCTTAGAGTTTGCCGAGCTGCTGAGGTCGGGCTTATAGCTTGCCGAGCTGCAGGACTAAAATCATCAGGGAGAGACCCATAAAGCTTGTTTCAAGATCAGTTGTCTCCAATGAATTGCATTTCACAATCCCATGTGGAATTTCCGAGACAAATCCATTTTGGTTGAGTTTTAATACTTTCGAGCTTTCAAGAGAGCTTATAGATTCAAGGAGGCTTTTGCGGAAAAATTATTGAAAGAAATACCCAAGTTTTCGAGCCGCTCAAAGTTCCCAATATTACTTGAGAGACTTTCTATCAACCCATTAAATGAGAGATTGAGGTTCTTGAATGAACCTGGACTCTAAATCGTGAGCAATTCGGTGATTTTATTTTTTATTTTTTTATTTGTTATTAGAAAATAGAAAACTTCCCTGAGTTAGGCATGCACGCCGGAATCCATGGATTAAAAGCCGGATTCAACTTCGATTTCAAGTGGGCCTTGAATTCGAGATCAAAACAGGCATCCTCTCTTCTTGCAACCCTTTAATTCGATTCTAGCTCGCAATCCTTGATTTCGTTATGAAGCTCCCAAGTTTTCCAATTTCACTGGCGCTGCTTCTCCGGCTCCGGTCATCTTCTCCGATAAGATGGAATGAAAATCTATCGGAGGCCGTAAGCTGGATGCTTTAGAAAGAAACCACCTCTGCTGCTTGCCTCTTCGAATCACTGAAGCATTTCTTCAAGCAACAAATTTGCGATCTCCCACGTCCCAATCTTCCGATTTGATGTAAATTTTTTAGATCTGAATGAAGATCTAATAGATCTTGAGGGAGATCTTAATGCACTTGGCAGGAAAACAAAAAATGGGTGGTTTTAGGCCGCCGGAAATTCTAGATCTGTCCGGAAAATGTTGAAAAAAGTCAATTTTCCGATAACGGAGCCAACTGATGATGTCGAAAATATCATCTTGCTTTTAGCGGTGTTTGTATGGTGGATATCTGGCTATAAAAATGTATTAAAGTGGTGTTTGCCGGTGGTGCTCGGCGGTGCTAGATGATTCCGGCTGTGGTGCTTTATCAGAGAATAGAAAGTGGACAATTTGGCTCTGCCTTGTGTTTTATATATTTGTTGTCGATCCCCAATGAGGTTATATAGCTCCCTTATTTATAGGGGAGTCAACGACTAAAGTCGGTTTATTTACAAATAAGGACATATAATACCAAATAGATATTTATCTACAGTAACGGGCTCGCAGCGGAGGCGATAGGTTGCGCTCCTGATGGCCTCGCTGATCCCTGTACATTGTTGCCGAACTTGAGATAGTTCTTCCTCTAAATACTATGGTCGAGGTCGCTGGCGGACCCGTTTATCGAATGAGATAAAACGCGTGTCGGCCCCCTAATCCTTTTTGTCGCCGCACAGGGTTAAGGGCTTGGAAATGATCTGAAGGCTCTCGGTCCTAATTTGGCTTGCGAGCTCACGGGCAGTAATGGCCGATGGCCTCATCCACTAATGTCGGTTGCCGGTCAGATCCGAATAAGGATCCGCGGACCGAAATACGATTTAACACATCATCTTTATATTTACTACATCATGTAGTATCTTATGCAAGTGCTCTCACAGATAAAAAATTGGTACTCGCAAAATGCGCCCCGACATGATGTCAAATAAAATGATTTTTTTACAGATACGAATTATACACACGCACACATACTTTCGTCCCAAAAGTTTTTACCATAAATAAATATTATTTAATTTTTTCTTACATCTACCGTATTAATTCAGATTCTGTAAAACTATCTTTATATTTACTGCATCATGTAGTATCTTATGCAAGTGCTCTCACAGATTAAAAAATTGGTACTCGCAAAAAGCGCCCCAACATGATGTCAAATAAAATGATTTTTTTTACGGATACGAATTATACACACGCACACACAATTTTGTTCCAAAATGAATCGAACATGAAACCTCCAGATTAATGACCACAACACTTACCGCTGTATCGGTGTCATGCTTGCTTAGTAGGCAAGGAAACAAATTAAAATGACGGATGATGTCAAATAAAATGATTTAGGAGGGGAACTTTAAACATAATTTATTAAGCACATTATCATGCTCATAACAAGTACCGACACTACATTTTGAAGGAAATAGTAATAGATAGATAAATTGAGTTTAACTTTTAATTTAACTCTAAGTTCTAGGCCGTTTCGATTTGTGCCGAAGTTTCCTTGTCAACAACCTTATTGTTTGTCTCTAAATATTTCATAGTTGTCCTCCACTTGAAGAATGTACCAAACAATGCCTCCATCTCCTCTAGAGTTCTACCTTGTGTTTCAGGAAGGAATGTGTAGAAGTACACAAATGCCACTGAGGCAATCCCAGCATACAAAAAGAAGACCCCACCGATTGTTATACTTTTATACAGGGACATAAAAGTCATTGAGAATAACCCACTTGTAACCCCGCTTACAGCCACTCCTATACTACACCCTTGGGCACGTAACCTTAACGGAAAAATCTCTGAACTATACACCCAGGTGATGGGTCCCATCCCGATAGAGAAGAATGCCACGTAAGCCAAAACCATGCTTATGCATAACACCACAGCCCACAAATCCTTGTGGTGGCTAGAATGCTGGTCAATGACCGTCAACCCAACGCCCAAAAGCGTAAGGGATCCTATCATTCCTGCGACGCTTTCGATAGAAGTAAGGTGTCGCCGTCCGATCTTGTCAAGAAAAAATGTGGCCACTAAGATGAAGATTGTTTTGGTGAATCCGACGGCCATGGTGGCTAGTAGTTTGTCTGTATCATTAGTAATTCCAGCCTTTTCAAATATTTTAGGGCTATATAATACGACCGCAGTAATGCCACTCGCTTGTTGGAAAAATGTAATCCAACAGCTGCCATTAAAATATGTTGAACCGACGGGTCGGGTGAATCAGTAAATCTCTCCAAACACCTAGTGATTTTTGTTGGTTCTTTGAGACAGTAGTCACAATTTCATCATTGCAGTGTTGTGGAATTCCGGCAGCTTCCTCAATGTCGGCTAATCGGAGACATGATTCTTCAATGGAATTAGAAGTCTTGTCCAAAACTCGTTTGGCTTCGCCAAGTCGGCCTTGCATAACTAGCCAGCGTGGTGATTCAGGCATGGCGACAACACCTACAGCTATGATAACTGAAGGGATAGCGCCAATTCCAAGCATGAATCTCCAACCCAAATGAGTAGGAAGTTTTGAAAATGCGTAGTTTGACACATATCCTAGTAGTATACCTACAATATAATGGAGAAAATATATGAGTATGAGAATGGTTATACAAAACATATGAGTATGATATGATACATCTGATTCATTCATGCTCATCGATACTCTGTCTACACTATTTTTATGGTGGTCATGTATCAAAACCAATATAAATCATTACATTGGACTTGTGTTGACTTGGTATTGGGAACTTGATGTTTCTATTTAGAAAAATGATATGTCATGATACATATCATGTTAATGCGATCTTGTACACTACCACACTACCACCACATTCCTCAATGATTAAAGTGTACCCATTAAAATGAATAAACAAAATTGTGTAGTGATACATCCACTACACACTATATGTAGTGGATGTATCAACGTTGTTCTATTTATGGATGATAGTTGTTATTATGATTATATAGCGTAAATCCGAAGCAGAGAGGTTGTCTCTTGCCACGATTGCCATTCTGCCGTTGTGCACATCATCATACATGCATTCATCAATATTTTTATGGTGGTCTGGCCATAAATAAATGGACCACTATGTCAGTATTTCGGACCAATAAGAATTTTTCAATAGTTGATTTTATTTTATAAACATAGGACCCACAATAAATCCTTAAATCTTCTCGATTTGGACCACCAAATCATCATCTTTTGTTGGACAGATTGCCATAAATTCTAATGTATAAGGAAATATAAGAAAGATATTTACTACCACAAATTGGTAACATTATTTAAAAAAAAAAATTTGTGCAAGTACTTGAGGGGGGTGTTGGGACAGATTGCCATACTCTTAATGTATAAGGAAATATAATATCATATTTACTACCCCGAATTGATTTTAGTAGAACGGTAAGCGCTTGATCCTAACATACTTGTGGTCGGATCATGATAAAATTTGCCTACATTCATATTCTTGATCCGAAATTGTTTCATCTTCATCTCTTACTTTTGCTTCAATTATTGTATTTATAAATTCATGCATCTACGTAAATTTTGTATGATGTTATTGTGATGTAAAACCGACGAGTTCAATTGTCACGGATTTAACACGTGCCCTTTGAATTTTTTTATTTTATTTTATCCCTAATGTGAGATTAGGTCGTTAGATTCCCGTAATATGAATAATGTTATAAATATATACTCCCCGTCCCATTTTATTTGTCCATGTTTGATTTTTTGTTTGTTCCAAAATAAGTGTCAAATCTCATTCCAGTAAAATTATTCCAGTAAAATTAGTTAAGTAACTAACAGAATCGTGGATAGGGAACTATACTAGCGACTTACCCCCCTTATTGTAATTGTAGAAATTTTTGGATCAACTATTGGACCATGGAAAATAGAAACACTTTTCTTGGATAAAGGAACAGATTACTCGTTCTATTTCCGTGACGCTTCTAATATATATCATAACCCGCCTTGAGACATTTCAAAAGCATACCCGCTTTTGCACAACAAGGTTATGAAAATCCACGAAAGCGACGGGCGTATTGTATCGCTTAATTGTCATTTAGCTAATAAGCCTGTGGATATTGAGGCTCCATGAGACGGTACTTCCGGATATCTGTATTTGAAGCAGCTTGTTCGAATTCCTTATGATATACAATCAAACAGTTCTTGCTAATGGTAAAAAGGGGTTTGAATATGAAATCGTTTTTATTTTACCGGAGGGTTTTGAATTAGCCCCTACCGAACGTATTTCTCTTGAGATGAAAGAAAAGATAGGCAATTGCCTTTTCGAGAGCTATCGCCTAATAAAAAAATATTCTTGTGGTAGGACCCGTCCCGGCCGTAAATATACCGAAATAGTCTTTCCTATTCTTACCCTCGACTCGACTAATAAGAAAGATGTTCACTTCTTAAACTATCCTATCTACATAGGTGGGAACAAGGGAAGGGGTTAGATTTATCCCGACGGGAGCAGGAGTAACAATACGGTTTATAATGCTACAACAGCAGGCATAGTAAGCAAATTTGTGCATTTATTGTCAAATTTCTTCAAATGCCCTTCCATCTTTAAATATTTACATAAAAAGTGTGTAGTATTAAATGTCTCAACAACTACTTAAAGGGCATACATGTAAAAATATTGGATCATTTAATGAGATTCAAAACATTAACTACACTTTTCTTAATCTGTGTGAAAAGTCAAACGGGACAAATAAAATGGGAGGGAGGGAGTAATATTAAGAGAGAATTTGATCGCGTGCCATCCAATATGTCTCTACCCGATAGAATTTCTGAGAATAACCATTCTATTCAATCAATGACAATCACATATAGTAGCACATATATGCTCAAGATCTATTGTTAGATTCCATCCTGTGGCATAACAAACAAGTACACACATGATGCCACATGGACACTCATCTCACCATACACAACATTCCATACATCAATGGCTAAGATTATTACACATTAAGCTATCTCACTTTTCAGCCCCTCTCAAACTCATATGTGGATATGTCACATTGAGTTTGTCTCTAAAGTCTACAAAACCGAAATAGTTAAGGCCTTCGTCAAACATTTTGAAACTTGATCTTTTGAGGGTATCTAGCACACTCTCAGCTCCTTATTAAGCACTTGGTCCCTGATGTAGTGAACATCCACTTTTATGTGTTTGCTTCTTGTATGGTAAATTGGGTGTTGTGCTAGTTAGGCTGCACATGTATTGTCACACCACAGAGTTGGGAAGATCAAACTTCATTTCATCAAGCAACAGTTTGATATAGTTAACATCAACAACTAGATTCGCAGGTGATATGTATTCAGACTCACTGCTAGATCTTGATACCGCATATTGCTTTTTGGAGCTCCAGGACACCAAACTATTTCCAAGATAAACAAAATAAGCCAGTAGATTTCCTATCACAACCCAATTAGCATAAAAAAAACTATGAAAAATCAAGCTATGGGATAACTTAATGTGTAGGCCTATATGAAGTGTGCCTTGAACATATCTCAATAGCCTCTTAAGTGCCATCTAATGTTCTGTATAAGGATCCTGCATAAATTGACTATGGGTGTTCATTACAAAGGCATTGTCAGGCCTTGTATGAGTAAGGTATTTTAATCCACCAATAGTTTGAGGCGTCAACTGCCTCCGTGGAACCACTAGAGTTGGATAAGATTTGAGATGCTCCATATCAAGTTTCTTTAGGAGCTGAGAGGCATAGTAGGCCTAATTCAAATACAACTATGTACCATGTCTGTGGACATGCATACTCAAAAAGTGTGATACAGGTCCCAAATCTTTCAAAGATAACTTGGAATTTAACTAAGAGTGAACTTCTGGATCAAATATGGAGAATTCCCTATAATAGGAATATCATCAATATAGATAAGAGAAAAAAAATCTGTTTTCCAAGTAGAAATCTAAACAAAGAATTATCAGACACTGCATGTGAAAATCCCTAGCTGAGCATCTGATTTGTGAAATCCTCAAACCATGATCTTGGTGCTTGTTCAAGCCATATAATGCATTGTTCAATTTGCAAACATATCATGGCTTAGTTATGTCTTCAAGGCCTTTTAGTTGAGCCATATACACTGGTTCTTGAAGCGGCCCATTCAAGAATGTATTATTAATAGCTATTTGATTTATCTGCTAGTTCATTGCAACAACAACAACAACAACAATATAATCCACACAGTGGAGGACTTTTCTACAGGGCTGAAAGTCTCAATAAAATCAATCCTATAATCTTGCTTATAACCCATGGCTACAAGCCTGGCTTTGTGTTTAAGAACTATACCATCCGGTTTCAACTTTAACTTAAAAAAACCCATGTGTTTCCCACCAGATTCTATCCATGTACATGTTTAACAAGGTCCTAAATCCTGTTGTGAATGAGGGCTTTTGTACTCTTCCCCCATGGCCTCTTTCCAAGAAAGACTTGACATTGCCTCTGATATACTGGTGGGTTCAGCAGGAAATGAGTGTGCATTAGTGATATCAGCAGATGAGGTTTTAGGTTTAAAGATGCCACTTTTAGATATGGTCTTCAAAGGATTGGGTTTTGGTGTATGAGGTGGAACATGAGAAGATGAGAGAGGTAAGTCAAGAGCACCAGGATTCAGAGGAGAAGTAGGAGAATGTGTTTATGCTGAGAAAGCTAGAGAGGAAGGAGTAGATATATAGGCAAGAGATTAGGGTGGAATGGGAGAAATAAGAGTAGCAGGTGGAATAAGAGTTGGATAGGTCATACATGAGGTTGGACCAGGAAGATAGGTTGGACTGTGTATTAGAGATGAAATGGCCCGACTGGCTAAGACATGAATAAAGTACATGAGGAAGGAGTAAGATCAGTAAGAACAGCTCTAGAAGGTCATTGGGTGAAACCTTCAACGAAAGGAAAATGAGCCTCATTGAAGACAACATTGTTTTTTTTTTTGAAGAAAGAAGACAACATTGTTAGAAATATAAATCCTTCAAGTATCATCCAGATATTTATAGCCCTTATGAAAGTCATTAAGACCAAGTGACACATCTCTTAGTATGAAACTAAACCTAGTGGACTCAAAATGTCTCAAGTTGGGATAGACGATTGCAACCAAAACTTTAAACCTAGCATAGTTGGCATGTGACCTCTAAGACACTCATAAAGAGACTGGTTTTTGCGAACATGAGTTGGAAGGCTATTGATTAAATGAACAACAAAGAGAAAAGTTGTGCCACGAAACTAAGTGGCATGGATGCTCTGAGCTAAGAGAGTAAGACCTAAGTCTTTGATATGTCTATGTTTTTTCTCTTTACCTTGCCATTTTGAACATTGTCATGAGGACAAGAATGTTTGAAGACAATACCTTGAGTAGCTAAATAAGAGCTAAAGGATCTATACTCCCCACCCCAATCAGATCGAACACACTTAATTTTAAAGGAGAACTGATTTTCCACCAAAGAGTTAAAATTAGTAAAAACAGTAAAAGCTTCTGATTGTGTTTAAGACGATAAATCCAAGTATATCTAGGGAAATTATTCAAAAATTGAACATAATCTAGATAGCCTTTAGTAGATTCAACTAGGAAAAGGCCCTATGTATTAGTGTGGATAAGTTCAAATGGTGTGTGAGCACGTGAATTAGACAATGGGTAAGGAGGAGCATGAAATTTACCAAACTGTCAAGCTACACAATATTGAAGATTCATTGACTTGAACATTACAATTATTCGGAACTTGATTCAAAACCATACTAGAGGGGTGACCTAATATTTGATGTCAAACATTAGGATCAAGATCAAGTTTGGCGGACTAAACATTCATAACAACTTTAGGAAAAACAAAATAACAAGAACTTAACAAACTAGTAGGATTGGATTAAAGGGAGATCTGATGTGTCTCAGCATCGAGAGGTGCTATCTGATAGAGGCCATCCTTGAGTTCCCCCTTGAGAAGAACAGTCTATGTAGACTTGTCCTTGACAAAGCAACTATTAGAGTTAAACCCAATAACAACAATGTTATCAGAGAGAAATTTAGATATACTAATGGGATATTTTGTAATATGTGGGACAAAAAGGACATATTTAAGAATTAAGGGAATAACAAGAGTGTGTAATGTGAGAGTGTTAATGTGATGTATAACTAATGCATCACCATTGTCTACAGTTAGTGTATCATTACCATTATAAGCGAAGGTTTCACCGAGGTTTCCCAAGTCAGAAGTGACATGGCTGGTGGCACCCCTGTCCAAGTACCAAGCATGATCTGTCACAAAACTAGGAGTGGAAAAAGAGCAGAAATTTGCTTAGGTCTGACATTAGCAGAAGAATCAACCATCTAAACTCCCAGAAAGTCAGTCTCAAACCTATGCCAACACACTGCCATTGTATGACCATTCTTACCAGAGAGTTGCCATACCATTTTGTTGCCACTATTACAATTGTTAGCTCTGTCTCCACCTTTTCCTCTATTTCTTCCACCTCTAAAACCACATCTGCCTTTGAATTGTCCTGAATTTGAGCTAGTTGAATAGTTTAGGGGAGCCAGGTATACCAGGTGCTTGTGTGGCTAAATTAGTAGTGGGGTTGGATTGAGAAATAGGCATTGAGGCAACATGATTTAATATAGCTAGTAACCTTTCATGAATCATTAATTGAGATTGCACGTCCTGCTGTGACAAAGAGCCTATGCCAGCCGTGATATTCAGAATGACAGCCTCACATTCTTTGTCCAAACCACCAAGAACAACCAATATTAACTCAGATTTGGACACAAATGTCCAGCTGCTGCTAAATTGTCATTGAAGTACTTTATTAGGGCTTGGTAGTCAGCCATAGACTTGTTTTTTTCTCAGTCTTGGTCAGGGCAGTTTTGAATTCAAGTAATCTAGCCTCAACATGGCTATTAAACAATAATTCTAAGGTAGACCAAATGTCAGCAGACGTGAAGCGCATCCAATTACCTCCACAAGATCCATTTCAGTCATAGAGTAACCAACCCATCAGCAATTGATCAATAGAATCCCATTCTTCAACCCTGGATTGATCAGCCAGCCAGGAACTTCCGGTGGTCGAGGTTATGTCCCAAGAAGATAACCATCCAGCTCATGGCCTTTAATGACTGGTAAGATAATATACGTCCACAACAAATAATTGTCTGAGCTTCATAGGGTTGGTTTGATTCAGATGAGCTTTAAAGGGTGTGGATCCAAGAGAAGGTGACATAAGCAAACTCTTAGATCGGAGAAAAGAAGAACCAGGGTATGACCGACCAAGAAGAGAACTGGTAAGAGAGGGATATGGGATTCCAAAAATGGGAGGTGGAAATAAATCTCTAGAAGCTCAAGCGTCAAATGCATGTACGGAGGGAGAAAATGACGACATAATAGAGAAAAGAATGGAGGTGGATCCAATGCCAAATGATCCTGGGACTGAAGTCAGAGGAAAGCCAGTGACAACCGAAGCTCCAGATTGTGAAGAAGAATCAACAGTGGTCAAGGGAGCTAAACTTTGAGGTGAGCTTCGGTCTTTGCCGCTTATGTCTGCTTCCGGCGGTGGTGCCGACGCCATGAAGTCGAGCTAACCCACTCTCATACCAAGATAGAATTTATGAGAATAAGAGTTATTCAATTAATGACAATTACACACACTAGCATCATATGTTCAAGATCTAGTGTTAGATTCTATCCTATCTAGTGTTAGATTCTATCCTATGTGGCATAACAAACAAATACACACATTACGCCACATGGGCACTCATCTCACCACACACAATATTCCATACATCTATGGCTAAGATTAATACACATTAAGCTATCTCAGTTTTCACTACTCATGTTTTAAGTCCAGCAAAGGAACCAAAGAATTTACATATTTGTTTTTCAGTGTTTGAAATTCGAAGTTGTATTTCCTGTATTATTTATTAGATCGAATGTACCGGATGAAAGTGACATACTTATACTAATTTATTTTCTCATAGTTCAATGATATCAAGAATGATGGAAAACTGATGTGGATGTGTTTGTTTTTCAAGCTTCTTTAAAGGAATTTTGACACTTTTAGTCTTAATGTTTTAGTTTTGTTTTAAAAATAACTTATTTTTTTGAATAACATTTTTGTCCCCCCAACTTGGTATTTTGTTTTAAATTTTAGGATAATTACTCAATTAGCCGTCTAGGTTAACGTCGACTACATATGTTTGATCCATTTTTGTTTTTGTTTTGAATGTGTTTTTGAAAAGTGATGCATCCATTACATATTTTACTACACTTTTATATTATCATTATTGATATGATGAGCCAAAATCAATTAATTAATTATATACGGAACGTAATGATGAGTCCACATGTTGTGAAACATTTTCCTAAATTCTCTGTTTTTAATTTGATTTTGTCTG
Organism: Gentiana macrophylla; assembly: GCA_026214975.1. Taxonomy (NCBI): domain Eukaryota; kingdom Viridiplantae; phylum Streptophyta; class Magnoliopsida; order Gentianales; family Gentianaceae; genus Gentiana; species Gentiana macrophylla. The sequence goes on from CM047814.1 coordinate 23,497,381, forward strand.
GAAACTCCCCGTAAAAGTAGACAAATTTTATGGTTGTTAATGCTGAATCTTGATTTAGATGGTTGAAAATTGATTTAAAACATTTTCCTAAATTCTCTGTTTTTAATTTGATTTTGTCCAGAAACTCCCCGTGAAAATAGACAAATTTTATGGTTGTTATGCTGAATCTTGATTTAGATGGTTAAAAATTGATTTATATACTCGTAATCATTTATCGTAATCATTTATGTGATGACACATCTCTTTTAAATTTTACGGTACCACCATAAAATTTGAAAATATGCTTTGGCAGTTAAATCAATAATACTGATCACATTTGTAAAGAAAGCACTTACCGGCATTAATGAAAACTTCAGGGAAAGAAGAGAGGAAGCCACGGGAAGACGCCGGAGAAATCTCAGCAGCATAGACCGGAGCTATCATAAGGCCAAAACCAACTCCGACGCCGGCAACCAATCTTCCGACCATGAGGAATGCATAGTTGGTGGAAAAACCCATCAAAAGTGCACCGACGAAGAAGATTGAAGAAGCAAACACAGTAGTGTAGCGCCGTCCAATCCAATCTGAAGTCCAACCGGCGGCAGTTGAACCAAAAAGTGAATAAATACCAAGGGCGCCCACTAAAATTTCAACTTGGACATCACTGATTTTAAGGTCGTCTTTAATGTAGATGGCTGCTCCGCTCATCACTCCAACATCTGCATGATGAACAGTATGTTTTTTTTAATCTCATAATCGACTGCATTATCTATCTGCTTAATAACATTAATTAAGCACTAAGCATTCATCTGAAATTCTTACCATATCCTAACAAGATAGAAGTCATGGATGCAAGAAATGTGGATGCCAGAGCATACTTGTTTAGTTTTGGGGATTGGCCGGCGATTTCATTTTCATCCATCATGGCTGCTTTCTCGTCTTCCATGGATCGTGAAAGCAGGAGGATGAGATGTTACAATCAGCTAATGATTATTACAAGGTAAATGGCAATATTTAAGCATAAGCCCATATGCTTTTCTCTTTTACATTACCTGTTTGTCCTTTCTTAGTAAAGATGCTCATTTGACTCCAACATCAATTTCTTTTTACGAAGAATAATACTTCTTCAAACATCATTTATAACATCTTTTATATATATATATATATATTGGAAACATCTTTTACCCATCGTGGTTTGTCAATTAAAAGACTTTCTTTCATAAGTGGTTTAAAATATATTGTTACTGCTAAGGGTTTCTGTGGCCTTAACTTACCAATTCCGATAAAATCAAAAGAATACCCCACCAGAATATTCTTATTTTTTATGTTATTTCCGTTTTGCCCCTCCTCAGGAACCCCCAAAAACCTCGTTCTCGTCTAATCCCTTCCCCTATTCATTCAGAATTCCCTGACCCAGCAATTTAGCATCTTGGTAATTCATCATTATCCCATGTTGTTCTGCTATGCCTCTTGTTTTCCAGTCTTTCATCTTCAAATCTCTTCTGTTGTTCTTATCTTAATTACTCGCTTAATTATTCAGCATTAAATAAGAAAGCTGTGTCATATTAATATACGATGCATAAGGAAGGTGCCGACGCTTTGTTTCGGCTTCGTGGAGAAAGCCCAGCAAAAATATTTTACTACCTGCTTCAATTGCACAATTTTTTTTGTGCAGACATAAAGTGTTGTTCAATTCATGGCCATCTTTTATCATTATAAATTTTGGTAGACAATTTCTGCAATGCGTATCTGCTTTCATTTATTTATCACCGGGATGGGATTGGGTTTGCAGTTCTTGCCCTTAACTTTATAGGCTACAAGTGTCCACTCTGAAATAAAATAAAATAAAAAATTAAAATTTAACTTAAGACTACCGAAGAGAGTTTGAAAAGAATAATATTTGAGTAAAACTCAACTTGTTTTATTCATGATAAAAGAATGAGTATTAATAGATCTGGCTTGAAGGTGAGAGGTCCTAGTAGAGTATTAAGTCTTGTATGCGGCTAGATACTCTTATGAGCGGCTAATACATAATATGACAAAATAGAATTACTTTATGACATATTAATTGTTTATACAATACAATTAGTATGTCATGTTACAAATAATGTGTACAAGTAAAGTGTTACACGAAGTAATAAGATAATATTTCCACACTCCCCTCAAACTGGGTTGTATATGTCTATACAACTAAGTTTGCTACTCAGTCTGCTGAACATAAGCGGTTGAATGGCCTTTGTGAGAATATCGGCGTTCATCTGGCCGAGGAACATAGTGAAGTTGAATGATCTCGGGCATCAATCTTCTCTTTAAGGAAATGTCTGTCAATGTCCACATGTTTTGTCTTATCATGATGAATGTGGATCATCTCGCCATGCATAATCTTTGAATTATTGTCACGATGAGAGTATGATAGGTTCTTTGAAGGGTTCTTTGAAGTTCGATGGGACTCTTTTCACCACGATTGCTTCACAAATGCCCAAAACAAGTGCCATGAGTTCACCTTCAAAGATCGCTTCAGAGACAGTGAGTCATTTTCTGCTTCTCAAGTGACAAGATTACCCCATACATATGAACAATAGCACATGGTAGATTTTACTGTCTATGTGGCAACCAAAGCCTGATCGAGATCAAGATAGACCTTAACGATCTCTCATGAGACTTAGTGAAATGTAAGCCCTGGCCAGAGTTGACTTTAAGTACCTCGATGATTCAGTAGACAACATCCCAATGTTGCTTAGTAGGGCAATGCATGAACCGATCGACAACGCCGACTCCATATGCAAAATCAGTCTTGTATGGGAGAGGTAAATGAGTTTTCCTACAAGCCTTTGATATTGTTCCTTTCTTACAAAGAATATTACCATGCACTAGTAGATTACTTGGGTCTACTTAGAGATAGTCGGTTTGCACCCTAGCATGCCGCTTTCTTCAAAGAGTCCAAAGACATACTTCATCGGTGAGACCGAGATACCCTGGATGTTTCTTGTTATTTCCATGCCAAGGAAGTACTTGAGGTAGCCCAAATCTTTAACTTGAAACACTTTTGCTAGTAGGGTCTTCAATTATTGGATCTCGATAGAGGTCATCACCATGAATGATAATATCATCCATATAGACAATAAGGATGGATCTTCTCTTATTGATTATTTTGATAAACATGGTGTGATCTGAGTTGCACCGATGATATCCAAAGAGCTTTAACCACGTGTAGTAAGTTTGCCAAAACATGCTCTTGGGACTTTGCTTGTGCCATATAGAGATTTCCTCGCTTTGAAAACTTTCCTTTTAGTGTGAGTGTTGGTGAAACCAGAGGTACAGATCATAAAGACTTCCTGGTGAGAGGTAACCATTTAGGAAGGCATTCTTGATGTCCGATTGGTGGAGTGGCCAGTCAAGTTGGACATCAAGGGAGATCAACACCCTGATTGTGTTGAGTTTTACCACAGGTGCAAATGTCTCTTTGTAGTCAAGTCCATATGTTTGAGTGAAGCCCCTTGCAACCAGTCTAGCTTTGTACTTGTCAATAGTACAATCAGCATTGTACTTGATGGTGAATAGTCATTTACAACTGACTGTCTTCTTTCCTCGTGGGAGAGTGGTGAGATCCCAAGTATGGTTGGCAAGAAGAGCAGTCATTTCAGTTTTGACAGCAGCCTTCCACCTGTCATGTTTGAGAGCTTCCTGTATATTCTTAAGAATGGAATGAGTATCCAAGTCCTGTGTAAACATAGCAAAACCAGGTGACAAGTGATCATATGACACATAATTATGAATAGAGTGATCGGTGCATGATTTCTTTCCCTTTCTGATAGTAATGAGTCTGTCATCAATATCAGTGGAAGTGTTCATAAGTTCAGGAGTTTGTGGAGTATCAGCAGGTTGCTGAGGTTCAATTGGTGTAGGGAGTTCAGTGTCAGGAGGCTGATGAGTCTTAGTAGGCTGCTGAGGGTCAGGAATATGCCGAGGAGCTGTTTGAATGTCAGGAGTTGGCTGAGGGATTGAAATTGGCTCAATTTCCTCAACTGGGGGTGTAGTGGGAGTTAGAGGACTATGAGAAGGGAGAAATGCTTCTATTTCAATAAGGTTTTCATGTGTGACTGTTGTTAAGGGTGAAATTTATGATTTATATGACGTTATTCCCGTAACAATATCCTTGGTATTTTTGTACTTTTTATAGAAAAGTGTTGGTTTTATCGAATTATTGAGTAAACGAGTTTTAAATGTGTTTAAATGCAAAATCGAGATATTTACGTGATTTTATCGGTGTTTTATGTTTATTCGTATGATGTTACATTTCGCATGTTTCTATCATGTTGTTAGATACGTTTTCATGATGAGTAAGGAGCTTAAACGATGATCACATGAAGATGGAAGAGTTGAAAGATGTTTAAGTGAAGAATCATTGAAGAAACCGAACCAGGCACTTCATGGGGATTTTGTCCACACTTGTAGGCACTTTCAGGGAAAGTTGTCTTGATGAAAGTTGTAGAGGATTGAAATAGCTTTCAACGCATGTTGAATCACCTCATTCGGAGCCCTAGAAGTGAAGTTATGAGCAAAATACTGGAGCTGAGTAGTGGGCGGGCGTCTGTAAAAGTGAACCGGCGTCCGTAATCGTATTTACATTCGAGAGTTCAGACGCTGCATCTTGAGCGGCGTTCATTCTCCGTTCATAGAGGCTGGACGAAAGTCCCAAGATAGTGGACGGGCGTCCCACGGCACCGACTCAGCGGAACCGACCTAAAAATCTATAAATAGCGCGATTTCACAAACCCTAATCATACAATTCGATCCCTAAACCCTGTGGAGCAGCTTTGCTGCGTTTTTACTCCTTTATTTTCCGGTTTTATGCAATAAAACATCTAGATTAGATAGTTAGATTTATGTTCTTTATTTCATCAATTTCAAGCTTTCAAAGGATGCTAAGAGGCTAATCCTCTTTGAACAAGCGTTGTGAAGCCGTCCAATTCAACAATTCGCTTTTGTTCGTGATTAATTCGTGAGTTTCTACTTGAAGTTGTTTCTTTTATCGTTGTTTATTATTGTGTATTGCAATTACATCGAAAGATCTTTGCTTTTATGATTGTTTTAACTTGATGAGAGTCATGTTAATGTTAGATCACCATGATAAAAGTTTAGACCTTTAATCTAATCAAAACGAAAGTTATTAGATTAAATCTCTAGATTAGAAATTGAAAGATTTCACGCCTAGGTTAGAAAGACGTAATCTTTAACATCGAGAGATAAAAGATTAGGAAACGAACTTGTCTACGAGAGTAGGAGTTTATGCCTTCGATTAGGTGAATCACGACTTGAGTAGAGATCACGAATTAATCCGAATTAGAATTGAATGTTGATAGGATAGGTGGATCGATTGCTTGTTCGTTCGTTATAAATTGATTTTAATCCTTTAAACTTGAATTGCTTAGCTTTAGTTTTACTTTTCCTGCACTTTAGTTTAGTTTTTATCGCTTTCGGTCTTGCCTTCAGCATTGGAGCAATCCTCTCCTGTCTAGTTACTTTTTCTCGCATATTTGTTTAGGTTAGATGTTCGTTAGGTTAGATTCGTGACAATAGTTAGTTTAAAGCAAAACTAGGATTCACATTCGCCGCTTCCCGTAAGATCGACCCGGCATTAGCCTCCATACTACGATCCTTGCACTTGAGGTTAACCGGTTTATTACTTGTTGTTTTGTATTGATAAAATCCGGGACAAGTTTTTGGCGCCGTTGCCGGGGAACCGGACGGTTGCCTAGTTTTTGTTTTTGTTTGTCTTTTTCGTTTCGCTTTTAGATTTGTTTTTGTTTCGCTTTTTTAGGGTTTGTTTTTAGTTTAACCTTTAGGTAGTTAGGTTTTTGTTTAGATTTTTAGGGTTTGAAGTTTTTAAAGTTTTTGTGATTAGTTTCTTCCCTCCTTTTCTGCTCTGTTTCTTTCTCTTATCCTCTCTGCTTCGCAATCGTTTCGCTTCGCTTTACAAATTTTTGCATCCGACGAAGCGCCCATACTTATGAACGCCCGCTCACTGTGAAAATTTCAATCTCAGATCGTTTTTGACCCCTTGAACGAACGTCCATATTTTTGGGCGCCCGCTCAGATCTAAGCTCAGCGACGCCCGTCCATTAATTGGACGCCCCTGCATTTTCTTGTTTCAAAGGCTTTTCTTGTTTCTACCGTCTGCTTCTATCTTTTCTCGTTCTTACATTGATTAGGGGACATCTAAGGTTGAATCAACTGACTCCACACCTTTCACGATCAAATTTTAGGATAAAAGGGTCCGTTTTAGCACTTGATAGTATTTTGGCCATAACTTTCGGCTCGAGTGTCGGATTGGCGCGCAGGACCCCAATTCGGAAAGCTCGTTCCGATGCCGACGACGTGGCGGACGGCCAAAGGCCGTCCAACACTGTTTTCGAGGTCAAAATCCACTGTTTTCCCTTCTATTTTGGGGTTAGAAGATTTCAACACATTTTTTCCCTCTTTTTAGTGTTTTCTGTTTTTCTCGTTTTAAATTTCCTTAGGTAGTTTATAGTTTTGGTTATTAGGGTTTTTCGTAGTTAAGTTTCGTAGTCTTTGATCCCTCTAGGTTTAGTTATCCTTTCCCTCTGTCTCTTTTTCCCATGCTTTCCTGCTGTTCTGATATCGTTTCTGATCTGAAAAATCTTGCCTATGGACGAGCGTCCACTAGTTTGAACGCTCGTTCACTGTAAAATTTTCATTCCATGGCGTTTTCCAATCCTTGAACGAACGTTCACCGCTTTGGGCGCTGTTCGCCTATTTTCTCGCGGGCCGCTCGTTCACATAAGTGGGCGCCCGTCCGTCCCCTTTCTTTCTTAATCTTTCTTTTCTTCTTTTCTTTAGGTTTTTTTTTTTTTTTTTTTTTATCTTAGATTAAGGTTTTTAATCTTTTAGATATCAGTCTTTAATTTATTAGTTTTAGGTTTCTTTCCTCGATTTAGGTTTTCTCAACTTGATTTTGGGATCGGTTTACGCAAACTCGTAGTCACAAGGACCATTACTTTGCTCCCGACATCGAGCGTACCATAGTCCGACCCAACAGCGGCGACTTCGCTTTGACGAAGGAAAAGCCGAAGATCAAGAGTTTGAGCTATCTTTTCAAAGGGAAATCGAAGAAATTGTAATAATGGCACCGAAGATAGACGGACATTGGCGGACTACGCCATGCCTGTGCAATGGCATCAACCCAAATATCGCCTTACCACCATTACCGCACAAACTTTCGAACTCAAACCAGCCTCATTCGGATGATGCGAAGATGCATCAATGTTTCACGGGTTCCCTACATCAAAATCCTCACACACGCGTACACATTCCTGGAGATATGTGGTACGACACGCATTCAAGGTGTGAGTGAGGATGTGATTAAACTTACATCAAGCTCCGTTCTCATTGAAGGAGAAGCTAAAGAGTGGTATAGCTCTCTCCCTGCAGAATCCATTACCACCTGGGCCGCATTGGAGAAAGAATTTTTAAGCCAATACTTTCCACCGCCAAGACAAATTTCCAAGTGTTTGAGGGAAATTTATAATTTCTATCAAGCGAAACAGAATCTTTCTTTGAGGCATGGAAGAGATTTAAGGCTCTTCTTCGTAAATGCCCCCACCATGGGTTAGACTTGCAGAGGCAAGTCAATACCTTTTTCAGTGGATTGACCGAGCTCACCAAGGGCATGGTCAATAGTTCATCAGGTGGGGCATTCCTGAGGAAAACGCCTCAAGAGGGGTGGGCATTGTTCGAAGACATTGCCAAATATAATTATGCCCCCTCCTTTCAAGTTGTTCAGGCACCACCTCCTCTTCCTAGGATCGAGGAGGTGAAAATGCAAATGAAATCGCCATGTTTGAAGAAATGGCTACTCTCACGACATCTCCAAATCCGAGTTATCGACTCTTCATTTCTACTGTAACTCTCAAGTTCAGATCGCGAAATTGTTCTCGGATCGCCATATGGTTGGCCAAAGTCAATTCATATCCCCTGCTCCTTATCAAGTCAATGCTTTGTCGTAATCATGGGCCAGTACAACCAAGTCGCATGCCGGTATGTGACGATATGGGGCATATTGCTCGTTTCACGTCCTATGATTGGGCCAGAACAGAGATCAATGCCTTCAATGGCCACCGAATCGAGAGGTTTGGAAATCAATTCTCTGGCCAGGGCAATTTTCAAAATCAGGGTTTCCGTCAAAGCTTCAATCAAAACTCGAATCTCAATCGAAACCCTAATCAGAACCCGAGCTTGAATTCCTCCAATCTAAAGCAAGGGTTAAATCAAAGTTGGCCTAACAATCCAAATCCTGCATTTCAAAGTCGGTCCAGCCAACCTTTCTCTCAAAACATTCATCACTCTCAAGGTCCATCTCACGTTGATGATCCGAAGCTAGATTGGACTCTATCGTAAGGAGTCAAGGAGCGAAACAATAACTTCCGAGAGGAGCAAAATAATAATATCCAGCTTGTTGATGAATTCGATCAAGCACCTTGAGAAGCAAATGGTGACCAAAGCCAGCTTCTAGACCATCGTAAGGATGCCAAACTCCACGGAGAGAAATCCCAAAGGTGGTCATGTAGCTCATACCGAATTGAATCTTGGCCAATGCACCGACTTGGTTCCTTCACTTCCATACGGTGGAGGAGAGGCCGGTGCAATGAACTTAAGAAGTGGTACTCAACCGAGTGGTCCCCAACCAGGAAACCACTAGCCCCTCCCGCCGCTGATAAGGCGGGAGGGAAGTCGAGCACCCATCATCCCCTTGGCTACAAGCAGTACTCAGTGGTGATCCCGAGAGGTGTGAAGTTGAAAGACATCGGTGGCCGATCCCGATAGGTGAAAGAATTGAGATTCCTCGAGTGGTCGATCCCTTGAGGAATGAAGAATCAATTAAGAATCCTCGGTGGCTGATCCCGAGGAGTGATGAATCAAATGATCGTCGGTGGTGATCCCCCGACTAATAAAAAAGAATGATAAGACGGTGAGGTGGAAAGACGTGGAAGACAAAGCGGTTAGTTCATCCTCGAAGAAAGTATTTTCCGAGGATGATTTGAAAAAGCTTCCATTTCCACCGAGAAAGAGCAACATCCCATTGCATGAAGATAAGAAGTGCGGAAAGGTGCTTAATCAATAAAAAATACTCAGTTAATCTTCCACTCTCGTAAGTTTTGGTTGAAATGCCTAAGTATACTAAATTCATCAAGGATGTTGTTTCCTCGAAGAAGAAGTTAGCGAAAATGGATCGGCAATTGGTGAGGATTGTTCAATGATCAATTATCCGACTTACCAATCAAAAGAGGTGACCCCGGAAAATTCGTGCTCACGTTGCGGATGGGAGGCTTAGTCTTTCCAAATTCTTTATGTGACTTGGGTGCATCCATCACTGATGCCATTGTCGTGTGTGTGAGCAAATGGGTTTACAAAGTCTTCTAGAACCCACTTCCAAGAACCTTCGGGTTCACGATAGATCTTCTAAGAAAGCTTGGGGATTCTCAAAGACATTTTAGTCCGGATCGATAGATTTACCTTTCCCGTTGATTGGTACGTCTTAGATATGGGAAAAGATGAGAAAGTCCCCCCGATTCTTGGGAGACCTTTCCTATCCACGCCTAGGGCCCTCATCGATTGTGATGGTGGGCAAGTAACTATTCGAGTTGGTGACCAAGAGGTGAGCTATAGTGTCTCTAAATCCATTCAAGTACCCTCTGGTTCTCCAACCGGCTTTTCTATTGAGAGTCATTTAATGACTTCAATGACTCGTATGGACGAGCAAGTCAAGGTCGTGTGAGCGAATATGAGCGATTGATCGATAATCTGAATAGTCATGGTATGGTTAATCTAGACCAGCTTAGCAAATGATTTTGAGGATGAGCTAAGAGAAGAAGCCTTGGCGAGAGGGACCACTAAGTAAGCTCAAATGATGTTGAGTTGAAGAGTGGCGATCTTAAATCAAGTCTAGAGGATCCTCCCGTAGATTTGTGCATCAAGCCGTTACTAAACATCTTAAGTATGTGTTTTTAAGAGAAGGTGACAAGCTTCCTTTGATCATCTCTCAAGCTATCTCGTATAGAAGAGCTTAAACTCATAAACGTCTTGCGCAAAAATGAAAAAGCCTTTGGATGGCGGTGGGAGATATCCGAGGATATCTCCCGACATCTGTATGCACAAGATCAAGACGAGGAGGGTGCAAAACGAGTTAGACAGACCTCGAGAGAAGGCTCAACCTCACATGCAAGAGGTAGTCAAGAAGGAGATCATTAAACTTCTAGATATGGGTATCATTTACGCCATTGCTGACAGTGAATGGGTTTCCCCGACTCAAGTAGTTCCCAAAAAAGGTGGAATTACGATTGAGAAAAATGAGAAGGGAGAGGAGATAGCATTGAGGCTCGTTACAGGCTATAGGGTCTGTATTGACTATAGAAAGCTCAATGAGGTCACACTGAAAGATCATTTTCCCCTTCCATTCATTGACCGGATGCTTGAGCGTCTGGCGGGGCACGCATTCTACTTCTCCTGATGGATATTCGTGATACTTCCAGATACCCATCGATCCTGTTGACCAAGAGAAGACCACTTTCACCGCCCCTATGGTACATTCGCTCAGCGGATGCCATTTGTCTCTCAGAAATGCCAACCCACCTTTCAAAGGTGTATGATGGCAATCTTTGACGGGCTAGTTGAAAAGTGCATGGAGATTTTTATGGATGACTTCTCGGTCTTTGGTCACTCCTTCGATGATTGCCTCGATAATCTTGATCGGGTGTTGTCAAGATGTGTGGAAAAGGACTTAGTGCTTAATTGGGAAAAATGCCATTTCATGGTAGATGAAGGTATAGTCCTTGGCCACAAAGTGTCCGCCAAAGGTATATAAGTAGATAGGGCCAAGGTAGAAGCTATTGAGAAGATGAGTTATCCTAAGAATGTTCGGGAAGTCCGAGGTTTTCTCGGACATGTCGGGCTTCTATAGGAGGTTCATCCAGACTTTTCAAAGATCGCCAAGCCCCTCGCCTACCTTACTAAAAGAAGATGTTACTTTTGATTTTGATGATAGCTGCAAGCACGCGCTTGAGGAGCTCAAAAATCGCCTGATCTCTCGCTCCAATTCTTATTTCACTGGTGGAACTTGCCCTTTGAGCTTATGTGCGATGCATCCAACTATGTTGTTGGTGCGAGTCTTAGACAAATGAATCGAAGGAAAGTTCCAACCTATCTATTACGCCAGCCACACGTTGAATCCTTCGCAAGTTAACTATACGACTACCGAAAAGGAATTATTGGCCGTAGTGTTTGCTATGGACAAGTTCCGTAGTTACTTGTTAGGTGCTCAAGTGATCGTGTGGACTGATCACGCCGCTTTGCTGCGGTATCTCGATGACTAAAAGGATGCTAAACCGCCATCTTCGCGTTGGATACCGACCTACAAGAGTTTGACGTTCAAATCAAAGACAAGAAGGGCAGTGAGAATGTAGTAGCGGATCATGTGTCTAGGATGTTAAATGAGGAAAAGAATGAACCAGATGATATAGATCTTTACTTTCCTTTAGAAAACATCATGTTGATCGATGGCCGTTCTCCTGATGTTCCTTGGTACTCCTCCATTGTGAACTACCTTCATGCCAAATACCTTGATCCTGAAATGTCTTATCAAGAGAAGAAGAAGTTCTTCTCTGATATGAAATATTTCGTTTGGGATGAACCTTACCTTTTCAAGATTTGCAAAGATGGTTTGCTGAGGAGGTGTGTTCCCGAATCTGAGCAACGCGATATAATCGAGCAATGCCATAGTGGACCCACAGGTGGTCACTTTGGTCCTTGGAAAACAGTTGCGAAGATCTTTCAATCCGGTTTTTATTGGCCAACGATCTTTAAAGACACAGAAGCTTTCAGAAGCTTGTGAGCGTTGTCAAAGAACCGAGCTTTGACAAGGCGATTTGACATGCCTTTGAAACCCATCCTTGAATGCGAAGTCTTTGATGTTTGGGGCATCGATTTTATGGGACCATTCCCATCATCTTGTGGCAACAAATACATCTTAGTCTGCGTTGACTATGTTTCGAAATGGGTGGAGGCAATAGCCACTCCTCACAATGATCATAAAACGGTCATGAAATTTCTGAAGAAGAACATCTTTGTGAGGTTTGGATGTCCACGTGCCTTGATCAGTGATGAAGGGACACACTTTTGCAACCGACCTTTGGAAAAAGTCCTCGAGAAGTATGGTGTTCGTCATAAAATCGGCACACCATATCATCCGATGACTAGTGGTCGTTGAGCGGCGAAACAGAGTCTTAAGAAAATCTGGAGAAGACGGTGAATAGTCATAGAAAAGACTGAGTTCGAAGTTGGACGATGTACTTTGGGCATATAGGATCGCCTATAAGACCCCTATGGGTACATCGCCATATCAAATGGTCTACGGAAACCATGTCATCTCGCTGTCGAGCTGAGACACGAGGCGTCTTGGGCTCTACGGTTTCTTAACTTTGATTCCCAATCCTGTGGCAAACACCGCCTGCAGCAGTTGCATGAGCTGGATGAATTCAGACTCCAAGCTTACGAAAGCGCCAGGATTAGTAAGGAGAAGATGAAACTCCTCCACGATGCCAAGATAAAGAAGAGAGAATTCAAGGTCGGTGAGCAAGTGTTACTCTACAATTCCAGGTTGCATTTGTTTCCTGGCAAGTTGAGGACACGTTGGTCCGGTCCTTTCGAGATTCTCCAAATCATTCCTGGAGGTGTGCTAGAATTACGAGGTTATGGTGATCAACCGTTCCGAGTTAATGGTCAGAGGTGCAAGCACTATATAGGTGAACATAAAGAAAAGCCTTTGATTGTTAAATTCCTCGAAATCCTCGGGTGTGGGACTTCCGAAGTCAACCACTTTGACGAGTTTTCACCCGATTTGTTTTCTGAGGATGACGGTTGTGTTAAATCTGAAGATGTTCTAGCAGGTAGTGCTGATATGGAAGAGTTTGAAAGGGAGCGACAACTTAAACGTCATCAGAGGAACCGGAGAAGAAAGAATGCAACCATGGGGAAACTTAAAAAGGTATGGAGAGCTTTCAAAGATTTAACCCCATGTGTTCATTTCTTGTTTCTAGCGCCACACTCATTGATTCGAGCTTACACGGTAGTAGTGGTCGCGTGAAAGGTTAAATGGCCTGATCCAGTGTGAGCTTCAAATGTGTCGAGCTAACGACACAACCATTAAGCGCTACTAGGAGGCATCCTAGATATCCCTTATTATATTAGTTTCTCTCTTTAGTTGTTTTAGTTCAGTTTTATTAGGATTGTGTTTGTTTTTTGTCAGTCAGCCGTCCTAGGCTTATACAGGGTCGAAGTGTGGTTTTGTTTACGATTTCCTCTTATCTTTATCTCTATCACTTTTGCACGATATGGTTTAATCCCTTGTATCCCCCGAGGTATTTCTTTGTTTTTCATGTGTGCGGGTATTTGCATTAGCATTAGCAATTGTGCGCTTTTAGATGAAGCCGCTTTTCCGTGGATGGTCCACACTCACCGACTTCTTCGAGCATTTTGGATCTGATCTAGACCACTTCCGCACTGCCGCGTTCGACCTGCAATCGCCTAGTGTTCTTTTTATTTTTATTCTGCACAACATGAGGACATGTTGTAATTTAAGTGTGGGGAGGGATTAGTCGATATGTATCTATACGTTTGCTTATATGATGTTATTTCTATGCTAAAATGAGCTAAAATTTAAAAATTTTTGTTTTGTCTCGAGTGAGCAATGCATGTTTTTGTTCGGTTTGTTATATTCATCGATGCGCTATGCCATATGTTCCGTACGTTAGTTGATTCACCCGAATTATATTTCACAAGCCATAGTGAATGATGAGCTAATTTATAAAGTTATACCCCGTTTTGGATTAGTAGTTTTTGATTTTCTTATAAGTCATGTGCTTAGTGCTACGTATATATCGTGAGACTTATGATAGTTTGTATTTAGTTCCGAAGTATGAGACACTGTGAATATCTAAAGGTTTGAATGTGATAAGTAACACGTAACTAATGTCAAATGGGAAGTTGAAAAATTTAAATGAATACAATGTGTGTGTCGGAAGCTAGTCGATGATTTGAGTGAGGTAGGGTATACCACGTATGTCCTATTCCACTATGATGACCAAAAGCTCACGACAGCTTAGAAAAAGTCACTTTATGATTGGAGTAAGGTAGGGTATTATCTCGAAATGTCCTATTCTCGCTATGAGGGCAATAGCTTCTTCTAATGTGTGTTTAAAGTGAAATGGCTAAATCAACTAAAGAATCGGTACTGAAAATTGAATATAAGGCTTAGTTTTCGTTAATCTTATCCCAGTATAAACCGATAGATATGCCGTAGGGATTATCCTCTGAGTATTTCGAAAAGGCCCTAGATATATTCGATCATTCTTTTCGGGATATGTCACGTTTGTAGGTGCATCTTATGAGTGTCATTTATTGCTAGTCTACTTAGGGGTATTAGCTAGTTTTACTTTGAGTTCCTCAAGTTTGGATTTAGTGGAAGTTTTCTATGGCTATGCACACACACGACGGTGAACTTCTAATTTATTGACCATGTGGTATATGTGTTGAGATGTCTATATTCCTTCCGAGCCTTTATCTTGTTTTGTTTTGCTCGGGACGAGCAAAGTTTAAGTGTGGGGGAGTTGTTAAGGGTGAAATTTATGATTTATATGACGTTATTCCCGTAACAATATCCTTGGTATTTTTGTACTTTTTATAGAAAAGTGTTGGTTTTATCGAATTATTGAGTAAACGAGTTTTAAATGTGTTTAAATGCAAAATCGAGATATTTACGTGATTTTATCGGTGTTTTATGTTTATTCGTATGATGTTACATTTCGCATGTTTCTATCATGTTGTTAGATACGTTTTCATGATGAGTAAGGAGCTTAAACGATGATCACATGAAGATGGAAGAGTTGAAAGATGTTTAAGTGAAGAATCATTGAAGAAACCGGAACCAGGCACTTCATGGGGATTTTGTCCACACTTGTAGGCACTTTCAGGGAAAGTTGTCTTGATGAAAGTTGTAGAGGATTGAAATAGCTTTCCAACGCATGTTGAATCACCTCATTCGAGCCCTAGAAGTGAAGTTATGAGCAAAATACTGGAGCTGAGTAGTGGACGGGCGTCTGTAAAAAAGTGAATCGCGTCCGTAATCGTATTTACATTCGAGAGAGTTCAGACGCGTCATTGAGCGGCGTTCATTCTCCGTTCATAGAGGCTGGACGAAGCGTCCAAGATAGTGGACGGGCGCCCACGGCACCGACTCAATGGAACCGACCTAAAAATCTATAAATAGGCGCGATTTCACAAACCCTAATCATACAATTCGATCCCTAAACCCTGTGGAGCAGCGGCTTGGCTGCGCTTTTACTCCTTTATTTTCCAGTTTTTATGCAATAAAACATCTAGATTAGATAGTTAGATTTATGTTCTTTATTTCATCAATTTCAAGCTTTCAAAGGATGCTAAGAGGCTAATCCCTCTTTGAACAAGCGTTGTGAAGCCGTCCAATTCAACAATTCAGTTTTGTTCGTGATTAATTCGTGAGTTTCTACTTCGAAGTTGTTTCTTTTATCGTTGTTTATTATTGTGTATTGCAATTACATCGAAAGATCTTTGCTTTTATGATTGTTTTAACTTGATGAGAGTCATGTTAATGTTAGATCACCATGATAAAAGTTTAGACCTTTAATCTAATCAAAACGAAAGTTATTAGATTAAATCTCTAGATTAGAAATTGAAAGATTTCACGCCTAGGTTAGAAAGACGTAATCTTTAACATCGAGAGATAAAAGATTAGGAAACGAACTTGTCTACGAGAGTAGGAGTTTATGCCTTCGATTAGGTGAATCACGACTTGAGTAGAGATCACGAATTAATCCGAATTGGAATTGAATGTTGATAGGATAGGTGGATCGATTGCTTGTTCGCTCGTTATAAATTGATTTTAATCCTTTAAACTTGAATTGCTTAGCTTTAGTTTTACTTTTCCCCGCACTTTAGTTTAGTTTTATCGCTTTCAGGTCTTGCCTAGCATTGGAGCAATCCTCTGCCTAGTTACTTTTTCTGCATATTTGTTTAGGTTAGATGTTCGTTAGGTTAGATTCGTGACAATAGTTAGTTTAAAGCAAAAACTAGGATTCACATTCGCCGCCTCCCGTAAGATCGACCCGGCATTAGCCTCCATACTACGATCCTTGCACTTGAGGTTAACCGGTTTATTACTTGTTGTTTTGTATTGATAAAATCCGGGACAACTGTCTCAATAGGTTTGCTTTGTAGTATGGGGTTTTTCAAAGAATTTTACATCCATAGAGTTGTAGAACCTTTTGTCAGTGGGAGAATAACACTTGTACCCTTTCTGTCTTTGGCATAGCCTAGGAAAATACACTTATGAGCTTTGGGGTCAAGTTTGCTTCTGTGTTGGGCATGAATATAGACAAACACAAAGACATCCAAAGATTTTTGAAGGCAAGTCAAGAATGAGATAAGGACAATATGAGTTGTCGTAGGGGTTTGGATGGGAGTCTTGAAACCTAACACTCTGTTGGGTAACCTGTTGATCGATATGTGGTCACATTAATATAGCTTCACCCCACATGTATTTTGGCATATGTGTGGTGAACATGACTGATCTAGCCATCTCTAATAAGTGCTGTTTTTCCTCTCAAAGAACCCCATTCTCACGAGGTGTCTCTAAACAACTACTGATGTGAACAATTCCCTGATCATTCAGAAAGGTGCTGAGGTTGGACTCATAGTACTCCAGGGCATTATCTATTTTTAAGATTTTAATCTTATTGTCAAATTGAGTGGATACCATGTTATAAAATCTTGGAAGATGGTTCCAACTTCGGATTTATCTTTCATCAAAAACAGCCATGTGATCCTGGTGTGGTTATCTATGAAAGTGACAAATCACCTCTTTCCTGTTATACTTTTAACTTTTGAAGGTCCCCATACATCACTATGAATCAAAGTGAAAGGTGTGGAGGGTAAGTAAGATATTTTAGTATACACAGATTTAGTAAGTTTGGCAAACTGACAAATATCACATTGAAGGTCACTGAGGTTACATCCTTTAAACAATTCAGGATAAAGACTTTAAATAACCAAAACTTGGATGACCTAGTCTATAATGCCATAACATGATATTGTCTAAGGTTTGGTTGCAGGCTGCTGAGGCAGTTTCAGTCTTTAATCTTCTGTCTTCAGCAGGGTTGACCACAAACAATCCTGAGCAGGGTTTAGCTCTCCCAATCACTTCCTGTGAAGAAAGATCCTGGAATATACACTGATTGTTATTAAACATGACTAACCAATTTAGGTCTTTAGTGAGTCTACTGACAGATATAAGATTACAGTCTAAGAACAAACAGGACATCCTGTAGGTAGATCTTATCAGTAAGTTTAACATTTCCAAAACCTTGTGTACAGGAAATCGATCCATCAGCAATCTTAATATTGTGAGTCTGATGACATGGCTTAAAGTGAGATATAAGACTCTTGTCACTAGTCATATGGTAGGAAGCCCCAGAATCAACAATCCAAGTATCACTACTGAGAGGTGAGTGGAATATACCTGTCTTGACATTAGTAGCTGTGTCAGTGAGTGAACTACATTCCTTTTGCTGAGCAAGGAAGGCTTTGAAGGCAGCAAACTGAGCATCCAAAGTAGTGTCTTTGTTACCTTCTTCACTGACATGTCTGCCCTGACTCTCCCTGGTTGGTTTGGAGGGTTTAGAGGAGTTAGGCTTACCATGTAGTTTCCAGCAAGTGTCTTTGGTGTGATTTGTACGTTTGCAGTGGTCACATAAAAACTTTCATGTCTTCTCAGTAGGCCTTCTGTAGGTCTCAGTAGGCTTCCTGACCACCATCAGAGCTGAGCCCTCTGAAGAGTGATCAGCAGGGTTGCTTTGCAGCATCACTTTTCTCCTGCTTTCCTCATGTTTGACTTCAGCAAACACATATTTGAAGTTGGGGAGAGGTTTAGTAGCAAGGACTCTACCTCTAACATCATCAAGAGATGGGTTCAGTCCAGTAAGGAACTTGAATACCCTCTTCTTCTCAATGATATCCTTGTATAAGGTAGCATCCTCTACATCCTTCCATGGGTGAGTTTCCAACATAACTAGGTGTTGCAATGCCTTTGATAGTTGGTTGAAGTATCTTGAGTTCACGCATGCATCACCTTGCCTCGCAATTTTGGATTTGGGCTTCAAGATCATAGACCTCGATGTATTGTCCTTTTTGGAGTAAAGGTCTCCGGCATTATCCTGCATTTCCTTAGCGATGTCATACATCATAAAGTTCTCATCGATCTCTTTTGTCATTGACCTCGTGATGATGGTCATGACTTGGTTATTTTCAGTATCTCATGCTTCAAACTTGGGGTCGGGCCAAATAGGGCGGTTTTGGAGCCAGACAAGTATCCCATCTTGCTCTGGCCTGAGATGTACATTTTCATAGATCTTGACCACAACATGTAGTTATTGCCATCAAGTCTGTGATTTGTAAAAGAAGAGTTTTCAGTGACCCCAGCCTGCTGAGGCTGTTGGGGCTCTACTGAAGATGAAGAGACTTCGGATATTGTAGACATTCTTGGAAAAATAGGAGATTTTGCAGCGGATTAAAGGAGATTATAGCTCTGATACCATGAAGAGAGTTTGAGAAAACAATAATACTTGAGTAAACTCAACTTGTTTATTCATGATAAAAGAATGAGTATTAATAGATACAAGCTTGAAGGTGAGAGGTCATAGTAGAGTATTAAGTGCTATAGGCGGCTAGATACTCCTATGGGCGGCTATTACATAATAGGACAAAATAGAGTTACTTTATGACATATTAATTGTTTGTACAATACAATTAGTATGCCATGTTACAAATAATATATACAAGTAAAGTGTTACACAAAGTAATAAGGTAATATTTCCACAACTACATGTCAGGTTCTACATGAATGATGAGTTTAGTTATTCGTGAGAAATACTATGTGATTGATTGAATTATGTTCTGTTGAGTTTAAGAAACATATACTATATATCATGCCAGTTAAATGCTAGTCTGTCATTATACAAAAGTGTGTTGAAGAAACCTGATGTGAGAGATGAGTTGAATCCGGTCGATGTGTTTAGCCAAGAGAGATGTAAGGTACGGAAGAAGAAGAAGAAGAAGAAGAAGAAGAAGAAAAAGAGTGTGAGATAATTTTGCCACCGTTTTGTTTTTTTATTGAGACAAAGGCTGTTTAATGGTTTAGGTGATAACGAGAAAGGGCAAAATGGGAATAACATAAAAAATAAGAATATTCCGGTGGAATATTCTTTTGATTCTACCGGAATTGGTTAGTTACGGTTTGTGGCAAACCCTAATGGGATAAATAAAGATATTATTAAACCACAAGGGATCAAAGTCTACAATTAGCAAACCACACGGGTATAATGTGTTTTCCCTATATATATGTATGTATGTATCTTGAACGGAAGCTTTTGTAACACGCTATCACGGATATCGAATCCTTATCCGAAATAGGCGCCGACACGTGACATTTAGAGTTAATCTTAAATCTCACGTATGCCTCATGTGTAACGCCCGCTCCCGGATACCGAGCCCTTATCCGGAAGAGAACGTTCGCGCGCGATAGCATTAAATAAATCTAATATTATACGCAACCATCTACGTCGTCGTTTCAAAATAAAGCAAACAGAAGCTAAAAAGACTCAGGTAAAAACAAAATGCTACTATGAATAGAAAGTAAGCATACTAACGATGGATAGTTAAATTACAACGACGAAAAACCCAAAGACTTATACATTACGAGGTCTTAAAAGTATAGTACAACAAGTCTAAGGAAAGAAATATAACTAGTCTAGTACAACCTTTACAAAGAAATAAACTAAAAGCTTCGCCAAGACTTCAATGTCTTCAAAATTCGTCATCTACACTTGGGCAACATGTTCGTCTTCTCATCCCACAATGCATACAAAAGAAAATGCAAAGGAGGTAAGTACAAAGTACTTAGTAAAAGTGAGAAGCTAATGAATAACTAAGTTATACAACGAAAGGTTATTATTATGATTATTAAATTACCATTATGAGACCGACTCAATCTAGGGTTCACTTCATGTCCATCAACATGTCATGACTAAACGTTTTTAACTTAACTTATCTTTGTTACTGTTAGGTGTGATGCCCGAAAGACAATTTTGTAATTGTTTTATTTAATAAATGAAATGATGTTATTATTCATATTTATTATTCTCATATTCACCGATGTGACAATAGTAATTACACTACAGAAAGTCAAGAATGGGAGAATATGTCTAAAAGTGTTAGTCATCTAAACTGAGAAAACTTTAAGGCTGAACCGAAAATTAATTAACTGAAAATCATAGGATAAGGACAGTGATTTTGGATCACCAACCTATGAATCCTTGGCGATTTTCTCGAGCTAAGTTCTTTGGAAGAACAAGGTAGCAATGCATTTAACGATTAAAGGAGTAAACAACGGGCAGTTAATTTTAGCTAGAAAAGTGGGAGTGATATAAGGAAATGAACCTCGGATTCAATCATTGGATATCGCGGAAAATTTATTTTTGGTTTAAGATTCGTTGGAACGAATGGATTTACCTTCTATTCGATAATTTGTTTGTAGTATAGAAAGTGAATATACCATTTGTAGTACGAATCCAAGACTCGGACTTTTGTTTGATAAAGTCAAAAACCACTTAGAACTACTGAAATATGTATATAAAACACATCTTAAGACCTATTAAAAGCAATTGGTTTCTATATTTAGATAAACGCTTCTTCATATTCCATAGTTAGTGCATAGTCCCTAAAAGACAAGACTTGAAGACTGGCTCAGGGTAATTCCTTTCTCCCAGTCTGGTTAGATTGTCTCAAAGGTTCAATGACTAAGTTTCTTTTCAATTGGGAAAGGATAATGGATATAAAGAAGTAACATAGCTTGTTCATGACGACCTTCGGGGTCTGATGAAAGATACAAGCTATTAGGAGCTTCCGAGTAGTGACTTCTTGTCTGATAACTATTCAAATACTCCGGTAAGTTTATCCAAAATATTTTGAGGTTTCTCTGTTTTCAACAGAGATAGAGTATTCTATACTCGGAATAGGCCATTCATAGTCCTCGGGACTTAAGCTCAGCCTGCCTCATTGTGACATGTTCTCACTAAGTGAGAAACCGTTAAATTGCCTTATATAGTTTTTAGATGTGCTACAATACACTGCTTAACTCAATAAAGATATTGGAAGTGAAATAATGGTCTACATTGAAATGTAAAACCGAGAAATCTACCTAGAAAATGCTTTGGAATTTACGGATAAGGTGTGGATTCGGTTCACCCCACTCCCATAAATATAAGCATTTAGCACACGGTGCTTGAAGGTAAGACTGGAATTTCTCAAGATCCGTTCGGTCAATGACCATTCTTGATATATCTTTTAACCTATTGAGTATAAAGGTTAGATATAGGATTCTAAAAATAGGGAAGGGACAGTTATACTGTTGCATCCTTTCTGATAGCATCCATGATCAGAAAAACCTTGAACCTTGAAGAACGTTTACTCAAGGTAGTTACTAACTGATTAAAATCAGACCACATCCAACATCGATTGTTGGTGATAACACTAAATACTACTAAAGTAGATCAGAATTTCGATCCAATAAGTATTGGGAGTATGGTTTATCCATTACCCATTACGGGTTTCTGCGGACTTTGTAATCTGAGGATCAAGTGATGACCTATGGCTCTTTTGTGAGCGAAGATAGGATTCTCGATAATAGAGGTTGGTTTAATAGCCATAACCCGTGAATGGAGTTCGGTACTCAGCTTCGCTTATGCTCTTGTAGAACCACCGAGCGCCTCAGCCCAGTGGGAGTAATTGGATCTACACGGAAAGAGTAGAATGAGTTCGGTATTGCATGATTTCGCTCAAAAGCGTAAAATAGGGGTGATTCCCGAGACTTTCTTGCCAAACAAACGGAGTCCAGATTCATTCGAACAAAAGGGTATTGCCTTATGAACTTATGACAGGATGACTCACAAGGCTTATGTCCTTTGTGGATAAAAAGCAAACCTCTCGGTCACCTTTGGAAGTCATATATTTCTACAATATGTGGATTTGACCGTAAAATTGATAAGTCTTTTGTAGACTGGATATCAATTTTAGTACGGTAGTGTATATAAATATATATTAGTGTTTGTGAAGGATAACACTTTGCACATTGGAATCAACATGGGTGTGTTATCTCAAGTCGAAATCGACAATACCACAATTCTTCTGCAATGTAGATTTGGACAACATTCTTAAGAGTTTGACTCGGTCGAATTCATTAGAATCGATCCGGTTTCCCATCCATCTTATTGGTTAAGATGATGCATCTGTGTATGCAACATTCAACGAGGAAGTTCTACCCTATGACTCAGGAATGACTCTCTAAATCTTTGGATCAAGAGAAATGGGATGGATTCTCTTTCTAGTAAGAGATGGTCAGGTTATTGAATGTCAACTTTGATCGAATCTTAGATTCGGCGGTTAACAAAGCAAGTTTAGTATGTCCTTTAGTATCTTGAGAGAACGAGGAATAATATGCGGACATATTCATGTGTGAACTTGGATATGTGTGATACAATCGATTTTGACTTTAAGTCTGATTGAGGATGATCGTTAAGTCGATCTCGGGCTCTGTTTACTCGATTACCATATGATTAGATGGACCGGTAACGCTTGATTCTACGGATCGTCTCGAGCCGACAACCCCGACTAATCATTAAGAAGACCCATGACATTTAGATGTAGGAACTTCCCGAGTCACCGACCTATCCTTCGACGGCATACTCAGAGTGTACTTTGGAATCAAATGGTTATGATATGCTTAGTGGGTACTAGAATACGGGATGGGTCTCCATTGCTTTAGAGCAAGTGGGAGATGTAGTTTGTTGTATTTTAAATAATAGGGTGTGCTCTAAAACAATTAATCACATGCTTTCGTGGAAGTGGGAGATTGTTAGGTGTGATACCCGAAAGACAATTTTGTAATTGTTTTATTTAATAAATGAAATGATGTTATTATTCATATTTATTATTCTCATATTCACCGATGTGACAATAGTATTTACACTACAGAAAACCCTAAAGTATATCGTTTATGTAATCACTTAACTCAAAGGTATGGTATATACACAAGAGGATTGAGTTAGTGAAGATGTACTTAAAATACAATTAGCCCGTAGTGAAGTTATTCGAGAGTATCGGGTCTCTCCTTTAACGTGCTATTAATGCGCCCAGAACACAATAGGTGTGATTGTCTTATCCGGACTTTCGGTTAAGAGAACCTAATGGGGCATTTATATATGATAGATATATCGTATAGAAATCGGACCGATTTGATTAGAGTTCACGATATAATTCCGTGTCGAAAGTCTTATCGAATCAATGGATGATCATATTTATGGATATATCTTAATCTCGAGGTGGTCGCAGATCAATTGCTTGAATCGGTATGAAGTTTGACTTGACGGTTAAGGATCACACCGAGTCTGTGGTCCGAATTACCCCATCTTGGCATTGTATCGGGTGAGTGAGTAGTCCGTGTTTATCACAGATACGGAATCCATTCCTTCCATTTGTGGAAGTAGATAGACGCCTCCTTTATTTGTTAATCCTAGAAACCGATCGATCGTGATGCGAGTTCATATTACACCGATTAGCTACCAAAGTGAGTTGTATGAATTAATTGATCACTGGGGGTTGATGGTAAATAAGGATAAGAGGTTCTAAAAAGGGTTAACAGTAACTTCCCGATTTAGAATGAACAATCTATGGATGATTAATCCATATGTAATGATTATATCAATGGACGCTTATTATTATTCTCGTGAGGAGATAAATATAATCTTATAATCGGAGGAGTGTAGTCACGGGATTATGGTGGCATATTCCTGTGATTGATTTATCGAATGTAATTATTCTATAATTATTTTTGATTTATCGGAGCCGCTGATTATTAGTCCATGGTCCCCGACGTGCCTCCTAATATAGCATAGCTATTCTCGGATGTCGAATCCTAATAATATTAATTTAGTTCTTGTTGGACTTTATTAAAACGATATGTGAATTAATTGTTTAGTGGACTATTAAATTAGTTAGTTGGCTAAATAATTAAATATGCGGAAAAGACATTTTCCATAATCTTGGCTAATTATTGTGTGATGGCAAAATTAATATTGACTAGGTCAATATTTGATAATTTCGCCTCCTCTTATTTTTATGGAACAAGAAATTATTTTCTTGTGTATTAATAAGACATGTGCATAAAATATTTATTGGATAAATATTTATGGTAAATAATAAAGATAAATATTATTCTAGATTTGTTCTAGAATATTATGGAATTATCTTTTATTTATTGGATTATTTATTTGCAAAATAAAATCCTTGGAGGCTAAGTTTTACTCTCCTATATAAAGAGAGTTCTCCTGCCCCTTAACAACACATGATATTTTCGACTTCTCCTCTGAGAGAAGAAGTGATAAAATTCGCCAAGGGGTATTAGGGAGAAATCTTGGAGATTTTTCCGGTAGCATATCGGAAGGGTCTGATTCGAGAATTCCTTCCACCGGAGTTGCTTGGATCACACGTCGGGGAAGATCGTGGTGCTCTTCACATCTTCTTACATTCATCCTTTTTTGCGGTTCTTCAACTTGAATTTCGAGATTCAAGATGTATGATCTACATCCCCTTGTAGAATAGATCTAGTTATTTTATTACGTGTATTATATAGATCTAGATCCTTAAAATCGCTTCCGTTGCGGATGATATTACTAAAAGTGGTATCAGAGACCAAGGTGATCTATATTTATACGTATAAAATATTAGATCTAGGAGTGGTAAAACATGTAGATTTTTTGTCCCAATTTTTTTTTTAAAAAGGGCCGAAATTTTGTTTTATTTTTTTTTATGATTATGAATGTCTTGGTTGAAGAGATGGATTGGGGTTGGTACTGTTTACTCGTTAGATCTATTGTAGCTCCTTTGTTTAAGAACAATTGAGCATAGAATTGTATTTTATTTATGTCAATTTTCAAATTTATATGTAAAAGTAGCATCTTTTATTGTAATTTTGAATATCCGGGCTGGAAAAGATGAAGATCTTGCTGGAAAATTGAAGATCAAGGCAAAACCTAAGGTATAAACGAGGAGAAACGGATAAAATTTTATTAAAAACTGCTACAGGACTTTCTGCGATGCTGAAAAGCGTCGCTATAAGTCCTGTTTATGAAAAAAAATTGCATGCGGCTAGGGTTCTTCATACATGCGGCTGTATGATTTTTTTGGTAAACCTAATTTCCCTTTTTTTTTTAATTACTGCCGTTAGGGCAGAGAAAAGAAAAAAAATATATATATATATTTTTGGAAAATAATTGGTGCAGCCGCCAAATTGTAACAAAAAAAAAAAAAAAAAATTTGGAAAATTATTTCTTTTGGTAACAGCCGCATACATAAAAAAAAAAAAAAAAATTTTGATTAATTATAATAAATTGGATTTATTTAATTAAAAAGACTTTTTCTCCTCTCGGGTGTTCGTGGTTCGTGATCCGCGTTCGAGTTCAAGATTCAAGATCAAGACTCAAGACAACAAGATTGTAATTTATTTTTCCTAGGATAGATTAGATACAAGTGTACCAACAATCCATCTCGGTGTTTAAATTTTCCACAATTTATTTTTTTATGTGTTTGATCATAAAATAGATATAAAATCGAATTGCCATGACATGCATCATATCATAAATCCACTCCATGCATACATGTAGAATTTTAATTTTGGTAATTAAAATAGGCATGTATACAAACTCGTGTAATTAGTTGAAATTTAATTAATACGTGGTAATTAATAAATTTAGTAACTAATTAAAGATCCGAGGACGGGTTATGAAATCGTTAAGCCTTTCGGTGTGTGTTCTCGGTGAACCGCCTTAAAGCCCAAACGAGATCACGTTTTCAATTCGTAGTGTCTACGAGATTGAATGATGGTAAAAGAACAATAAATCTTGGAAAAAATCGGTTCGCCTATAGGTTGGGTGGTCAACTGAGCTAGGCTCGACCGACTTAACCCTCCTAGTGTGATGTATGCACGGGGGTCCGGCAAGACTAAGCTACACCAACGAGCGGAGGGGTGATTCCTTCTTATCTCAATGGGGCTCTCTTGACTCGACTTCGTCCGACTGTCACATATGTTCCAACGAATAGGACGGGTAGGCTTGCCTACGTTACCGACACCATTCGAAATCCTTGATTTGATGAGCTTTTATGTTAACATCAAAAAGACGTGGTTAGTTAACCCACCACCACTTCCAAAATATTGAGTGGGAGCGGGGGAGGCGACAGCCAACCCCACGGCCTCTACTATAAATACAAGTAAGTGAGAGAAGGGTGACGCCTCGAGGCGCTTTGATTTCGTCCCCCTAAGGATGGTGTTCACCCCTATCAACATTCATGGCTTGGTCTCCGAAAGGATAGGATTTCTGGGTACTCGTCGGGTCACTGACCTATCCTAAGACGGCACACTCGGGGCATACCTAAGAGATCCGATATAGTAGGTCACACTCATAAAGGATATTTTTGATACTATCTATGCTAAAAAAGGAAGGTAATCAATGAATAAAGGGATGTTCGATTCTCGTGGGATGTTCGATTCTCACAAGTTATTCATTGATGAGATTGTCTCGATTTAACCGTCATCTCTTTGACCTACCCTACTAGTAAGCATCGAGATGCGAGGTTAAAACCTTGGAATGGTAGAGTAGACTTATTTTTAGTTTACAATTCCTAAAATAAAATAATATAGTAGTGTTAAACTTGAATTAATTTATGTCATTTTATTTACAGCATTATCCCTTACTAAATTGCTTAAAATTTATAATTGACTAGTATTGACTTCTTTAAAAAGTGGAAAGTAACTAGGACGTTGAACTAGTTGATCGATAATGCAATTAATTTTCGGAAGAGATATTTTTCTCTTAAGCCTTTTAAAAACCAGAGTGACATACAGGTATGTCACTAGTGTCATTCGTGTCAAACGGAAGACAAACTTAGTTTGATTTCGGACTTTGAAATTCTTCTAGTGAATTTTGAGTGTGTACACGAGTAATTTTCTAATTGAAAAATCGGAAAATCATGAAGTGTTACTAGTTGGACGATATTTGGAATCGATGAACTAGTGGGAGCTTTATGATTTGTTGTTTTTCTAGAACATTAGAAAAGTGTAACTGACTACATACGTAACCGTTCTAATTGAAAAACCGGAAAGTCATGAAATATCGCTAGTTGGACGATATTTGGAATCGATGAACTAGTGGGAGTTCTATGATTTGTTGTTTTTCTGGAAATATTGGAACTATGAGATTTTTTCTAAATCGAAAAAATCGGAAAATCATATATAAAGCATTGCTCGTTAGACGGTATTTGGAACCGATAACCTAGTGGGAGCTTTAAAATGATTTGTTGTTTTTTCTGGTATATTAGAAAATCCGAGAAGTCCAGACGAGTAACACTCGAAATAGACATCCCACGGTTCAAGAGTAGTGTCTACTCAAACGAACCGTTGGTTCAAGACTATTTCCATTCACAGAAAGTCAAGAATGGGAGAATATGTCTAAAAGTGTTAGTCATCTAAACTGAGAAAACTTTAAGGCTGAACCGAAAATTAATTAACTGAAAATCATAGGATAAGGACAGTGATTTTGGATCACCAACCTATGAATCCTTGGCGATTTTCTCGAGCTAAGTTCTTTGGAAGAACAAGGTAGCAATGCATTTAACGATTAAAGGAGTAAACAACGGGCAGTTAATTTTAGCTAGAAAAGTGGGAGTGATATAAGGAAATGAACCTCGGATTCAATCATTGGATATCGCGGAAAATTTATTTTTGGTTTAAGATTCGTTGGAACGAATGGATTTACCTTCTATTCGATAATTTGTTTGTAGTATGTAAAGTGAATATACCATTTGTAAGACGAAATCCAAGACTCGGACTTTTGTTTGATAAAGTCAAAACCACTTAGAACTCATCAAATATGTATATAAAACACATCTTAAGACCTATTAAAAGCAATTGGTTTCTATATTTAGATAAACGCTTCTTCATATTCCATAGTTAGTGCATAGTCCCTAAAAGACAAGACTTGAAGACTGCTCAGGTAATTCCTTTCTCCCACCAGTTAGATTGTCTCAAAGGTTCAATGACTAAGTTTCTTTTCAATTGGGAAAGGATAATGGATATAAAGAAGTAACATAGCTTGTTCATGACGACCTTCGGGTCCGATGAAAGATACAAGCTATTAGAGCTTCAGTAGTGACTTCTTGTCCGATAACTATTCAAATACTCCGGTAAGTTTATCCAAAATATTTTGAGGTTTCTCTGCTTTCAACAGAGATAGAGTATTCTATACTCGAATAGGCCATTCATAGTCCTCGGGACTTAAGCTCTCACCGCCTCATTGTGACATGTTCTCACTAAGTGAGAAACCGTTAAATTGCCTTATATAGTTTTTAGATGTGCTACAATACACTGCTTAACTCAATAAAGATATTGGAAGTGAAATAATGGTCTACATTGAAATGTAAAACCGAGAAATCTACCTAGAAAATGCTTTGGAATTTACGGATAAGGTGTGGATTCGGTTCACCCCACTCCCATAAATATAAGCATTTAGCACACGGTGCTTGAAGGTAAGACTGGGAATTTCGCGCATCCGTTCGGTCAATGACCATTCTTGATATATCTTTTAACCTATTGAGTATAAAGGTTAGATATAGGATTCTAGAAATCGGGAAGGGACAGTTATACTGTTGCATCCTTTCTGATAGCATCCATGATCAGAAAAACCTTGAACCTTGAAGAACGTTTACTCAAGGTAGTTACTAACTGATTAAAATCAGACCACATCCAACATCGATTGTTGGTGATAACACTAAATACTACTAAAGTAGATCAGAATTTCGATCCAATAAGTATTGGGAGTATGGTTTATCCATTACCCATTACGGGTTTCTGCGGACTTTGTAATCTGAGGATCAAGTGATGACCTATGGCTCTTTTGTGAGCAGTATAGGATTCTGATAATAGAGGTTGGTTTAATAGCCATAACCCTGTGAATGGAGTTCGGTACTCCAGTTCTGTTTATGCTCTTGTAGAACCACCGAGCGCCTCAGCCCAAAGTGGGAGTAATTGGATCTACACGGAAAAGAGTAGAATGAGTTCGGTATTGCATGATTTCGCTCAAAAGCGTAAAATAGGGGTGATTCCCGAGACTTTCTTGCCAAACAAACGGAGTCCGGATTCATTCGGAACAAAAGGGTATTGCCTTATGAACTTATGACAGGATGACCACAAGGCTTATGTCCTTTGTGGATAAAAAGCAAACCTCTCGGTCACCTGGAAGTCATATATTTCTACAATATGTGGATTTGACCGTAAAATTGATAAGTCTTTTGTAGACCGGATATCAATTTTAGTACGGTAGTGTATATAAATATATATTAGTGTTTGTGAAGGATAACACCGCACTAGCTTGGAATCAACATGGGTGTGTTATCTCAAGTCGAATCGACAATACCACAATTCTCTCGCAATGTAGATTTGGACAACATTCTTAAGAGTTTGACTCGGTCGAATTCATTAGAATCACGATCATCGTTTTCCCATCCATCTTATTGGTTAAGATGATGCATCCGTGTATGCAACATTCAACGAGGAAGTTCTACCCTATGACTCAGGAATGACTCTCTAAATCTTTGGATCAAGAGAAATGGGATGGATTCTCTTTCTAGTAAGAGATGGTCAGGTTATTGAATGTCAACTTTGATCGAATCTTAGATTCGGCGGTTAACAAAGCAAGTTTAGTATGTCCTTTAGTATCTTGAGAGAACGAGGAATAATATGCGGACATATTCATGTGTGAACTTGGATATGTGTGATACAATCGATTTTGACTTTAAGTCGATTGAGGATGATCGTTAAGTCGATCTCGGGCTCGTTGTTTACTCAAGCACTATGATTAGATGGACCGTAACGCTTCGATTCTACGGATCGTCTCAAGCCGACAACCTGACTAATCATTAAGACCCATGACATTTAGATGTAGGAACTTCCCGAGTCACTGACCTATCCTACGACGGCATACTCAGAGTGTACTTTGGAATCTGAAATGGTTATGATATGCTTAGTGGGTACTAGAATACGGGATGGGTCTCCATTGCTTTAGAGCAAGTGGGAGATGTAGTTTGTTGTATTTTAAATAATAGGGTGTGCTCTAAAACAATTAATCACATGCTTTCGTGGAAGTGGGAGATTGTTAGGTGTGATACCCGAAAGACAATTTTGTAATTGTTTTATTTAATAAATGAAATGATGTTATTATTCATATTTATTATTCTCATATTCACCGATGTGACAATAGTATTTACACTACGTAAAACCCTAAAGTATATCGTTTATGTAATCACTTAACTCAAAGTATGGTATATACACAAGAGGATTGAGTTAGTGAAGATGTACTTAAAATACAATTAGCCCGTAGTGAAGTTAATCGAGAGTATCGGGTCTCTCCTTTAACGTGCTATTAATGCGCCTGACACAATAGGTGTGATTGTCTTATCCGGACTTTCGGTTAAGAGAACCTAATGGGGCATTTATATATGATAGATATATCGTATAGTATCGGACCGATTTGATTAGAGTTCACGATATAATTTCGTGAATCGAGAAGTCTTATCGAATCAATGGATGATCATATTTATGGATATATCTTAATCCCGAGGTGGTCGCGCAATAAACGCTTGAATCAAGATGAAGTTTGACTTGACGGTTAAGGATTACACCGAGTCCGTGGTCCGAATTACCCCATCTTGGCATTGTATCGATCGAGTGAGTAGTCCGTGTTATCACAGATACGAATCCATTCCTTCCATTTGTGGAAGTAGATAGACAGCTCCTTTATTTGTTAATCCTAGAAACCGATCGATCGTGATTTAGTTCATATTACACCGATTAGCTACCAAAGTGAGTTGTATGAATTAATTGATCACTAGGGGTTGATGGTAAATAAGGATAAGAGGTTCTAAAAAGGGTTAACAGAATTTCCCGATTTAGAATGAACAATCTATGGAGGATTAATCCATATGTAATGATTATATCAATGGACGCTTATTATTATTCTCGTGAGGAGATAAATATAATCTTATAATCGGAGGAGTGCAGTCACGGGATTATGGTGGCATATTCTTGTGATTGATTTATCGAATGTAATTATTCTATAATTATTTTTTGATTTATCGGAGCCGCTGATTATTAGTCCATGGTCCCCGACGTGCCTCCTAATATAGAATAGCTATTCTCGGACGTCGAATCCTAATAATATTAATTTAGTTCTTGTTGGACTTTATTAAAACGATATGTGAATTAATTGTTTAGTGGACTATTAAATTAGTTGGGCTAAATAATTAAATATGCGGAAAAGACATTTTCCATAATCTTGGCCCAATTATTGTGTGATGGCAAAATTAATATTGACTAGGTCAATATTTGATAATTTCGCCCTCCCTCTTATTTTTATGGAACAAGAAATTATTTTCTTGTGTATTAATAAGACATGTGCATAAAATATTTATTGGATAAATATTTATGGTAAATAATAAAGATAAATATTATTCTAGATTTGTTCTAGAATATTATGGAATTATCTTTTATTTATTGGATTATTTATTTGCAAAATAAAATCCTTGGTGGCTAAGTTTTACTCTCCTATATAAAGAGAGTTCTCCCAAGCCTTAACAACACATGATATTTTCGACTTCTCCTCTTAGAGAGAAGAAGTGATAAAATTCGGCCAAGGGGTATTAGGGAGAAATCTTGGAGATTTTTTCCGGGTAGCATATCGGAAGGGTTCGATTCGAGAATTCCTTCCACCGGGAGTTGCTTGGATCACACGTACGGAAGATCGTGGGGCTCTTCACATCTTCTTACATTCATCCTTTTTGCGGTTCTTCAACTTGAATTTCGAGATTCAAGAGGTATGATCTACATCCCCCTTGTAGAATAGATCTAGTTATTTTATTACGTGTATTATATAGATCTAGATCCTTAAAATCGCTTCCGTTGGGATGATATTACTAACATTCTGCATACATGTTTGCGAGGGCACTACACTTAGTGAGATATGCATTAAGACAAAAGACGCAACCCTATAGAGATAAATCTCTAGCGGTCCCGAGACAATCATTCCACTTTGTCTGGCCAACCCTTGAGAGCTAACTGGTGAATGTCTATCTCATTCGTGAGTTTGTCCGGTGGAATGATCACTACTTTATCTAGCGGGTCTAGAATCCGGCAAAGGATCATCACCACTTTATCCGCCAAACCTCACATTGCCGATATTGTACTCGTGGCCTGGCCCCAAGCTCTCATGATGTTTAACCTTTACTAAGCAAGTACGTATTTATTAAATAGTTAACTAGCCACCTAAGTGTTTTCAAATAATCTCCTCACACATACTAATCTCTTCCTAGACCACTAGACATAAACGAGGCCTAGCAATTACATTGCATATTGATGAATACTAATTCATCAAAGCACAAGCCCTTTCATGCCTTTCCGACGGTCCCGGACTTCAACTCCCTTTAAGAGTACGTCCGGTGCCGGAACCAAATGCATCAGAAACTCAATCGAGGCTTGTTCATTTTCATTTAGTATTATTAGATCAATAAATAACATTTAAGCTGAACTCGTAGCTTAAAACAACATTTACCCCAAAAATGCGTGCGCATTGCACCTGAAAAGCCCTAAACATGATTTTCTGCAACTTAACGATTTCTAACCCAAATCAAACATGTTTAACATCACTATCACAAAGAAACAAATTGTAAAACCTGATTTAAACACAACTAACCATCACGTAGCATCCAACATTTTAACTACAACATAAAACATGATTCCTTGCTACAACTAACACTCAACCTAAACATTGTAAAACCATAATTATTCATTAGGAAGAGCCTCTTACCTTAATTTCCAGCAAAACCGAAAGCAAAACGCTAAGCAACTGCAACAACTGTTGATCCTCAACCCCAAAACCTATTTGATCAACAAGAAACCTTAAAATCCTATTTCTTTGCAGAAAACCGAAACTGAAAAAGTGCAATAAACCGCAGATTACCTGGATTAACTGCTGTGAAACTATTTTTAGAATAATCTACGGTCCAAGATGATCGTTTTGACTACTCATGGCTGCAAAATAGAGCTACGGATTAAAAGATACGAATTTCTGAAGAATCGAACTCTACGAATACCAAAAACTAGGGCTAAACCGAAAACTTACGAAATTGAGAGATGTTATTTTCCAAAGTTGCATCTCATCGTGCTGAGTCACTTTTCTCTCTCATGGCATCTTGAATGTATGAACGGATTGATCACACGGTTGAAGTTTACGCTCTCCTTTTCTCTGCATCTTCTGCGTTGGTTTTCATCTGTAGTAGCGCTGCTCCCATCTCCTTTTCGAATATACATGAATTGAGTTATGGGGAAAATTAAGGATTTATT
The DNA here is from genome assembly GCA_026214975.1 of Gentiana macrophylla. Taxonomy (NCBI): domain Eukaryota; kingdom Viridiplantae; phylum Streptophyta; class Magnoliopsida; order Gentianales; family Gentianaceae; genus Gentiana; species Gentiana macrophylla. Next base: position 23,531,024 of record CM047814.1, read on the forward strand.
TTCCTTTAATAGATTTAATTAAAATCCTTCTTAATAATTAAATCCCCTTTATTCCTTATAACTAATTCCCAAAACAATAATTAAATCCTTTTTTAATTAAATAAAGGAACAAATAATAATTAGGTCGTAGTAAATACACCCAATGACTATTTTACCCTTTTATGAAAAGTCGGGATGTTACATTCCTTCCCCCTTAAGAGGAGTTTCGTCCTCAAAACTCGAATGTAACTGAGAGGTACTTGAACTCTGGACTTGCAAAACGTCTCATCTTCTAACTCTTACAATCTTCTTCTTCCATCTTCCAAACTCTTCTGCTTACCTTGAGCCAGTTCGAGGTTGCAACGATCCACTTCAATCTCCTCATGAATTGCTGTATCAAATATGGTCTCATATTCTGTTGTCGCTCCACTTCATCCCAGAAACTTGTGTTCTTCTATCTCTATCTTCATGAATGATTGCCAGCAGTACTGTTCCAATTCTTGAACTTCTTGGTCGCTCCGAGAGGAACTGCAATTGCCATCTCGAGGTTTTCATTCTTCATTGTTCTTCCCAATCTTCCGCATTCGGAACCCAAAGTTGATTCCGATCCTAACGATCGCCATCTTCATCTAACACGTGACCACTGGCGGGTTGGTTCTGACCACTCACTTGTAAACTAAAACCACTGGATCTTTGTCCTGCTTCTTTCACGAACTCATCAACTGCCTCGAATCTTGAAATCATCGGTTCAACACTCTCTGCTTGCTGACTTAAACCCGAAAGGCTGAATCTTCCCAGCCGAAACCACACTTCTGGCACACTTGACTTCTTTTGATCTGAACTTCCATCATGGCACCACAAGCTTGCTGAAAAACTGCAAGGATCCTAGCTGAAGGACATCTGAGACTCCTTAGGGATGGAGAACATGCATCTGCCAACCTTTCTCTCTGACGGTCTGATCCAATTCTTATGCCAAGGGAGTTAGCTTGGAGAATAAAAGAAGTTGAAAAGTGACAAGTTGAGTACCAGGGTGGTATGTCAACTAGGTAAGCCAAGGAAGGGAACAATGCACTTGAAATAAGAAAGGTTGCTTGGGTTACAAGCAGAACAAAATGATTCTGTGTTGAGGAAAGTTAGAGTTGGTTCCAAAATGAAGAAGGAGGCAATGTATCATAATACAAAAGATAGCCACTAGAAGAAAAACAAAAGGACACCTTGCAGATGAAGTTCTTTTGAGAGAGTGAAATTCTCCAAGATACGGTGGTCTACAAAGACTTCATAAGCAACTTGAAAGGATGGTAATAAGCTTTCATATAAGCTTTGAGAAAGCGGAGACGTTAAAGGAAACATCACCTGATGGACTAGGAAAATACTAACTGTGAAGAAATGAGAATGCTAAACTTGAGGACATTAGGCAGGTGACCTTGATTGTTAAACACTTGGTTAACGAAAAAGGATGTTGGTGAACTAGGAAAATATTCAGTTCGCATGAGTTTCGTAGAGGAAACATCACACAACAGAAAATTAAAGTAAGGGTGCAAGGTCGAGCACCAGAAGGACTAAAAAGAATTTAGAAATCAACAGAGAGCAAGAATCTCAACATGAAGGAGCCATAGAGACAAAACGAGTACACCAAAAGGTCTCAGAATAATATAAACACTTGTCAAGAAGTGTCCAAGTTTGTAGTAGTCAAAGAGAGGTTATTTCAAGATTTAAAAGAATTAGAAATTTCCCTCAAGGATTTGTAAGGGAATATCAAAAGTTTGAATAAGTAAGCGGCAAGCAAGATTTTTAAGTGAAGAGGAAACGACACTTAAGAATTGACGGATAAGGTTTGATTTCAAAGAATTAATTCAAACCTCAAAGGAAGTTTAAACGATCATTGAAGATTCAAATCAAAGGTTCAAGGTTGCACTACTCGAGAGGAATAGTACACTGCCAAGGAATAAATGCTCAAGGTTATTCCTCGTGTGGGAATGCAAAGGTTAAAATAAAATGGACTTTCAACCAGTATGACAAAATTGTGATAGAACGCCATAACAGAAGGTGAATTTCATGGCTCTAAATGGCCTGAAAGAGATTTAAGATTGAATGGTACAAGGTACATTAATCTGAATTGAAATTCAATAGGAGTTTTGGAGTTCAAATGTTGGTTGGCTATATAGGTTCGGAAGGCATATTGAAAAAGTCTACCTTCTGCTTGAAACTAGTTTAGCATAAATTGCTAGAAGGTTAAAGATAAGCAACCGAAAAGAAAAAAATTAATGTCAGGGTAGGCTTAAAAAAATTGACTGGCAAGAAGGATATGCATACCTTAAAAGAATAGGCAGCATTAGGTGAAATAGTTACAACATTGACACTACCCTTAGAAGGGGAGCTGAGAATGGACACAAGTAAGAAAATTGTTCTGACATCAGAAGGCTTAGTCAAACTTGAATTTGAAATGAAGGATAGGAGTGCCACAATGTCGAATCTTGAAGAGAACTTGTTTCTTGATTTGAAAAGTGAGAAGGTAAGAACTTGTTCAAAAGAAGGGCTTATAGAGATATATTTCCGAGGTAATTCATGACAACAAGCGGAGAGGATTTTTTGAGTTTAACGATCTCAAGTGAGGGATTACAAGAGAAATAAATTACCAGAAAAGATATAATTAAAAAAGGGCACGAAAAGGTCTGAACATCAAACATGGCATGCTGGAGGATAGCATCTTGGTTCTTGTTTACAACTGCAAAAGAAACTATAACGTTAGCTTTACAAGCATCCTACTAAAAGGTTTAACTCAAAAGGAGGTCAAACTTCGAGGAACTACTAAACATGACAATCGTAACTTACTACCCTCTTTGCCCAAACTCTAAGTCAAAGAGGTGAAAATTCCTTTTAGGTTGCTGTGTAAGATTTTTACTCTGGATCTGACATTATCAGTTTGTACAGAACAAACGAAGAGGAATTTGAGCACGATCCAAAGAGAAGAGATTTAGATACTGGAGTTTTCAAGGTGATATATAATATTGGAATTTTTGGATGAAAATAACTTGGTCAAAAACAATTATTCCTGACGATTGCACAAACTGTCAGAATTTCCAGATTAGTAAACACCGAGTTGCATTGCAAATCGAGATCAAACGAAAAATAATCTGAACTTAATTACAAAAGAAAAGTTGTAGATAAATGTTTTTTCTGCAACATATTAAAAATTCAGGTCATTTGAAGGTGTTTAACCTGTCCAAAACAGAAGAATAAGTGAAAGTGCTGCTGCAGTTTTTCTGGACAAAGTTTGCGGTATAAACATGAATTTTCTGAATAATCCATAATGATTATCGAGTTGGTGTAAAAAGAGAAATTGTTGATAAGACAGAAATCTACTTTGCTGAAAAATTTGCAGAATTTTTGGAGTATGGAGAGACAGTCTTATGTTAAAGGGAAAACATGGAAACAAAAGCATTCACTCATGTTGGGTAAATCCAAACACGAGGATGATGAAAAGTATGTGCCAAAGTAAAAGTCCTTTAACACTATGAGTTGAAATGACTGAGGAGTACTTGGAAATAATAGAGTTACACATGAAGTTCGTGTAGAACTTATCTCAAGCAAAGCAAAGGTCTAAGAATGTTGATAAACTCAAACCAAGCGAAGGTGAAAAGAGAAGGTGAAGGATTTGTAGAGTTGAATCAAATATCATTCTCCACAAGGTTATGCCAAGATAAAAGTAAACTTAGATATTCACGTGTAGATAAGGTGGAGAGATTTCAATAGGAAAAAAATAAGAAAAAAAAGGAAATCAACCAAGAGGACCTCGACTTTAAGGTGTAGGCATAAGACTCCGATCCCAAATCTTGACTTAGGGGTTTCGCTTAACCCTATGTGACAAGTTACGGTTTGGAAACTTCAAAAGAAGAAAGAGTTTCTACTAAGGATCCTAGAAGGAACAAAACCTGAGGGGGTCACACCAAAAGATATGAGCTAAGGACTCAACTTAACCTGTTGGAGAAAAAACTCTTTTTGAAGGGTTGAATAGTCAACTTTAGCGCTAATTACGGATAGGCTCCGATGTATGTCATTGAGAGTTAATGATATCATTAAATACTCCATACAGAGTAGTTGATGATGGGCTTTTGAATCACTCGATTCGGATATTGGGTGAATGAGAAATTAATGCCTAAAGTTGGTAGAAAATATGTAGGAGATGGGTGTTGAAGGGAGGACCTCACCCCATTCTCCCACATTGGAAACATGAGAGTTGGGAGCTCAAGTGATAAGAGCTAGTGTGTCTCTTATGGATGTGCCCCAAGGGGTAAGACACTTTTGTGCAGGAGGGAGGACTTAGATAATTCCACACGCCACACACCGCCGCCCGTCCGTCCGGCTCGGCTCGTGCTCTCGGTTCGGTTCGGTTCGGGTGTTACTATTAATTTTTTGGACAAAATTTCTTTATGAAATTAACTATAAAATTAATCAGAATTCCTTGAGTCATCCGACCGTCATCCATCATAGTGTGGAATTGATTTTTGAAAATAGCTTAATTAATTTCGAAATTTTTAAATAAAATTAAGCATAATTTCGAAATTAGTAACTTTTCCAATGGGAAAAGTTTTGTGACGTGTTCTGGCCAATCAGATTTAAGCATTGGCTCCTCCTCTCCACTATATAAACAATCCCATGGATGAAAGTTTATTCATTCAGTTTTCTCTTGTCTTTTCCACCACAAAGGGACTGTCATATAGATCTAGTCATTCATATAGATCTAGATATTGAGTCAAAGAGAAGTTGGAGCACTCTGTAAGTTCGCCGGAGCTCGGATTTTTGAAGTGCCTCTAAATCCGAGACGTAAAGTCGTTGTATCTTGGGAGACATTTGCTACTACCGTGGGCACCATACCGGAGCAATTTGTCTTAAGGAAATAGTAACTACTCACCTCGGTTTGTCTTAGTCCTTTATTTTGTGCATACTACCTGTATTGTCTATTATTTGAATTAGATATGCATGATGATACATATTTTTTTAGATCTACTAAATAATATGAATTGTACTATTCACATGATTTATTTTCTAGATTAATATTCCGTAATTTAATCCGTAAATTACGGATCTGTTCCGTAAATCACTCCACACACGATACAATATCCAACATAACCTTCGTCTAAGGAGACTCTTCACTTGGACCTAGTGGAACTTAACCACGGTTTAAGGAATCTTAGTCTTACGAGGATTACCACCAAGCTCAAGAGAAAGTAGGAAGGTTCTAAAAGGGTCTAAGAGAATCTTATCTTTGAGGAAAAGAAGCCTAGGATAGAAAGGACGCTTCTATACCAACTGTAACGCCCCGCTCCCAGATACCGAGCCCTTATCCGGAAGAGAAACGTTCGGCGCGTATAACATTAAATAAATCTAATATTATACGCAAGCCTCTACGTCGTCGTTTCAAAATAAAGCAAACGGAAGCTAACAAGACTCGGGTAAAAACAAAATGCTACTATGAATAGAAAGTAAGCATACTAAAGATGGATAGTTAAATTACAACGACGAAAAACCCAAAGACTTATACATTACGTGGTCTTAAAAGTATAGTACAACAAGTCTAAGGAAAGAAATATAACAAGTCTAGTACAACCTTTACAAAGAAATAAACTAAAAGCTTCGCCAAGACTTCAATGTCTTCAAAATTCGTCATCTACACTTGGGCAACCTGTTTGTCTTCTCACCCCACAATGCATACAAAAGAAAATGCAAAGGAGGTAAGTACAAAGTACTTAGTAAAAGTGAGAAGCTAATGAATAACTAAGTTATACAACGAAAGGTTATTATTATGATTATTAAATTACCATTATGAGACCGAATCAATCTAGGATTCACTTCATGTCCATCAACATATCATGACTAAACGTTTTTAAATTAACTTATCTTTGTTACAACATGTTTGCGAGGGCACTACACTTAGTGAGATATGCACTAAGACAAAAGATGCAACCCTATAGAGATAAATCTCTAGCAGTCCCGAGACAATCATTCCACTTTGTCTGGCCAACCCTAGAGAGCTAACCGGTGAATGTCTATCTCGTTCGTGAGTTTGTCCGGCGGAATGATCACTACTTTATCTGGCGGGTCTAGAATCCGGCAAAGATCATCACCACTTTATCCGCCAAACCTAACATTGCCGATATTGTATCGCGGCCTCGCCCAAGCTCTCATGATGTTTAACCTTTTACTAAGCAAGTACGTATTTATTAAATAGTTAACTAGCCGCCTAAGTGTTTTTAAATAATTTCCCTCACACATACTATTCTCTTCTTAGACCACTAGACATAAACGAGGCCTAGCAATTACACAGACATTGATGAATACTAATTCATCAAAGCACAAGCCCTTTCATGCCTTTCCGACGGTCCCGGACTTCAACTCCCTTTAAGAGTACGTCCGGTGCCGGAACCAAACGCATCAGAAACTCAATCGAGGCTTGTTCATTTTCATTTAGTATTATTAGATCAAGAAATAACATTTAAGCTGGACTCGTAGCTTAAAACAACATTTACCCCAAAACTGGGCTGAATGCGTGCGCATTGCACCTAAAAAGCCGTAAACATGATTTTCTGCAACTTAACGATTTCTAACGCAAATCAAACATGTTTAACATCAGCTATCACAAATAAACAGCAGTAAAAACCTGATTTAAACACAACTAACCTTCACGTAGCATCCAACATTTTAACTACAACATAAAACATGATTCCTTGCTACAACTAACAGTCAACCTAAACATTGTAAAACCATAATTATTCGTTAGGAAGAGCCTCTTACCTTAATTTCCAGCAAAACCGAAAGCAAAACGCTAAGCAACTGCAACAACTGTTGATCCTCAACCCCAAAACCTATTTGATCAACAAGAAACCCTAAAATCCTATTTCTTTGCAGAAAACCGAAACTGAAAAAGTGCAATAAACCACAGATTACCTGGATTAACTGCTGCAAAACTATTTTTAGAATAATCTACGGTCCAAGACGATCGTTTTGACTACTCATGGCTGCGAAACAGAGCTACAGATTAAAAGATACGAATTTCTGAAGAATCAAACTCTACAAATACAAAAAACTAGGGCTAAACCGAAAATTTACGAAATTGAGAGATATTATTTTTCAAAGTTGCGCCTCATCGTGGCCGATCACTTTTCTCTCATGCGCATCATGAACAGATGAACGGATTGATCACACGGTTGAAGTTTACGCTCTCCTTTTTTTCCTGGCATCTTCTCAAGTTGGTTTTCATCCGTGTAGCGCTGCTCCATCTCTTTTTCCGAATATGCGTGAATTGAGTTATGGGGAAAATTAAGGATTTATTTTCCTTTAATAGATTTAATTAAAATCCTTATTAATAATTAAATCCTTTTATTCCTTATATCTAGTTCCCAAAACAATAATTAAATCCTTTTTAATTAAATAAAGGAAAAATAATAATTAGATCGTAGTAAATACACCCATTGACTATTTTACCTTTTACTTAAAAGTCGGGATGTTACATCATGTCATATCCGTAAATTAGAGAACATGCGGAACAAAACAAACAAACAAGAGACTCGAAAAACTAACCCTCATTATCTTCCATCAACTAACTCAACCGATTACAACTTTTGTCAAACTATATCACAAATAAATGTTTAACATTTATTACAACTCAACCCAACTAAAAAGGAAACTGATGAACCATAAATAATTCCATGACTTCACTCATAAGTTTGTTCTCTATGCTCATCATCCAACTCGTATTCAACCTTCATATCTTTTTATTCCAAATAAAGGAATGACATTGTGCACAAACTCATTAACGGCTAGAAATTCAAAAAGAGAGATTCATGTTTAATTTGTCTGACCGAGAGAGATGAAATGAATCTTCTTAAAGTGCTTTCAAAAGAAAACAGTTTAAAACAATCATAGTATAAACAGTGGCGGACCCAGGATTTTATCTTGGGGTGGTCTTGGTTATTTTTGGGTGGTCTTGGTTATCAGTTTGGTCTTTATTACGGGGGTACTACAAACATATTCTCACTAGTTTTTTTTTTTTGGGGGGGGGGGCTTGAGACCACCCCAACCCCTTACTAGTTCCGCCTCTGAGTATAAAGGGTGGAGATTTTATGATTTGTGAAATGAATCTTCTTAAAGAGCTTTCAAAACTAATAGTTTAAAACAATCACAATATAATATTTCAGAAAACATCTCGAAATGCACAAAACATGATCATACTTTTAGCGTATCCATTTATTTAACATTTTGAATACATTCAAAACTACATCTATCCTTTTACCAGAACAGACATAACTTACACACAACAAATTGCAGAAAACGTCAGTGTTTAACGCATGCATAGCTGGAATAGAGGTTTAACCAAGTATTCAAAAGTACAATGTCATGGTGAAACCCCACCAGGAGGCCATAAAGTGCAACATGGGTAATGATGTTGTCGAAAACACCACAAACGTATTTTAGTGATCGGATAATGATTAAGCGGTGGATATCAACCGATGATTATTAACAATATGCAGGAAATAAGAAGACATGAAAGTTGTAAATAGGCGAGCTCGTCTGTCGACAAATTGACAGAGGTTTTCTGCGTTTCAGTAATGACCTGTCCTTTTCAGAATACAAATGCCGCTATTTATAGGGCTAGGAGTCGACAGTTACAAGTAAATACAATTTGGGCGTAATTAACATGGTTTACTACGTAGTTGTCGTGGCAGCGTCTGATTGGGCAGACTCCATGGTAACCATAGTGGGTTGCTAGTTTGTAACCGTCGAGCATTAACTCATGTTTCCTGAATTAGCGGGATTGGTCCGAGTCGGGTTGGACCGCGAGCTAAGGAGCAAGCATGTCGGCTCCTAGTGTTTCTCGCCGGCCTGGAAAGGACGGGTTGAAGTCTTTGCTGATCGACGTTCGTTTGCCCTGCCAATGATAAATATCGCGGCGCGTAGGCGAAGCCGGATCAAGCCCGACCTAGTCCGGCTTATGAAGATGCGGGTTGTATGAGCCAAGGACACTATTCTTTTTGGGCATACGTACAGGCGCAATAAGAATCCGCTGGCTCTTTTCCCAGCTTGGCATATCAATGGCCCCTACTCCTTGACCTGTTCATGGTGCACATGAAAGTCATGGAGTAAAGTTGTAAGACGACTTGATCTATCGTGTGCCGAAGTGACTACTGTAGAGCGACTTGCTTAATAGCATAAGGCTCGATTTAGTGTAGTCAAACAACAATATGCTTAACAACAAATGTGATTAAGGGTGCTCCGCTTATTAGAAACGAGCCAGGCAGCAAATAAGTTAGGCTCGAAAGTGACCAATCAGATAATGTCGTTCGAATAGCGACCGAGCTTGAACTTGTCGACCGTGGTAGTGAGCGGGTTGTCTGGCGTAGTGCTTTATAGCGACCTAGACAAGGTAGCATTGGAGAGGTCATGCTGAGTAGCGAGACGACCTGAAGTGATGGCGAGCTGAGCAGTGAGCCGATTCTGCCTTCGTAGTTGGCGGGATATGAAGTGTTTCTTCGATAATGTAATCAGGATCGGACCGTTGCAATGTGAAAGGCCACGCCTCTCGATTGGGTAGCGGTCTCGGGAACCATAAAGTCATTATTGCACCGGTTCAAACATCGCGTTGGTTCACCTTGACCCCTATAAAGCTGAGGGGTCTTCCGACACTCATACACTTTTCGTAAAGTCGAGTTTTTCTCAAAGAAGATCTTCCGCAACCTCGCAACATACGAAGAACCGACACTTCAATTAGAGTTTCATGCGCTGTGTTGGACATATTTTCAGCCTAACACGCTCTCGACACGTGTCGGGCATGTGCCGCTCGATTAAAATAATATTAAATTCAATTTTGGAATTCGAACACGGCCCGACACGTCGGGGACACACAAGTGACACAGCGGGACATGGACTTTTCATTTTTATATAAGAAAATAGAATAAAAAACCTAGTTAAAAAACAAATATGGCCCGCGCAATAGTTCTATCTGAAACCCTTTTCTTCCTTACCTCATTGTGCGATATTGTTTCTCGAATGTCGACTGCAACCCGTCCTTGAATTCTTCAAATTGTGTGAAGAAAGAACACCCCATTGTATATCTCAACAAGGGACGGTCAGATTCTTCCCCTTATTACTTTTAGAAACTATCATCTCTTCGAAATCATTAAGATAAATGATCGAACATGTGTTTTCCTTTTCCTGTTGTAATATTTGTGTAGATTAGTCTTATATTCTCTTAGGAAAGTAAAAGGTTTGATCTTTGATGACAAATCTTTTAAGATCAAATTTGTTCATGTGTAGTGAGTGCTGACTATTGAGATGGAGCGATTTTTTCTATTGCAAATTTGTTTGGTATTTTTGATATTTTTGTTTGGTATTGAAAATGCGTCGCTGCCGTGTCGTGCCCTCAATTTCTGAAAATAGCTGTGTCGCCGTGTCCATGTCGTGTCGTGTCATGCGCCGTGCCCGAGTCCGTGTCCGTGCTTCATAGCCTGCAAGCATTTTCCGGCGAATCGAGGTACTTTCTGATTGTTCGAATGCGGTGTGGTCTTCCACCGATCTTCAAACCTTTTCTTCAGATTCTTCCAAGTAATCAGGTAAATCCCTTAGTTTTGCTTGCAAATCTACCATCGTTTATAGTTATAACATGTTTTCCTTGTTTTGAATGTCTACATACTTGATTTCTTGAGTATTTGAAGAACAAGCGTTTGATTTCGTCCCCGTAGACCTGTATATGCGTTTCTGGGTTTGTAACGAACAGACACGTAAATCTCGCCCTTGAATAGCTGTTTATGTGTGCCCTTCCCATTCTTCGCCGTAGAGTCATAGTGGATCTTTAATGCCTGAAGGCGAAATAAAGATCTTCTCCGGTGTTTCCTTTTTCCATCCGATATATAATTAGGGTAAGGGTTTAGGTACCTTTGTTCATTGTGAAAATAGAGGGGCGAGGTGTCGAGATAGGTGGATACGTTCATCTCGGCCCGACATCGAGTTTAGGCGACTGGCCATCCACCTCGCCATTTAGTTTTCAGGCAATGTCTTCAGTGAGCTCGAACCGAGGCGACGGACATGTGAGTAGTAGAAGATCTTCTGGACGGGATGAGGAGCCTGAGATCGACGAGATCGCCGAAGATAAAGCACTCCAGGTGGACCATGATAATGTTGAAATGGTGCAAGGTAATCACCGTCTACAACTTTAACGTGTTTATTGTTTTAAACAGAGTCGATCTTGGGATCAAAAATCAAATTTTAAATTCTGCTGCGTAAAACTAGTTGATTTCCCAACAGATAAGACGGTGGCCAATTGGTAGAAGGAAGCCGAATCCACTCATGACCCTGCCGATCTCTTGAGTGCGTTTGAGAGAAGCCAGGGTTCTGGTTCTACTATATTGACGGGCCGGCTGTGACTAGGGTATGTGAGAGGGAACAACAAGATTTCTTGTTGTTCTATTTCGATGCGATGAATAGCGGGCTTAAACCTTCTTTTGATCTGTTCTTCGTGGAGTTCTTGGAGGCGATCAAGAGCATGTCTTGTGATCTCTAGGTGGAATTGGTGAGGGTGATCACAACCTTCATCATTCTTAACTGCATAATGGGGTACGAGCCGACTCTTTCGGCACTTGGTTACCTCTTCGTCTTCGTCAGGGGATCGAACGGGCAAATTTCAGCAAAGAGTCCGACAAAATGGCTGAATCTCTTCTTCCAGCTCCCTAAAAGTAAAGTCGTGGAGCAAGAGATGTTTGCTGGCCGAGTCTCGCAATGGCTGGCCGTTCTGCAAGTTCCCTATGGGTTCGGCTAATGTGACCACCATGAAGGTGAAACAGATACAAAAGCAGGATCACTGTTTCATGTGTCGTGTTGAAAGGCTACTTGGTTGGAATATCAGGAACAAGACTCAAGAGCGGGTCTTCAACTAGCGGGCTCTGACCACCGGCGTTGAGTATAATATCTTGGCCGGGATATGTAGCGCCATTGGTTGTCGTTAAGACACTCTCAGTGGACTCGGTTTGGTATGCATGGGTGCCACCAAACAACTATATAATAACAGAAGTGTCATTTTAAATGTATAAATATGAAAGCATAGTAGAATTGATTTGATCTAGTTGGATCCGATCCAAACCGATTGGGTTCAAGGCAGTACACTAACATATTCATCGTAAAAGACCAGTTCTTAGATCTTCAAAACAAGTCCCTCCTCATGTATTTTCGTAATTTCATTTAGAACTATGTCTTTGAGTAGACGATCTCCTTTGCATGATTCATCAGATGAGGCTTATAGTAGGGACATCTCTGAAGCCGCATGGTTCGTGTCTCAAGAACATTCAGTCACTTCTTTGGTGTCTAGGTCACGATTTGTGAAGGATTTCTAAGGTTTCCGGCCCGACTATGGATATGTCGATCAACGTAAGGATCGGACTTTGTCCAACTAAGGCCATCCCTTCCATTCTTACTAAGGAGCAAATGATTTCCTTGTGGAATGAGTACGGGGTAGATAGAAGAATCTTTAAGAAAATCCTTCCATCTAGTTCCCAAAGAGCCGATGTCCCTCCTAAGGGCTATTGTAAGAAGTATAACGAGCAACTAATTACGGGTTTTAGATTTCTGATGATTCTCGGAATTTTCCATATTTTGGTTCATTATAACCTGGGTTTACCGCTGATTGTCCCATATGAGATTGTGATTATTGTTGGCTTTGCCATTTTCTGTAGATTAACAAGTAATCAATTCGCTATTCCTCTTTTTAGAGCATTTTATAACATCGGGAGGTGTAATGTGATGACAACCTATTTGGTACTATATTTTATATCCGAGTTGCTCCCGGATTATGCTCAATTGATGAGAGATAGTATGATTATTGTATGAAATCTATTTCAATTGCCTAGTGCATGTTCCTGGGATCGAAATTCTGCATTTACATGTCTGTCCTTTAGAATCGGTACTGTTTTGCTCCGTTTTGTGTGATTTTCAAGTGGTACCATTTTCCAGGAGCAAAGATGAAGTGGATCTGGGCTGAAAGAGTTATTGGGTTCGATATAAAAAGCCCAGGAAGAGTCTGTTGAAGAATTTGGCCAGGCCTGATGCGTTGGGGGACAAGCCACCGCCTTACAAAACATAAACTAAGTCGGCTAGGGTTTTGTTTGCGTCTTATGTCGGCTACAGGATCTATATAAGGTTGTATGAGTTTTGTATTATGTATGTTTTTCATAATTATTGTATTGAATCAAATCCTTATGAAATAAAAGTTCTTATTGGTTATCTTTTGATTTCTTGTTTGTTCTCTTCTTCCCTAACCCATCAACTAGCTTGAGTTGATCAAGCTAGTCCTCCATTGTTGAAGGTATGAAACATTGAACGTTCTTTCATGTGTTTACTATTGTAGATTAGCTTGTTTTAACGCGCTGTAATTAATCTGCATGTTTAACAAACCAGTAATTCACCAGAATTAACCATAATCAAAATATGTAACCTAAAAGTTGGAACCACCGCGCTTGACGCGGCGAGGCAACTTTAAGTAACCCTGAATTTGGAGATTCAGCATCTGCTACGTCTGATCGACATGATTAATCTGCATGTTTAACGAACCAGTAATTCACCAGAATTAACCATAATCAAAATATGTAACCTAAAAGTTGGAACCACCGCGCTTGACGCGCGAGGCAACTTTGAGTAACCCTGAATTTGGAGATTCAAAGATCTCGCTACGCCTAATCGGCGTGATTAATCTGCATGTTTAACGAACCAGTAATTCACCAGAATTAACCATAATCAAAATATGTAACCTAAAAGTTGGAACCACCGCGCTTGACGCGGCGGCGGTCTATATCGACGCGGCGAGGCAACTTTAAGTAACCCTGAATTTGGAGATTCGGCATCTGCTACGTCTGATCGACAGGATTAATCCATGTTTGTTTATATCTGGCCAATCTAGTATTCGTATTCGTAAACTAGCATGATGGAGTGTTACTGAAGTGTTAGTTAGGACATAGTCTAGATCGATCCTTATGAACGTGCAAGTGATTGTCGATGGCTTCCTAGGGAGGTTCTCGGTCTTGAGCCAACACTCTCTAAATCCTAATGCATTGATGTTAATACAACCTAAGATAGGTTAAATGCACATAGACGTTTGATATCCTTACAATGGAAGTAGACAAATTTAGGGGACTGCACCCATAGCTAATGACAAAGATATTACATATGATCTCGTATTCTGGGGAATTACGGGGAGGGGGGGGGGGGGGGGAGAGGTAAACATGATAGATTAATTACACCAAGCTAGGAGATCGGTTAGGGAGGGAAAGGGTTAACCGTTTTTATTTTCTTTTGTCTTTATGTTTGTCAAAGGCCGCCTTTGTGTGTTCTTAGTCATGATTTAGTACGTTTATCTACGGAAATTACGTTGTCTTCGTGTGATCGACCTTTGCTCGTTCGCTATACGCAATGGACCTAATCCTTTTGTTAATCTAAGCGGCTTACCCACGGTCATAATGAGATCCTGAGCTGGTATGGACTGCGGAAATCATGACTACCGATTAAAACACATCTTTCATCCTGGGTATCACTCAGTATCTCCTACTATATTTTATTTATATACTGCCTATTGCATGGATCAATGAAACAAAAACTTCACTATATATGTTCATATAATGCTGGATGTGCAAAATAAGATTGAGAACATACATAACGGAGAGACAAATATTAATTAGAACTATTTATGAGGTGAACTTTAAACATAAAACATAATTTATTAACCTTTCTGCTGACTTTTTATCACTAAGCACGTACAAATTATACGATGCACTTAGCATAGTATTCACTTGCCCACGTAAGATTAGAATAAAGAGTGGTCGATAGATCAGGCAGGGAAAGAAAGTTGTTTTAACAATAAGTTCTACATAGCTAGGCCATTTCACTTTGGGCAGAAGTTTCCTTGTCAACAACCTTATTGTTTGTCTCTAAATATTTCATAGTTGTCCTCCACTTGAAGAATGTACCAAACAATGTCTCCATCTCCTCTAGTGTTCTACCTTGTGTTTCAGGAAGCAATGTGTAGAAGTACACAAATGCAATTGATGCAATCCCAGCATACAAAAAGAAGGCCCCACCGATTGTTATCGCCTTATACAACGATATAAAAGTCATCGAGAGGACCCCGCTTGTAACCCTATTCACAGCCACTCCGATACTACTCCCTTGCGCACGTAACCTCAAGGGAAAGATTTCCGAACTATACACCCAGGTGACAGGCCCCATCCCGATAGAGAAGAACGCCACGTAAGCCAAAACCATGCTTATGCATAACACCACAGCCCACATATTCTTGTGGCTAGAATGGTCAACGACAGTCAACCCTACGCCTAAAAGCGCAAGGGATACTATCATCCCTCCGACGCTTGATAGAAGTAAAATACGCCTTCCGATCTTATCCAATAAAAACGTGGCCACTAAGATGAAGAGTGTTTTGGTGAATCCGACGGCTATGGTGGCAAGTAGTATGTCTGTATCTTTAGTAATCCCGGCTTTTTCAAATATTCTTGGGCTGTATAAAACGACTGCATCAATGCCGCTCGCTTGTTGGAAAAAATGCAATCCGGCGGTGCACATAATAATATGTCGGACAGACGGCGTAGGGTGAAGTAGTAAATCTCTCCAAACATCTTGGCCTCTGTGTTGCTTCGAGACAGTGGCAATTTCATCATCACAGTGTTGTGGAATGCCAACGGCTTCCTTAATATCTGCTAATCGAAGACGGGATTCATCTAAGGAATCAGAAGTCTTGTCCAAAACTCGTCTGGCGTCGCCAAGTCGCCCTTGCATCACTAGCCAGCGTGGTGATTCGGGCATGGCGACAACACCTAAAGCTATGAAAATAGAAGGGACGGCCCCAATTCCAAGCATGAATCTCCAACCCAAATGAGTAGAAAGTTTTGAAAATGCGTAGTTTGACACATACCCTAGTAGTATACCTGCAAAATAATTAAGAATAAGTAAGAATTACAAAATTGTAATACGGACATGTATCGTAGCAAACTCTTTCTCTTTTCCTCCATTGACATTCAAGCAACTTTCGAAAGTGATTAGTGCATAATCTTCATCAATCTTCAATCTATCAACTGTAGATAAACGGTTTTATGTTCTAGAATCGTAAGTGCGGAATTAATTAGGTTGAATCATTTATAAGTCTTTTCTTGATGTTAGAATTTGGTATCTTGAAGTGAGAAACTACAAAATTTAGGCTAGAAATCCAATATAAGGAAAGTTAATATCGATCAAAACCTTTTTAATCCATGTTTTAAGATGTTAAAACCATGCTTTTGTGTTCTAATTTCTGTAAGTGTGTGAAGCTTGTAAAGCAATTTTTGAAAATCGCAGAAATCACAGGCACCGCCGCAGCGGCAACCAAGGCCACCATATAGGTGGACAATAAATCTGCAGTTATATATATCTGTAGTGTATTTTACGGTTAATAAAGATGAGCCCATCGTCTCGGTTCTCTGATCATGTCGGTTGTCGATGTCTCAACTCGTAACTCGACCCTTGGGCTATCACTCATTCTCGTTTCAGGAGGACCATCTCGTGACGCCACGTGGATGTGCGATATTCGGTATCGTCAGTTATTAAACTAAATTCAACAAGTTGCATGTTTGCTTAAAATTTATTTTTTCATGCTTTAAGATAGTGACCCAGGAGAATCTACAAATAAACAACTCTGTAGTGTACAAATCAACAAATTGTCCAAAACTACTGTGGCATCACAATCACTTCTGCGTTTTTATGTCTGATTAAACCACCGACCTTGTACACGAATGTGTTGATTTTGTGATCCAGTCTTCTCAATTCTTTTTATTTTTTATTTTTTATTTTTAAAGTCTGACTTGTGACTGAAAAAAATGCTAGGGAGAAGATCGGGGGACTTGCTTGGTGCCCCATCATTGTCTTTTTTTTATATTCTTACGTTTAATTCATTGTACCGCAATTGTAATTACAATTCTGTTATTTCCACAACTATTTACTGCACTCTATTTATACCTGACTTACATACTACATCTGCACCAATTGAAAAAGTGGGTTTATTGAAAAATTGAATAAAAAGGTACATTTAATCAAAATTTTGTATGGATATTGTTTTATTGGGATATAAATGTTATAAATGTTTTAAGATACATGATATAAGTGTATTACACAAGTATTTGGGGTTTGGAGTTGGAAGGATGATCAAGTTCATGTCTTTGAATTCGCTCTGAACAACCGTAACAGAGTTGATTTTAAGCAAAATTAACCGTAACAGAGTCGTATCTTACAAAATCGAAAGTGATAAAGTTGATTCACAAACATCGACCAAATCTATGGCGATTGCCGATTGGCGGGTGGGTGTAATTAAAGTCTCCATAAGAGCAACCCCAATCGTTGTCCCCAATTACACCCTCTAGACACATCGTTTTTCGTTTCAGTTACACTTTTTCACCACCCAAAAAAAAATTCACTCCAATAATCAACCTCTATACAATCCCCAATAAACAACTTTTCTCTTTCATCTCAACTAACAAACCTAACCATATCAATATATTTTACCTTTTTTTTAATTATCTTTTCCCTGTTATTCCTTTTTAATATTTTTTACTGAAAATCATGAATTTTGCACTTATAAATTAACTGACCCCTCTCAATTGCTCAGCTAAAATCTGCCAAGAAAATGAGAAACACCCGATTTCAAGTGATATCAATCACCTTCTTCCTCCAATTTCACAGTCGAAGAAAACACCAATGATAAATTGAAGATTTGGGTAAAAAACAGAATGAAGAATAATCGGTTGCTTTGTTGTGGTTGAAATAACTATATGCCTCAATCTTCCATGCTTCGATGAAAGGAGGGAGGAAGCTTTTTTTTTCAATAAGAAAGAGACCAACATTTTTTTTTTTGCAGGAAGAAAGAGAATTAGCTTTTGATTTGAGTAAAAGTTGGAGAAAGGAAAAAAAAATTGGCGCAAACTTGCCTCTTTCAACCCCCTGAAATGTCAAGGCGAGGGTAGAGAAAATTTCAGAACGGGGGTGTACTGGGGGACCACTGTGGCAAAAAGGCCCCTGAAATTTATTTTAGGGAGTAAATTGGGTGTCCATTGTGGACACTCTAAGATAATGTTTATAATGGCAATATAAAAGAAAGAAGAAAAATGCAAGTATGCATTAAAGAAAAAAAAGAAATAAAAAATGGAACATTGTCAAGTATGCTTCATGGTAAAATATTAAAAAGTTCACATTTTGTGAAAGTGAAAATGGAACATTGTCACATTTCCTAGTAAAATGCCTAGTTTCCTTTGATGTGGATTTCCTTTTATATTTTCTCGTAAAATGCCTAGTTTCCTTTGATGTGGATTTCCTTACTGCGTATTTTTTTACTTCGCTAAATGGGTTGCATGGATTTGTTTAATTGGCCTGATTATATAGTTATGTATTTGTTTAGTTGACTGTAATTGGTTCGAGATATCATTCATGTTCGGGGGATCTTAATTAGTATAGTACTAAGGAGATATATCATTAATCCTTATTACGATATTACGATGTATTTTGTTATTATATTATTAAGGATAGTTTGGTAAATATTGATAGGAAAGGGAGCCCTAGATGACACTATATATTTTGCCCTAGATGACGTTTGTTTTCGAGCTAAACAACCATGTGAGCAATTTTCTATTAGTGAGAGTCGTGCTAGTCGTATCTTTGAAGTTGTTCATTGTGATTTGTAGAGCTCTCCTTCCTATCAATATTTACCAAACTATCCTTACTAATATAATAACAAAATACTTCCTCCGTCCCGCAACATTAGTCTTTTTAATTTTTTTGTTGTGTCCTAAAATATAAGTCTTTATCACATTCCAATACAATATTAAATGCATTATTTTCACTTGCACGCTAAACAATGTAATTTTATTAGTTAGTCTCAGAAAATAATACAATATTTTACATTTAAACATTAAAAGATAACTCATTTATTAGGCTTTCTTAAACTGTGAGAATTGACCAAAAGGCCTTATATTGTGGGACGGAGGGAGTACAACGTAATAATCCTGTAATTCAAGTTGTACCCTGCTAAGTGAAGAAGCTATGTATTTGAAAAGTTAGTTTGTATCTTCCCTCAACAAAAAAAAAAAGTTAGTTTGTATCAATCGTATTTTAATTCAGTGATAAATATACGATTATTGAGATGATGAGTTAATACTGGTTCATAATTAATCACAACAGTCATTAATTCTTTTAGCTTAGGTATTTATTTATGTTGCTAATACGTACGTATGCCTCTGTGATTCAAGATTTTCATTTGGGTCATTATCGGACGATCCAAATCAGAAAATTATTTAGGTTTTTGACCGAGCTGTTGTGGTGTATCTCAATATCAATAATCCATAGAATGGTGATGGGGCACCGACCTCATCCCCCGACTTCATCCCCCGACATATTTACAACCACACACTTCGAATTAAAAACACCAAAAACCTAAATGAAAGTTGACAACATTTCCACCGCTAGATCATTTTCTGTACACATTTTTTGTGTCTTAATCATTTTCGTAATCCATATTGTACTATAGTATTGAGTTTGGATCCTAGAATCATGCATATACTCAACAATAATTAATTTGAATAATATTACAGTTATGTATAATCCAAAGAAGATATCATGAGGTCAGGTGCCATCGAACATGATGTCTCCACAGCAGGTAAGTCCAGCAAGAAGGAACCAAAGAATTCAAATACTCGATCGTTTTCATTCTTTTAAATATCAAGCCGTATTTTCTGCATTATTTTATTAAATCGATTATCGCATTTTATAAGTCCGAAATAGTCAAAGGCCTCCACATCAATTTCTCAATCATTATTGATATCATCATCTATGACAAAATAAGTCAATAACTATGACAAAATAAATCAATATTTAATCCCAAAGATTACGATTTTGTAGGGATGTGAAACTTTTTTTAAAGAAGCAATTGATCGAACTCAAACTCAAATGTACAAAAGCTTTATGGTATTTCTTGCTCTAGGATGAAATAGAAGGTAATATTTTTGTCTGGACTGAACTTGGAATAAACTGCCTACGTATCCAAATATATATTTTGAAATCGCTCAACCGTAGTCGTTGACTTTGCTTATCTTTTTTTTGTGGAGTTAATGGATAGTTATGTATTATCACCACGTCTCACGTCTGTAATTAACCGCTCCACTATATACATACAGATCTTCGTTCTATTCTCTCTTGACCGACTCTGCGCCTCATCGCCGTCTCGACCAATAGTGCGACTGACTGAGTCGTGCTCGACCAGCGACCTACCCCATCACACTTTTTTTTTACTCTTGATTATAATAAACTTATATCAAAATTAATATGTTTTACATAATAATCAATTAATCATTTCTCTATTTTGGGCGCATAAAAAACACAATAAATTATTTTTGTTTTGTTTTTTCCTTCCTTAGAAACCAAAGACGTACCAATGTTAATGAAAACTTCAGGGAAAGAAGTTAGGAAACCACGAGAAGACGCCGGAGCAATCTCTGCTGTATACACCGGAGCTATCATAAGAGCATAACCTACTCCGATTCCGGCAACCAACCTTCCGACCATGAGGAATGCGTAGCTGGTTGAAAAACCCATCAACAGTGCACCAAGGAAAAAGATTGAAGTTGCAAATACAATAGTGTATCGCCGTCCAATCCAATCTGAAGTCCAACCGGCGGCAGCTGATCCCAACAGAGAGTAAATATTTAACACGCCCACCAAGATTTCAATTTTGACGTCACTGATTTTCAGGTCTTCTTTTATGTAGATTGCAGCTCCACTCATCACTCCAATGTCTGCATGAACCATTTAATTATCTCAAAAATTATTTTAAGCATCAAATGGGTTTACATAATTTTCAGGTGAGATTCAATTCTTACCATATCCTAACAAAATAGAAGTCATGGATGCAAGAAATGCACATGCCATAACATACTTGTTTCGCTTAGGTTTACCGGCGCCGGCGGCCGGGCCATCAATTTTTTTCATGAATTTTGGTGATTGGCCGGAGAAAGCATCAATGGTGGTGGCTTTCTGATGAACCATGGAGGTAATGGGAGGGTTGCTCCCTTCAGTTTCCATTTTTCTGTAGGGAAGAGATATTAATTAGAATGAACTTAGTTATATATGCTTTGAAGGTAAATGACAAATATATAAGCGTAAGCCTATATGTTACATCACCTATGTCTTTTCTTTACAAAGATGCTAATTTAACGAACATGTCTTCATCATTTCTTTTCAAATATCTTCTACAACATTCTTTTAAAGTTTTCCTACGGTGTAGCGGTTCGTTGATGAGTTAACGATTTCAAACCCGTGGTTCGTTCAATGGCGGATCTACATACTCATAAGGGGGCAACTGCCCATCTTGATTTGAAAAAAATACATTAATATATGTATTGTGTTTATAGTTTGCATCTCCCTAATTTTTGTATTCGGCTTTAAAAAATTTATTGTCCCCCTTACCCGAGATCCTGCGTCTGTCCATGGGTTCATTAGTGAGTTCATAATTGCAAACACAGGGTTCGTTAGTGAGTACATGATTTGAAACCCGGGTTCATTAGTGAGTTTATGATTTGAAATTTGAGGTTTGTTATCGAGTAGTGATTTCATACCAGAGTTTGTTATCAAGTTGATTATTTCGAATCTGGGGTTCGTTAATGAGCTCATGATTTCAATACCGGGGATCCTTAGTGAGTTTATGCATTGACACTCGGGGTTCGTTAGAGAGTTCATGATTTCAATCCCGGAGTTCGTTATCAACAAGATTGTTTCAATCTAGGGTTTGTTAGTGAGTTAATGATTTCAAACCCGGAGTTCATTATTGAGTTCATGATTTCATGCCCAGGTTTGTTAGCGAGTACATGATTTGAAAAGATAATATATTCATTATATAAGAGATATTATTCATTAAATATAAAAATCAATCTCTTATTTATTCATTAATTATTTAATAAAAAAATAATTAATTTATTTTCTTAATTTTCTTCACATTTGGCGTCAATAATGTAATGGAATAATAGAAAATGTTTTTTCATGTTTTACGTATTATTTACCGAATATATAATAATTTCCCAAATTTATTAAATAGACCAACTATTTAATATATCTTCAAGGTTCCATAATACGAGAATTCACTCGCGTGTTAGGAGTCAACCCGGAGATCATTTACCTATAGCCAGTAGCTTCAATAAATTGAATAAAATATTTATCATACAAAATATTTCTACTCAACTTATTAATTCCGGAAGTACGCCACCATTAATTTGAAAGTCAACTCTATCGATTATAGATATAACTTATTCTCAATATGTTGTGTCAATAAGCGTCAATTGATATAATCATTATATACATATTAACCCTCCATAGACTATCCGTAATGAAGCGGGAAAGTTTCTGTAAACCATCTTCATTACATCTTTTCATTATTTACCAGTAACCTACTAGTGATCAATTAGTTCATTACCAATACGAACTCCCGGGATCGATCAGTTTCTAGGGTTAAAAAATAAGGGGATGGTATTTCTACTTCCGTAGAAAGAAATGGATTTCATATATGTGAAACACATTTTCAGCTACTCATTCCCGATAGAGCCAACGTGAAAGTGATTCGGACCACGTCATTTAGCAATCCTTAACGAACACATCAAAACCTATCTTGAAACAGGTAGGAGTCTACATGACTACAACTTGTGATTTTGGTAAGATGTCTCAGTTACGGAATTATATGAGAAATACAAATTAAATCGGTCCAGTTATATGTGACTACATCATATATAAATATCCAACGTAGATAACCAATATCGACGGTCCGATAAGACTGTCACACAGTAAAGTGTTATGGGTGCATTAATAGTGGTTCAATCAATAGACTCATACTTTTATCAAGCTCACCACGGACTAACAATTTAAGTGTATCACTATAAACTTAATCATCACGTGTGACACACACTAAGCTATATAGCTACATATAATACAACTTAGGGTTTTCAGTAGTGTACTTCTTATGAGCACGAAACAAATAATAAGTTGAAGAATAAATCTGTCATTTATTCATTATAGAAACAATTACAAAAATCGTCTTTCGGACACTACACCCAACATTTACTACCTGGGCCATGAGCGTAACCACAGTATATCTATGACATCCATTTGTGGTCTATACAAATGTGTAATACTTTGGAATTATCTGACACATTAATTCACAAATGTCACATC
Organism: Gentiana macrophylla; assembly: GCA_026214975.1. Classification (NCBI taxonomy): domain Eukaryota; kingdom Viridiplantae; phylum Streptophyta; class Magnoliopsida; order Gentianales; family Gentianaceae; genus Gentiana; species Gentiana macrophylla. Next base: position 23,554,283 of record CM047814.1, read on the forward strand.
ACAAGTGATAATTATTTATGGGGAGGTTCTTGCATAGTATATCCACACATGGACGTAACCAGCCATAGGCTCGGGTTGGCGCAGCCGACTCGGTTTTTATTTTCGGTACATAAAAAAAACACACACACACACACACACACACACACACACACACACACACATATATATATATATATATATATATATATATATATATCAGTCCAACATAGTTAGTCGTTTTAATTTAGCCCACCCGACCATATAAATATAGTCCATTAGCCTACTCGACAACCAATTCCTGGTTCCGTCCCTGTATCCACATAGACCGAAGTAACTGGTGGGTTGATCAGAGCCACACAGTTTACATCCAACATGTAAACTGTGTGGCTCTGATCAACTCACCGGTCACTTCACTATAAAATCACTCACCACACAAGAACTTTTCTTATTTATGGTATTGAAAGTATGATAAGACAAGTAATAGAAGTATGTAATGATATGATAAGTATGCTATAGTAAACATGATACGGTAAATATTATATGGCGAGTAAAGTAATTCACAATTATGCGCGCACTAGTATGTTAGGATGGTCCTAATTAAGCTATGCCTGACTCCCTATTCACATCAGGCATAAGTTGCATTTAATTATGGTAACAAGTATTTTGAAACTATACTTGCATTAAAAGAGAACTATCAGTGTATTTCTCAGATACTACCATTGTTCCTTTTTAATTATATTTTCTTTGTGTTCCTTTTTAATTATAATTTGAGATCTTTGTTGTGCAATGAAAAAATGTAGAATGATCACCCCTATAAGTGTGAGAATAAAGTAATGTTGAGATCGATGATGGCGGTCTAAGTAGTTGACCGACATTTATGACTCATTTAATGTACCAGGCCCGGGTCATGGAAAAATAGAGCCGACTATCGATCACCCATTATAAGTAAGGATGGCCTCTAGTTACCTCCTGGTAGGGACGATCCGAACGAGCAGTCTCGGCCGTCTGGCGAGGGCCGCCACCCACTATAAGGCGCGGAGAATGTAATGTCCCACATAGGAAAAATAGTAGAATGATCACCCCTTATAGTGTGCGAGACATAAAGGTCTTGGCAACTCGGGTTAGCCTTTTTTACTGCAGCGAGGGGCGGCGGTCTAAGTAGTTGACCGGACATTTATGACTCATTTAACGCTACCAGGCCCGGGGTCTGGGGGCGTTACAAGACCTCTTAGAAGACATATGTTATTTCTCTTAGTTTATCATGTTTAGGTTGTTCTCTTTTATTTATATCACTTGTACTTTCTTTTATGTTCTCCGGGTTGTGCAGCCATAGTTAATGCTTTGACATTTATATATTTTCAGTTTCTTTTCTTGATAATAGATAGTGAATTAGTCGTATCTCTTTTATGTTAGTGGAATTGAAGTATGTAGTATTTTGGAAAATTTTATGGCAGTTTGGATTGTCCTTTTGTTTGATTGTAGTTGTAGATATATATGTATCAAGAAATATGAATTCTTAGAAATTTGAACTACTAACGTTGTGGAAAGGCCCCATTGGCGGCATGGTTGATTTCTGGTTTTATGTTTATGTTCCATCTGTTCAGTTCTGACTCTGATAAGTTTTGTTAAATAAATGCTTGTTTTGTTTATTGTGCATTCTGATGAATATATTCTCTCAAACCTCCTCTCTTTAGTATGATATGACTGTTTCGTAAGCCTTATGTGTGCCTATGATCACGTGATGTACACGTACCGAACAGCTTATTACCATTTTCGTCTTTCCTATGGCTTGGATCGTTACATCCTATCTTTAGAACATTTCCACTCAATAATTAGATAAACGAGTTAAAGTACTGAAAGATATTTTCTGCTACTCTAATACTGTCATTCTACCATGGAGAATTTTATCATCAATAAATTAAAAAAAATCATTGCTTATGTAATACCCCGAACTTTGGAAAATGGCAGACATGTCAATTTGTAAAGTTCGGTCTATTATTTTTATCTAATTATTGATTAAAGTATTATATAAGTATTTTTCGAAGTGTATATATATATATATATATATATATATATATATTTTTTTTTTTTTTTTAAGGAGAATTAAGTTGCAATTAATGGAAATAAAGTAGTTTTGGGATTTAATTGTAATTAAAGGGAGTTAATGGTAATTAAGGTTAATAGGAGGTTTTATTTGGGGAATTAACTTCCCATTAAGACAGAGGTTGTCAGGGAGTTGTCAGAATTCAAAAACATTCTGGCTTTTACGTTGAAAGCAAAAGAAAGACGGAAAAAAGAGAAAAGATACTTCTTCAAATTTCTCAGTGAGTTCTTGATCGTTTTCAGGATCGTTTGAAGATTCAGAATCCGTAGGGAAAGAGATTCGTGGTGATACTAAAAGATCAGAGTTATGAGATGGTAAGAATTTAGCCCCAATCTTGGTTTCTTCAAGAATCAATCAAGTTTCAAAGCATCGTTTTGTTTGATTCGTAGTTCTTGTTGTTTAGAGACCTTGATCACAATTAATTGTAGTTTAATTGGTGATCAACATAGGTTTTGGTTGAAGCTTGTGAAAGTGCAATAGTTTCTTTGAAGGCTTTGTTTGGAGTTTGCTTTAATCAAGTAAAAGGCTCTTCCAAATGTTTAATTAAGGTTTTATGATGTTAAGGTTGTGTTTTGGGTATGATTTGTGGTGTTTTAATGTTAGAAATAATGCCTACTTGTTGATAGAGAAGTATGTGATGTTTGGTTGTGTAAAAGTTGTGTATTTCTGTTGTTTTGTTGTGTATATTGATGTTAAACTTCTTTGGAATTGAGTGGATATTGTTAAATTGCAGAAAACTGAGTTTTTGGGAGTTACCGCGCTCGGTGCAAGCGCACCAGAGGCTAGTGCGGGTGCACCGAGGAGGCAGAAAGTCTGTTTTTGAATTCTGATGCCTGGTGCAAGCACACCAGAGGCCAGTGCAAGCGCACTGGCTCAACAGAAAGTTCTGGGAGCTTGCTTTGCTCGCGGCGGCGCTTCGAGAGTATGGTGCGTCCGCGATCGACTTCTGCTTTCTTGGTGTTTAGCTTGTTTTTAGCCCTAAATCTAGTTTTGAAGGTTGTTTCTTGATCTAATAACAATATATGAACATGAACAAGCCATGATTAAGCTTATGATACGTTTAGTTCCAGCAACGGATGAATTTTACCTAAGAGTTGAAGTTCGGGACCGTCGGAAGAGTATGAATGGCATGTGCTTTGTTGAATTAGAATTCATCAATGTTTTTGTATGTGCTGGGACTTGTCCATGTCTAATGGTCTAGGTGAGAGATTAGGAGTTGTGGGGGAGCTTACCTGAATAAACTTAGGTGTCTATTTAACAACATAATAACCTACATACTTGTGTAGTAAAAAGATTAAACATCAATCCATATCACGATGTGTGGACGGTCAGATAAAGTGAATAACTCCGTAAGTCTCCTAGACTCCAAGTGCGGTGGAACTTAACCCCGTATAAGTCTATTAGACTCAAGGTGTGGAGGGACTTCGGCGAACGTGTACACTATCAGAGCTATCCCGTGGCTATTGGTGTGGTCCACCAATAGGTTGCACCCAGATACTTCATGGTGAGTAGCATCATGCGCAGTGCGCCCTTGAATGCTGATGTAACAAAGATAAGTTAAGCTAGAAACAGTTAGTCGCGGCATGTTGGTGAGTATGAAGTGAACCCAAGAATTGAGTTGGTCTCACAAAGATAACTTAATAATAATAAAGTAAGCCTTTCGTTATGAACTCTAATTATTCATTAGCTTCTTACTCTTGCTAAGTACTATGTACTTACCTCATTTGCATGTTTCTTTTGTATGCATTGTGGGGATGAGAAGACGAACATGTTAGCCTTGAGCTCGTTGAGGAGTTTGATGATGATATGTGACGGAGATGCTTGATGATGTTTTCTTGTTGTTTTAGTTTGTAAACATTGTACATTATGTTGTATCTTTTGTTTTAAAGAACATGTACTTTTGTTTCAAGTTTGTAAGATAAGTTTGTTGTATCTTTTCTTTGGACATCGTACTTTTGTAAGACATTGGGAAATTCGTTGTTGTAAGTTAAGGTTTCTACCTTTAGTCGGTTTGTAATATATTCTTAAAGAAGATTTACGATGTTTTACTTGAGTCTTTTTCTTCGTTTCTTAAACTCGATACGACGTAGTAGAGACTTACGTATAATATTAAATTTATTTAATGTTATACGTACCGAACGTTTTTTTTCCGGATAGGGACTAGGTATTCGGAAATGGAGCGTTACAATTTACATTATTTTACATCTTAGATTGAGTATTTTATCGGCTTTTTAGATGATGTAATAGACGCAAATTTACAAGCATAATTTGTGTGTTTCTGTGTGGTCCATCAGCTAGCAACCAAACAACAGCTAAGTGACCATTATAAAGGGCCATTGTAAAGAGTAATGATTTTTTTGCATGTCCTTTTCCGTATGAAATCAAGTTTACTTGTTTTTGCATGAAGCTTCCGTTATGTACGTCCTTTTGTTTTTGTTTTCTGAAGATGAGATGTTATGCTATTTTGGCTATTCCTTTCAAATATTTTTTAAAATTATCAACTTAATATTATAATTCTTATATTTAATTTTCAAGACTTGTCATATATAGCGGACAATTCGATGTGTTGCCGGCAACACGGGGGATGTGATGAAGAATATAATGTGTTTGCCAGATTAATTTAATATTTTAATTAGTCGGGAAAACTACAGGTGGGTAAGTGTATACTTTTATATTTTTTAAATAAAAACATTTACATCCGAATTTTCAACACATTTTCTATTTTGATTCTTTGATTGAGAAAACTCAATTTCATAAAAATTAAACATCCTTCTTATCTATCGAATCTTATTACTGACATAATGAGACATCACAACAAGTATCAAAACATACCTAGCAAATTGCATTAATCTGTATCCAAACTGTCCGGGCCAGGACGCGAAACATAAATTTTGAATCATGAAGTCTTACTGCCAGTATCACAATTTAAATTTCATAATACTAAAAATATTAATATTGTCATGCCACAAGGGAAGAAATACTTTACAAAACAAGTCTTAAAAAACATTAAAAAGAACTAGTCATCCTCCATGAGATTGTTGTGGTTTACTTTGGAATCAACACTAGGGCATCCTCATCCAAAAAGATGTAGGTCCACTTCTCTCCACTAGATTACTTGAGCTTAACTAAAGTAATGAGCGGGGCAGTTACCCTCCGCCTCCCCGGTACCCTGAGTCTCATATGAAAACATGAATAATAGAATAGTGAGCATGAATGTCCTGTGGGGAGCGTGCGTATCAAAAGGAATGTAAGGAAGCAGATGGGCAAGCTATCTAGAGTTTCCTCTTGGGTTAGTTTAAGAATTGTGACATACTAAAAATAACCAAACTGGAAATGAGGCATGATGTCTATACAAAAAATAATTAAACGGGAATATGAAGCACTCTAATTCTACTGGATTTGAGTAAATCACTACAACAAATATGATTTTTTTACGACGACAAAATGTCGTCGCTTTTAAATAGGAAGTTGTCCCAAAAGATATTTAATGCAGCGACAACCCGTCGCAAAAAAGTCGTCACTTTCTTCTCGAGCAAAAAAAAAAAAAAGAAAAACGTTTTAGACAGTAGCTTGGCTCAAGTGGTAAGTGGTTTCAGAATGCCTAGGGAGGTCACCGGTTCGATTCTCTTCTGATGTGACACATTGAAATAGCTCATGGCCAGACTTTCCCTGAGTAAGAGTCAGACACTACAAGCACGACCCGGGCTGAACTCCGGATTAGTCGGACCGGTGGGTTCCGGATATCGGGGGCTGGAAAAAAAAAAAAAAGGAAAATGTTTTTAGCGACGACCCATGTCGTCGCATTAGATAAATGCTGGCGTGGCGAATTCTACGTGTGGCGTGACAATTATTTTTGAGACGGCAAGTTGTCGTCGCATTAAACTAAAAATAAATTAATCAATTTGAAAGCTCGACTTCTTACGAATCAACTTAAATCTAGCTCAAGTCGTAGCAACAACAAAATTGTGAAAACAGACTTGACAGATTTGTATCTAGGAGGCTCAATGATTCTTAATTTATAGCTTAGAATCTTTACATGGTCTGTTTACCACTCAATTATTAAGATACTTTCAAAATAAATATGCTCTTTCTCAACATCTAACAACTAGAAGCAGAAAGACATAAGCTTTTCAATAAAACTCCCTAGAGTTTCTATTTACAAATTACAAGTGTATGAAAGTATTTGAGTGTATACATTTGAAATCTCTGCAATTCATCGTATAATTCTCTTGTCTATTTCTCTGAGAACCTTCTAGTAAATATAGGAGTTGTGCATGTTTCTTTTGAATTCAATTATTGAACGATTAATCTCAAATGACAGGCAGCAGACGGGCACTCAGCTTTGCTGATTCTGTTTAAGGGTTGGTTAAGTGTTGATCAAAACCTTTATTGTTTATATATCAGCTTCAACAAGCTTATTTGAACATTGGAGAAGCTAATCCTCTTCATTATAGCTCCGAAGCCAGCTGATTTCAAAGTTTGAAATCGGGGAAATTCGAATTTTAACACTTTTTCCCAAAATCATCCGAAAAATACACCCTCCAATTTCAAAATCGGTCTTTATTCCCCGCCTAAAGTTTCAAAGGCACTTGACAAGTAATTAGAGCATTGTGCGCTTTCTTTATAAAGATGTTAATTCGTGTAATATTTTTTTATTCCTTTCTTTAGCCGGTAAATTTCAGAAATTAGGTCGGGTTGGGGTTATTGTTGTCTTAAAATAAAATAAACATGAAACTATAATAAAAAAAAATATTAATGAAATAATTATCATTTTCAGAGTTATGGAAAGGTATAAATATTTAAATATAGTGGACGAAAGAATAATTTAAGGGGTTCTATTGGCATATCATATTTACTACTTGCACTATATTAATGATTTTTTTTTTTACTTTCGCGCACCACGTAATTACTACCTACACAACATAAAAATAAAAAATATTTGAAAACTACACTTTAGTCCCTAGAATTATACAAAACACTAAAATAAGTACTAATATAATAACAACTACTACATACATACACATTTTCTTCTCCCACCCCTTTAATTCAAAAAACTCATTAACCTTCTCCCCCCCCCCCACCCCCCCACCCCACCCCCAAAACCTCCCCACCGGCTGTTACTAAAAAAAACTGAAAATTGAAAGAGAAGAGAAAAGAAGAGAAGATAAGAGAAGAGGAAGAGAAGAAGAAGGGAGAGTGGATTTCGAATTGTAGAAGAAAAGAAGAAGAAGAGAAGGATAATCAATTCAAGGTATGTGAATTTTTTTGAAAATGTGTTTGAATGTTTGTGAATTTGTGTTTAAATGGAAGTGAATTTGTGTTTGAATGTAATGAGTTTAAATTCTATGTAATGGGTTAGTATTTGGATGTAATGGGTTAGTTGCATTGATGTTTTTTGGGTTGTTTTTTGGTTTTTCCGGCCATTTTTCCGGTTGGAAGGCCGGAGAAGATGATGAAACAGGGGACGTCGGTGTGAGCGACGCCCGTGGTAGGTTTCAACGTCACCCACACTGACGTCCCAGCCTGTGTGTGGGAAAATAGGGTTATCCCTGCAACGCTAGTATAACTGACGTTGTAGTTGTTTATATAACGTCATTCGTTGTGACGTTTCAGCAGTCAGGTATCCAAATTTTATTTCTTTAAAACGTCAGTGATGTTGTCGTTGTAAGATGTTGGCCAACGTCAAGGGTGATGACGTTTTAGACCATTGGCTTAGCAATTTGTTAGCTCTTAAACATCAGTGGTGTGGACGTTGTCAGGGCCTATGAAACGCTGGTGCTGGTGACGTTCCAGAAGATTGCCATGCCAATGTCTTGCACCCTAAACGTCACTGGGGATGACGTTATAAAGGCTTGTTCAACGTCAGTACTGGTGACGTTTGAGGACAGATTAGGGTTTAGAGTTAGTTTAGAGGTTACATAGGTTAATTGATTACCATAATTTCATTAATAGGTTGTTTTATATATGATATTTTGCGCCCCTATATGTTGTTGTTTTATATAGGATATTTTGTGCCCCTATATATTGATACATAATTGTTGAGTCTGGTTTGTGTCCAGTTTTTATTACCCTTTAGTTAGTTATCTTTGAATGTGAATGTATCTTATAAGTATCATGTTATGAGTTTATCTTATAAGTTTGTTTATCATAATTAGTTTATCCTAAGTAACACAGGTACATGAGTTAGTGTAACTTTGAATGCATGTTTATTTTAGTTTATTCTAAGTAACACATGTACATGAGTTTGTTTATCCTAAGTAATGTTGTTTTTTGTTAGTATGAGTTTATGAATCTTTGAATTATTATAAGAGATTAATTACTTAATTTGATTGATAATTCATTACTTGTCTCATGTGTAGGAATTAATGACGAAGACGAGGTCCGTAAAAAAGCGTGAACCTTTGCAGATGAAGGTACCGCAGTGGATCGAGGTGGTGCTGAAGCCCAGCCAAAAAAGGTTCTAGGATATCAAAGAACTCGGAAACGGAAAAAGAAGATACAAGCCGAGATTGCACAAGAAGATCAGCCAACTGAGGCATCATTAGGAGAGACAGTTGAGAGGGTAGAGGCCACCACTGAGGCTGCTGCAGATTCTAGTGTTCGGGCCACCACTGAGTCAGCTAAGACACAATCGGAGTGCACCTCCTCACCTGGGTGATTGAGGCAGTGTTGATTCCAATGTCGGGGCCACCACTGAGTCAGTGGAGACACAATCGGGAGTGCAGCCTCATTCTGGGACAGTTGAGCCAGTTTTGGATTCCAGTACTGTTTGGGCCACCACTAAGTCAGTGGAGATGGAGACACAATCGGGATTGCAGCCTCCTTCTGGCACAGTTGAGCCAGTTGTTGATTCCAGTGTTGGGGCCACCACTGAGTCAGCTGAGACACAATCGGGAGTGCAGTCTCCTTCTGTGACAGTTGAGACAGGTGTTGATTCCAATGTCGGGGCCACCATTGAGTCAGTGGAGACATAATCGGGAGTGCAGCCTCCTTCTGGCATAGTTGATTCCAGTGTTGGGGCCACCACTGAGTCGGTAGAGATGGAGACACAATCGGGAGTGCAGCCTCCTTCTGGGACAGTTGATCCAGTTGCAGATTCTAGTATTACTGGTGCCATTACAGAACAGAGAGCCAATCCAGCCGGGGCCACTATAGGTGAGGCATCAGGTAATGCTGGTGCAAGTATAGGACAGACATCCGGAAGTGCCGGGGCACCGACAGAGGCAGAAGCAGCTGAGTGTTTACAATATGACAGTGATGATGGTGTGGTGGTAGACTGATGTTCTATTGGGGAAGGATTGGAAGGAGCATGTTGGTTACGCGTTGTTGAATAAGAATGTATGTTTTTTTAGGTTTTATAATCTTATTACATATTTGTGAACTTATATTTTTTTTCACATATCTAACTTTATATATAAACTCATTTGAACAGGACCGGGGTATAATTGGATGTAAGCAGTACACATCTTCCTTGAAGCTATGGAAGATTGATGCAGAATGTGACGAATTCAAGGCAAGGCTGAGAGCTAACCCATTGTACAATCTGGTACAATCTTCATATAGCCAAGCGAATCGTGTGGTAGTTAGTGCTTTTGTTGAGAGGTGGAATCCAGTAACAAACACTTTCCATTTGCCAATCGGTGAGATGACGATCACATTAGACGATGTCCGATATATCACAGGATTACCGGTTGATGGAATGGTCGTGAACTATGAATTTGCAAAAGAGGACAACCCAGTTACATTAGTTCGCGAGCTGTTAGGGATTCGAACAGCAGACGTGACAAAGGAGTTAGAACGTGTTAGTGGACTACGAGTGTCCAAAAGTTGCCTAAAGAACAGTCTTGCAGGTAAATGCGGTGTAAGAAGCAATCAGGGTAAGGCATCGAGTTCCGGTCAGACTGCGTCGATAGTTACTGTGGATCAAGCTGTGCGCGGATATCTGTTGTATCTTCTTACATGTACTTTGATGCAAGACCGTAGTGGGGATAAGATAAACATTAAATACCTTCATTTTCTACGGGATCTGGATAAGGTTGGTGATTGGGCTTGGGGTGCTGCCACACTGGCAAATCTTTACCGACAGCTATCGAAGGCCACTAGGAACAGTATTGTTGGAATTTCTGGATACCTAACATTGCTGGAGGTAACACTTGTTTTTTACATTTTTGTTTTTGTTTTTAGTGTTTATGTTTGAATGCTTATAGAAATATGTTGTAATATGTGTTTTGCAGGCATGGGTGTACGGACATTTTCCTTCATTGCGACCTCCACCAAACACGAAATTCATTGAAGGGGAGATGGTACGGACATTAAAGTGGAAACATGTTACGGGAATTAATGACAATGTGGCATTGTCATCGTTAAGGCATACAAGAGAGGACTTGGACTTGATGGAGGCCCGAGAAGTAAGTTAACTAAATTTATCTTATAGGTTGTAACTTGTCTGGTTCTGTTCAACTTACATTATCTTCTATTTTGTAGGTTGTTTGGGATGCTTATCGGCAATTCAGAACGGTGCTTGAGAATGACGTATGTTGGTTCTATGGGTGCATAAGGACATTGGACATTGAAGAGGTGTAGCATCCAAACCGTGTCGTTCGTCAATTTGGCCATATTCAAGCTATCCCCCAGTCACCAATTCCTCCAAAGGCATCGAATCGAAGCGGGAAGGCGAAACAGTACAATGTCACTCATGAATCACATGACGATGACTTTATCCATTTTGCAAATCATCTAGTCAATAAGGAACAAATGATGGGAAAAGCCAGGTTTGATTGAGAATGCACGTCTGAGTACATGACTTGGTATCGAGGTGTTTCCGTGCGTCGTTTGACCGGTGTCAGCAAAAGAAAGCAACGAGATTCAAGAGAGGTAATTGAATATATAATCTATTTTGTGTTTCCTTTTTCAATTTAATGAACGTTTTTATGTTTAACATGTAGGAGGATGAATGCAAGGGTAGAGTGATTGATGCGGTACGAGATGCGATTGGAAATGCTTCTAAAAAAACCAAAAATGATTTAGTGAAAGCGCTTCAGATGGCAGAAGAGTTTCTGACTACAGGTGCATGTACAAAAGATGTTGAAGATGACGGTGTCGAAGCCGAAGAATCTAGTCAGATACAAGCTCAAAGACCAAAGAAGCGTTCGAGGACCGCGAAAAAGACTTAGTTGTCTTATAACATTGACACATTTATAACTGTGACACGTTTATTACTTTGATAAGTTTAATGTTTGGGTTGTTTAAATTGGTGTTTAGATTTAGTATTTGGATTTGGTAGACTACATTGACTTTGGTTTAGATTTGTACTATTTAGATTTGGATTTGGTATTATACTTGTCATTTGGAGTTGGATTTGGTATTTCCATTAAAGTTTCCCAAAATACATTAAACTAGTTCAACATATAGCATTTGAATTTACAAAACCGTGTTCCAATGACTCTCTTACCAAAAAAAACTCAGATCGACACCCCCACCGGTATTGGTATGTGGGTAGGAACGCCAGCCGTGCTGACGTTTTAGTGAACAGAAGTTTAGCTTAAATGTTGGTTCTATGAACAAAAACGCCAACATGGCTGGCGTTATTAGAGACACAGCAACGTCAACCAGGGTGACGTTTATAGAACAAAAAATATCAAATTTAAAGGGCTCTCTGTACCAAAAAAAACTCAAAGCGACACTACCACCGGCGTTGGTATGTTGGTAGGAACGCCAGCAGTGCTGACGTTTTAGTGAACAGAAGCTTAGCTTAAATGTTGGTGTATGATGCTCAAAACGCCATCTCAACTGGCATTGGTATTAAGTTAAGACCCAACAAATACAATTCGATACACATTCAACGGGGAACCAAAAACTAGTTAAAAGCGAATTCAAACCAATTCAATGGGGAATGAAATAGCAATTAAAAACCAATTCAAATACCAAAAGCCAAAAATCCAAATCACATACGACCACAAAATACATTAAAGTTTCCCAAAATACATTAAACTAGTTTAACATATAGAATTTGAATTTACAAAACCGTGTTCCATCCTACACCCCCGCTCAGTCAGATAGATTGTCCAAATCAATATGATCCCCCATCCAATGATCCTTGACCACATCATGCCATAAATCGATCCTATGTTGATATTTCTCATACCATTCATTTGCTTCCAACATCCGAGCCTTATGCCAACTTACGCTCACTCTAGGAAGTGGACAAGTATCTTTCATAAACAAACGAACAAAATGGATACCCTTGCACAACCCCATCCATATATGGCGAGCGGACCAAACTGAAGATTTTTTCTTACTAGGAAAGAATGTTTGGTTTCCATGCGAGACAAATAATATGCTTGCGGACACACCATATGCATTGTACACAACCCAACCAAGGTGACTGTCAAAATACTTTTCCACTCCGCATGGTCCTTTTTCATGACAAACACAATCCATGCATTTTTCGTAGATCCATTTTTGTCCGCCAAATAATGCAATATAATGATCCCTGTCCGTCATCAATTCATAATGCAGTGCTGTCCTCACCAATGGCCAGTTGTTTTCTGTAAGACCTATTGCATGTGCTATTACTCTAAACCCGCAATTTCCATCACCCTCTACATCAGCCATAGACGTAATGTGCTCATGAACATTTGGTGGAAACTCTTTAAGATACCTGTTTCCAACGGTAGAAGATACATTACACTCAAACTTTGGAACCTTTGGTATTCTACCTTTGGATGCCGCTCGAGTCATTGGGGTTTTTTTCTTTTTGACATTAGAAGCACCTTGAGATGCAGGTGGAGTTGGGGTGGAAGAAACACCTTCAGGCGCTATCACGGCATTCGCACTCGATAATTCTTTCTCAACGTGGTCAAACTTGCTCATCTCTCTCTTAGTTGAGGAGTCCTCAACTAACTTTCTCTTGTTTCCGGAACCCTTAGGGCGGCCACGACCAGTGGTTTTTGTTTTTGGATCTTAGAAAACCGTATTAACCGGTTGACAAATGTCACGTATCTTCACGATCAACCGTTGTCTCTCCCAAACATCTGCCATCTTCATTTTTTCTTCTAAGGCATTCAGAACTGGCACATACTCTAACTCGGATTCATTTGGAGGTGGCCATTTGATATCTAGGGTCTTCCAATGAATATCGATCGCTGATAAAAGGATGCATCCTGGCTTCTTCTTAAATCTAGCCATCTCATGTCTACCTGGCAATCCATGTGTCTTTCGAATAGTACATCGGCACTCCTTATTCAACGCATCGCTATCATTGGTTTTTTCCAACTCATCATACAACAAGCCCAATGCGTATATGGATACACGATGTTTAAGCTCTTTAAACAACACAACATCTTTAAATTTTTTTGGCTCTATGAAAAGAGACGTCTCGAATGACTTTTTGATGTTTTTGATCTCTTAATCGATCAAGCAAAGGCCGGCTTCCCTCTCTGCAACCAAGTCCCCAAGCCCAGTTTTTAGCCAGTTTTTAAATACTGAATGCATTCCCTCGACTCTCGAGGTTGATGTGTTTCCCAGATGAAAAACAGAGTTGGTCCATGTGGAGACGAATGCCTCCTTATGTGCGTTCAACCATGTACAAGATACATAACTCATGGCGTCTTCACTACAAATCTTCTTACACTCTTCCAATCTCTCATTCAACTCATCTTCTGATTCTGATTTAACAACCTTTGTCCAAGCAGTCATCAAATCTTGCCAAACTTCGCTCGTAGTCTTCGTCTTCAGATTCGCCACAAGACCTTTCTCTATATGCCACCTGCATATCAAGTTCTTTGCTTTTGGATAAACCACCCGTAAAGCGTTCATTAATGCTTCTTCTCTATCTGTCACGATACAACATGTTTGATCACTTTTCTCACCAATTTCTTTCCGAAGCATAGTCAAAGCCCACGTGTAGTTCTCTTCCCTCTCCAAACAAAGTAGAGCAAATCCAATCGAAAATGTCATATCCGTACACGTAACACCAACAATTTGCAAGAGGGGCATCTTATACTTGTTCGTCTTGTATGTACAATCCATAAGCATCACAGTAGGAAAGCACCTTGCAAGGGACAAGCTTTCATTAAAGGACCAAAAAACATCATTCACTACATTTCCTTCATCATGCCTACATTCCACGAATGATGTGTTCTTATCTGCCAAATTGAAAACCTCTTGCATCACTGTACGGCCCTCTCGTGCCTTCTTTTTTTATCTTAGCACGAACATTGTAGATCGCCTTTGATGACGTACAGTTCTTCTTATCACCCTTTCTCAACATACGTAGTATATGTTTAGGCAAAATACCGTTGCGAGTCATTGTTGCAACAAAATCAACTTGTTCTCTATCAATCCGGCCGAGGTATGCATGACCCTCCTCATACTTGAATAACTTGTGATTATGTACACCATTCAATACTCTAACGCTCCACACCTCCCTAAAGTTATCCTTCAAGGTTTTCAATAGAAACGGACAACCGCATTTCTTTGTAGACGATTCTCTTGGCTTATTTTTCCGGTACCGCCAACCTTTTTCTCGTATTTTCCTCCTTTCAAATGATCTCTTGGCAATCCACCCCTCTCACATTGGAATAAAATGAAATGTGTCCGCTTTCCGGTCATGTGGGATCTCTTTTTCACAATCACAACGCCATTCTCTCTTGCCAATGCCTTCAGGTGTTTGGTGACGGCTTCATGTGAATCAAATACCTATGAATAATATATGAATGTAATGAATACCAAGTCAAGTTTAAAAATCACATACATTTAAATAGTATAAGTTTTAGAGACTTACTTGATCAGTTGTAAAAATTGAAGTCAAATCGACTTTCAGGTGGGTCATCCATTATTGCGAGTGTGGTATCTCGAACATTCTGAAGATTTTCTTGATCTTCTTCAATCATTTCATCAACCAAAAACTGCAAGGAAACGTATATTTGTCATAGTCAATTGGATGAGAATAAGAAAATAACATATCCATTTAATAGTTTCTCACCTTCAAATACTCCTCCTCGTCGTCTAGTACTGGCCCCTCATCATTGATTTTGTCATGATTTGCGTCATTACATTGTTTCTATGGATTCAATAGTAATAAAACCAAGTAAAACACATGTTGGCAAAATGAAAAAATACAGATCCACAACGTCAGTGTGTCTGACGTTGGGTTGGCAAAATCAACGTCGTTGTGATTGACGTTGTAAAGGAAGCCTTTTGCAGTTAAGAGTCAAACAAAACGTTGTCAGTATTGACGTTGAAATGGCCAGATAAACGTCAGGGAGGCTGACGTTAAAAAGAAATATGTTTAAAAGTTGATTGGCAACAAAAACTTCAGCCAGTGTGACGTTGTAGTGGCCAAAGGAGCGTCGGCAAGGATAACGTTTTGGACATGCATATACATCTTCTCTGGTGTTGTAAACGTCAACCATGGTGACGTTAGTACTGCCTTACGGTCGACAGTATGGCTGATGTCCCAGAAACTTGCCATTGACGCTGTGAAACGTAAAAGAACGCCGGGAGAAGCCCTAGGGGTGATCGGAAATGGCGAAATAACACTATTTTCTTCCATATATGACCTCTAAACATGATAATATGTATGTAGGAAGATTACCCATTAACTTAAATCACACATTGAACATAAAAAATGAAATTTTGAATCAAGAAATTACCATATTTGAGGAATTCATCTTCTTCTTCTTGGCTTGAAAATGGTATATCTTCAAGTGAGATTGCTACATCTTCTATATCACAATGCATTTGTTGTTCATTGTTATGAATTGATTCAAAATGTTGACTTTCAAAATTTGAATTGGGAGATGATGAAGGTTCCATGGATGTAAAGGGGAGGAAGATGATGAAGTGAAGAAGTGAAGAAGTGAAGAAGTGAAGAAGTGATGAAGATGATGAAATGTTTTATGTTTAAGGTTTTAATTGAATAGAAGGATAAAATTGTTTATTTAGGTTTTATGAGGACTTGTTTATAATTTCAAAAATATGTGGTGTAGGTAGTAATTTTTTTATTAATTGTGTAGTGTGAGAAGTATAAAAATAATCAAAATAATCTTGTGGTGCCAAAAGTAAAATTTTGTGGTACAAGTAGTAAGTGTGTGCAAGTAGTAAATAGGGGGTGCCAATAGAACCCCTAATTCAATTGCATCTCTAGTTTTGAATAAGTTTGTCTATTTTGCCAAAAAAAAAAGAGCAATGATAATGACACAATTAAATTGACACAACGGATGACGCAATATAATCTCTGACCTTTGATTTTGATGAGTCTCAGGTTGTTGTAATGTAAACTCATCAAAATCAAGAGATTGTATCACATGTTGTATTAATTTGGTTGTGTCATTATCGTTACTCTTGCAATATATATATTTTTTTTTGAAGTTGCATTAAATTTTGAAAGCACCGGGAAAAGTTATGATTATTAATATAATAATAAAAAAAGGTATAATTACTTGTAGTTACTCTTGTAGTTTAATTTCTCAAAAAAATACAACGAAAATTTTATCATTGTCTAGCCATAGATACGACATAGTGGATCAGATCCAATCAAATTTTGATGACATGTATCCCTTCTTTGTGATTTTTTTCCTCAAATAAAATAAAATGTTTTATAATAAAAATAATAAATTATAATAATAACTAAATTATTTTACTCATAAAAAAAAACTATTTTACTCACTGGTTCATTGCGGACTTGTCGATGTGTTGCAGGCCAAGTGAATATAATGTGATGAAGAAGGTTAGTGTTTAAGGAGATATGACATTTGCATTAGTAGTATTTAACATTCATACTACCTCCGTCCCATGAAGAATGTCCATATTTTGAAAATAAATCGTTCCATAAAAAATGTTAATATAAAGTATCAATGCATCATTTAATGCATATTATCCAAACATACATCCAGTGGCGGATCCACGTGCCCCAGGGGTGGGTCACGTGACCCCACTGGATTTTATAAAAAAAAAGAAAAAAAAAATAATATTAAAACTATGTAGTTTTGTTGTTAAAAAGTGTTGTTTTGTCGATAAAAATTGATGTTTTAGACTCCGGTGACCCCACTGGAATTTTTTTTGGATAAAAGATGTAGTTTTAGACTCCGGTGACACCACTGAAATAAATTCCTGGATCCGCCAGTGCATACATCTATCATCATTTATTATTTGTATATACTTTTCATATTCTAAAACAAGTATTTATTATAAAGTAGAGGTATATGTGTCAATTAATATTTAAAATACAACACATTAAGGACACTTTTTGTGGGACGGAGGTAGTACTATGGAGGGGAAAAACAATTTACCCCTAAAACTATATATCGTGTAAAAGTAAAAGTGGGAAAAATCAGATCTCATTCCATTAGATAATCCCTTTATATAGGGTCACGGTTACAATGTGAACACAGATTACATTGATGGCAATAAATACCGATTGACCGCTACATAATAACCGAAAGATAATCGTCATTGGCTTTGATGAAGGCGCACATAATAGTATTTTCCTTCAACACTCCCCTTGTGCCAAGTCAAAGCGAAATGGTGCATGGATCGTTGCCTCGTTAAAAACCTTGCCAAGTAACAAAACCCGCCGACAAAAATAAAACTTGGTCAAAGGAAAAAAGCACAACGCACCTTTAATCTTTAAGGATAACATGTGTGTATTAGACTCCCGAGGTTCTATATCTCCCCCGATCCTTACACCGATCAAGGAAGCTTTGAAAGCCTTCGCATTCCTATATTTTTCACATGTTCCTCAAATATTGCTTTAGCGGTGACTTGGTAAACAAATCGCCACATTCTCCTCGCCTTACTTGATTCACTTGAATCTTGAGGAGAGCTTGTTGTTGTTGGTTATAGAAAAACTTTGGTGATATGTGTTTTGTGTTGTCACCCTTGATATAACCAAGCTTCATCTGCTCGATGCAAGTCGCATTATCTTCATAAATGCAAGTAGGCTCTTCAATGGTGGAACTTAAACCACTGGTCCTCGAATATGTGTAATGATGGACCTTATCCATATACACTCACGAACCGCCTCATGTAGAGCAATAATCTCGAGTGGTTCGAGAAGGTAGCCACAAGACTTTGCTTGGTTGATCTCCAAGATATCGCCGTGTTCCCAATGGTAAATACATAACCGGTTTGGGAAACGACCTTTATGTGGGTCGATAGATATTTAAGCGTCCTGCAAACCCAACTAATACATTGTTTGGGGTTGCGAGTAGGGTGGCGATTCATTTGTCGACGTTTTCTTTAGGAGTTGTATTTTCATTTACGGTCCCTCTTGTCTTTGTGTAGGGGGAAAAATAGGCCCAAGTCAATGGTTCCTTTTGTATCGAAATATGTTTTTAATACCATTCCAATGACGCTGCGTTGGCGCGAGTGAATCTAGCTAACAAGTTCACTCGAGAATGCAATATCGGTCGAGTACATTGAGCTAAATACAATAATGCGCCTATTGCACTTAAGTAGGGAATTTCAGCTCCCAATAGCTCTTCGTCATCTTCCTTTGGTCGAAATGGATCTTTCTTTATGTCCAAACTTCGACCGATCATGGAGTGCTAACAGGTGCACTTTGTCCATATTAAATCGCTTTGAGCATCTTTTGGACATATGCAGATCGGTGGATAAGTATTCCACAAGCTCGGTGTTCTAGTTCAAGGCCTAGACAAAACCGAGTTTTCCCAAGATCTTTCATCTCAAATTCGGATTTCAAATAGCTCGCGGTTTCTCTTATTTCATTAAGAGTACCTATTATGTTCATATCATCGACATATACCGCTACAATTGCAAATCCGAACTTGTTTTCTTTATGAATACGCAGGGCATAGTTCATCATTCTTATATCCCTTCCCAATCAAGTAGTCACTTAGGCGGGTATACCACATCCGCCCGGATTGTTTTAATCCGTAAAGTGAGCGTTTAATCGATTGCAAACGCACTCCGTGGTTTGTGAGTCACTTGACTTGGGCAATGAAAGACCATCAGCACTTTCATGTATATCTCTCAATCAAGATCCCCATGTAGAGATATCTTGTAACCACATCCATGAGTCTGCATTTCCAATCCTTCGAAACAACTAAACTAACCAGTAACGGAAAGTTATTACATCCATTACAGAGAGAGTATGTCTCCTCATAGTCAATTCCAGGGCGTTGTGAGAAACCTTGCGCCACAAGGCGAGCCTTGTACCTTAGGACTTCATTCTTCTCATTACGCTTTCTGACAAATACCCATTTATGTCCTACAGTGCTTTACACTTGGTGGTTAGGTTAGCACTACCGGACCAAATACTGCCTCTTTGTCGAGAATCTAGTTCTCACTGGATTGCTTCTTTCCATTGAGGCCAATCTGCTTTTTGTTGACATTCTCGCAGCGAGCGTGGTTCGACATCATCGTGCTCTATGATTTCTTGAGCAACAAGATATGCAAATATATCATCAATGTGCATGGAAGATCTTTCCATCAACTCGTATGCACTCTCATAATCCATTGAGATTTCTTTGTTCTCTGGAATCAATTCAAACATCGGAGCGCCCTCCAAAGTATTGATTCATGGACATAATCAGAATCGAGATAATCTCATGAGAGGATTCTCTACATTGATGATTAATGGGTCGGATTGTGCCTTACTCGCCTCTCTTCTTCCTTGGGTGAGTATCACGAACCAAGTGGTCTCCCCTCTTCCTTTGGGCAGCCACGGCCTCATCCACACCTCCACTAAGTGTGGTCGCAATGCCTTTAGCTACACATTGTGCCCCTTTTTGGGGACTTCTAACCTTGCAGCACGCTTGCGGTGGTATATGTGATCTTGTCACTTTAGCAATATCGAGAACGCATCGCATCGAATGCCACACGCTCAAGATTAAGTATTCTTTGCACTTCACTTTCACTTTGTGAGGTACGGGATCAAAATGAGACTGAGTGGGGACAAACCACGACAATTCCTCGCCCCTTAGAAAATCCTTTTCTTATCTCCCTAACGACGGGAAGACAGTCCTCATCAAAGTGACAATCCGCAAATCTTGCGGTAAATAGATCGCTCATCAAAGGTTCCAAATAGCGGATAATAGTTGGGGATTCATATCCAACATAAATACCTAATCGCCTCTCGAGGACCCATTTTAGTGCGCTGTGGAGGCGCACAGGCACATATCTTTGCACAACCAAATATGCGTAAGTGTGAAATATCAGGCTCATATCCAGGTAACCAACCGGGTACGCGAGAAAATGGTTGGCTAGCGGTGGTCCAAAACGAATAAGTAAAGCCGCGTGCAATATTTCATAACCCCAAGCGAGATAGAGGCAAGTTGGTGCGCATAACCAATGCCCTGGCCACCATCTCAGTAGCCTTTTGATGGTGGCTTCGCGAGACCATTCTCGTGTATGCACACGGGTGCAGGATGTTCTACATCAATCCCGATAGACATGCAATAATCATCAAATGCTTTTGATGTGAACTCTCAAATGTTATCAAGCCTTATAGACTTGATAGGGTGATCAGGTGGTGAGCCCTTAAACGTATAATCTGTGCTAAGAGTTTTGCAAATGCAAAGATTCCTTGTGGACAATAATGCGACATGTGACCAAATAAGTGTCGAGGCATCCACCGTAACCATAAAATACTTGAATGGCCCGCATTCGGATGGATAGGTCCACATATATCACCTTGTATTCTTTGTAAGAATGGAATGTTTTGTTTCATGTCTTTAGCATGGAAGGTCTCGATCCTGCTTTTGCTAAAGAGCGAGGCTTTGCAAAATGATTGGTGTGCCTTGGAAATGGTCAATGAGGAAGAGGATATAACTCATCCGGTGCTTCGACGACAATGGTCGCTTTGAAACAACACTACTTTGGACACTTTGCATTGTGTCGGATTTTGTCCCATTTTGTTTTTTCCTCGAAAGAAGGGATGTCCGTGTGAGTTCTTTAAAATACGGATCATCATATCTCACCAGGGTGTCCTAGGCGATCATGCCAAAGCTCATGAGTCGATGTCCCAAATTTCATTGTTGGTGACAAAGATAGGATTCAATAATCCGAATAGTAGTAATATATAATCCATTAGATTGACTCATGCTTTTCTAGTATGCGTTTCCTTCCACATTCATTTGTGGTAATATACAATTATTCGATTCCATTCTCACAAAGTGAGTTTCCAAATGATAACCGTTGGCACGAATATCTTTGAAACTTAACAAGGTTCGATTGGCTCTAGGTGCATATAGAGCGTTTGTGACTTTTATCTTTGTGCCGTTAGGCATCAAAAATGTGGCATTTCCTCGCCTTGTATTACTTGTGATGATCCAATCATCGTAGTCACGAGATGAATTACATGGAATTAATGACAAATAATTGTCTATTCCTTAAGATAGTGTGTGTGGTTCCACTATCGCCTAAGCACTCTATTTCTCCTCGATTCATTCCTACATTTAAATTAGATGAGATTAAAAAGTCAAGACATAACTCATATTCTTTAGAGTTTTTCATGGAGATAGAATGATATGCTTTTCATCCCGATATATATGTTTATTGTATGGTAGATGTATTGCTTTACACCTTAATAGTGCTATTTTCAACCATGTATATACTTGGTAAATAAAATCGAATAAAATTCAATACTTGAGAATAAAATCCAAATTTATTAATAGGCCAACGAAAAATCAAAATAAAAGTCTCGTACATCAAAATCCAATGCAACAAACCATTATTCAAATGAACTTTAAGACCAAAATAGTCTAATTAAAAATAAGGCATTCCGCTTCACAATTTCTTGGAAAAATAAATAAATAAGCAAAGCGAGATCAATCAAAGTCCGGAACATCCATTGACCGAGCGGTGGTTCTTGTTGCTATTGAAGTCTGCAATTGTGAGGTTGACATCGTTGTCATTGCCTCCATCTTCCGTATAGTGGGCCTCTTGTTCTTTAGATTCCCTATACCTCTTGTAATTGGTCGCTACTTTGTTACTTGCTCGGCGGTATATTATACCAATGCCCAAGAACTCCACACCTATAGCAAGGTTCGGGCCCAACTCTCTCCTTTTTCTTGAGGGTTCTTAGGTGCCTTTTGCACCTTAGCCTTAGGACCACCATGGCCACTAGACCATCACCACCATTTCTGCGCCATACATTGGGGACCTCCACGGCCCATACTACGGCCCCTAGGTCCCTTTCCACGTGGTGCATTGTTTCCACGTGGGTAAGGCTCAAAGACGTCCAACTCCCTTTTCTTTGGGGTTCTTTCCACCTTTCATCTTGCCATAGTTAACCTCGTGAATTTTCTTTGTCCTAGCAGTCCGGCATTATTATTCATGAGAACTTGATCATGCCGCCACCCACTTGCGGATGTTGATCAATTTGTGAAAGGTCGTAATATTTTTTTCTTGTCGTACTCAAAACCTATCTTGGTTCGCTAGTATAAGTCTTTGAAGTAGGAAAAGTGGAAAGAGTCTTCTGGATCATATCATCTTCGTGAGTTCCTTTCCACATAATTTGAGACGTGCTCTAAGACGCAACATGTCCTTGTTGAATTGGTCTACCCCTTTGTAGTCAAGCAAGCGGATTTCATTCCACTCGAGCGATAGATTCGGGAGTAAAGTGTCATGAATGTTCCCAAAACGTCCTCTCAGGGCATCCTACGCTTCTTTGGGTGTTTTCAATCAAGGTACTCCCGCGTAAGCTAGAGTCAATATGTCGCCTCAGAACATTAGGGCATTTGCTTTTACTTTAGCGATGGGTCGCCCTTAGGGTCGGTGGGTGTTTTGATAGTGAGAGTGTAGTCCTTTGCAACAAAGGCCATTTCCACATCTCGAAACCCAATGGTGGTACTCAATTCCTTCCGAGTCCAAGATTTCAAATTGGTCGAGTTGTATCAGCCATCTACATAAACAAGAGTGAAGAGCATATTAATTATGTAGTCATAAGACATCCACAATAATTAATTTCCAAGAGTGTGAATTGGATCACGATGCCATGGTACATAGCGGTCACTCATTTTTTCGATGCTTTGTGAAGATACTTTATCACATTGATTGTTTTGTACTTAGTATATAACGCCTATGAAATTTCTTTTTTTTTGGATTTGATATGTTTAGGAGATAGAAAGGATCAATGATTAAAAGAAAAAAGAAATAGATGATGCATGACATATTATTTCTCTAACTTTATTCTCTAACAATACATCACATCTATGAATACCGGTACAATCCGAACACAATTTAAACCGGAATTCATATTTTGAATAAATATTAATACTAAAAATCCATTTCCTACACGTGGATGATGATATTTTCACTTATGGAGCCAATATCAAAAAGGAATTAATTATCAAGTGATTAACTCATTAAAACAACAAACGTCTTTCTCACTAACCCACGTACTTGGGGTTTTTCATGGATGATGAGAAATTTGAGATTTTTCAAACCGATGAAAAATTTGTAAGATTTATTCTACAACTTAAAAACTCATTATAGAAACAAATAATAAGAAATCTTAAAAGCAACAAATTTTCTAAGTTATCACAAGTATATGCAAAATTCTAGTTATCAATATATGAAATATATATATGTATGAATATTCCAGCATGAGATCATTAAGCTATTGTGAATTGGAAATAATAAGTACACAAACAAGGGGAAAAAAAGGCCTACCTTTGAAGCTAATCGTAGCGGAATATTTGAAATAAGCGTTTGCAGAATATGATTATGATATGACGAAATTCTTCGTTCACTGGAGAATTGATAGATCTGTTCACCAAAGGGATATCGCCGTTGATGGATAAAGCTGTTCGCGGCGGGCTGGGCGGCGGCGGCAGCAGGGCTGGGCGGCGGCGGCGGCTCAATTAGGTTTTTTTTTTTTTTTTTTTTTTTTTTTTCTCTGAGCTACGTGCTGATAACGTGTAAAAGTAAAAGTGGGAAAAACTGTATCTCATTCCATTAGATAATCCCTTTATATAGGGTCACGGTTACAATGTGAACACAGATTACATTGATGGCAATAAATACTGATTGACCGTTACATAATAACCGAAAGATAATCGTCATTGGCTTTGACGAAGGCACATAATAGTATTTTCCTTCAACATATCGTTAGAATTACACCTATTTCAAACTATTATCTGTTATATTTTCAACCTTAAACTATGATTTCGTTAAATTTACACTCTTTCATCCGATTACATTCTTAAAATGGGTAATATTTATATTTATACCTGACCTGATTAACACTGACATGAGAGGCATAATCGTTGGTCGAAACATAATAGATTTCCAATTTTACTGGCAGTGTACCGGGTCAATTGTAGTTTACAAAGACAAACAATGTCGTATACGTATCCCACGAGAATGTGAGGTTGAGTACAGAGCGATTGCTTTACTCTAATCTAAGTGAAATAAGTTGCTTATATGGGTTAGTTAACAATAAGTAATGTTGTGCTCATTACCTCTTTAATCTTGTTTGTTTGATTGTTTTAAAATAGATAAATTAATCCCCTGGATATGACTTAGTTGTGAGCGGGTGAGGTGGTGTAGTGCCTTGCTATATCTAAAGCCGGAGGGTGGGGGTTCGAGTCCCGTAAAGGGCCGGCCCCTTTCGGTAAGATATATCTAATGCAAAGCCTCATCCTTAAGCTGCTAGGTCCCATGATTAACCTCTCATCGCATTCATGTGGGATCGGGGGCGAAGGGGCCCTCACTGTTAGGGTTTAACCGTTTTTTTTAAAATAGATATATTGTATGCGACAATGACAGTGTTATATGCATATTACATCCTCACATGTCATTACAAATTGATCATACGCTTATACATGTTCACTATCTTATATGATCAAAATGTCTCAACTGTTAGACACGGTGTCCGAAAAAACAATAATGTATTGTTTTAAATAAATAATGACGTTTATTATTTATCATCTTTATTCGCATACTAGTATGCCTTTAAGTGTACGTCACGAAAATCTCAAGTGATTTACTATGTATCCATAAAGCTCGGTGCGTAGGAGTTAACTACTCGAGAAATGAGTTTATGATGAACTAGCTTAAACATTGAATCTATGGTGAAATTAACTGAAGTTCGAGATTTTACAGTCAAACCACTATTAGTGCCCTAGAACACATTGAGTGTGACCGTCTGATCCGGGCCATCGGTGTTGGACACATAGTGGCTGCACTTATATGTAAAGAGTTTACATAGGACTGGACCAAATCAATGTGATGATCTCGTACTTTGTCTGTAACGACATAATCTAATTGAATAATCAGATGGCCATTTATGGATTTAATCTTAATCCTGACATGATTATAGACTCATGCCTTTTCAGGCTAACGTTTGATTTGGCGGTGTGGTTAGCTAAGTGGTGTTTTCCTTAATTTCGACCATTTTAGCATCACTTAGAGACTTATATCATGGAATTTAAGTCACAAAGATTGAGTCAACTCCTTCCTCAAAAGGAGAAGTAGAAAGACAGTTCTCACATCTGTTAATACCGGTACTGATCGATCGTTTGAATCTTTGATATGATCATAGATATCGATCACTAGTGAATTATTTGTAGTTCAATGATAAGCTGTTACGAAGAGGTCTTACGGACAATGCCTTGCTTCATATACGGATTGTTTATGAAGGGTATCCATAGGTAATTGTTATATCAATGGGTGTTCGGTAACTATATGCATAGTAGAGTAAATATGCTATATATTTTGTAGGGGCGGATCCAGGAATTTTTTCCAGTTGGGTCACCGGACTGTAAAACTACACTTTTTATCGAAAAAGCTGTTTCAGTGGGTCCATCAGAGCCTAAAACTATATTTTTAACAACAAAACAAAAATTTTAACACAAAAACTATATTTTTTAATATTAAAAAAATTCCCCGGATCTCTGTGGGGTCACATGACCCCACCCAAGTATACACAGATCCACCCCTGATATTTTGGAAGAGTGCAATCTCGACTCTATGGTGATATGATGACGGGATTATTGACGTGGGTGATGTGTCTAAAGAGTTTAGTTGGTCTCTTAAATCATTAGAGTTTATGATTACAAGTCAATGTTCCTCGGTGTTGGTTTTGATATACCCAATTTGCTGACCTGAAAAACGAGTCTGGCCCGGAATCAACGTGTACCGCCTCCACAGCCCCAACACCGCCACTTCAGTGTCGTCGCTGCTTCGATTACAATACCAAAAAAGCATATGTTGACTTTTTCCTCCATCTCACCATTGATTTTTGGTTAAGGTTGTGACATGTCACTCGTGTTTCGTTTTGCAATTTTGTCACTTATGTTTTCTAAATCTTTGCAATTATCACATGTTCTTTATGTTAGTAATACCATCCGCAACGGAAGCGATTTAAGGATCTAGATCTATAAATTACACGTAATAAAATAACTAGATCTACATCTACAAGGGGTTGTAGAACATACCTCTTGGATCCCAAAATCCAAGTTGAAGAACCGCAATAGAAAGAACGAACGAAGGTGTGAAGAGCACCACAGTCTTCCGTACGTGTGATACAAGCAACTCCCGGTGGAAGGAAATTCTCGTCTCGAATCCCTCCGATATGCTACCCGGAAAACCCTCCAAGATTTCCCCTATTCTCCCCTTGGCCGAAAAAATATTTCTTCTCCTCTCTAAGAGGTGAAGTCAAAATTATGCTTAGTGCATTAGGCTTCGGAGAACTCTCTTTATATAGGAGAGTAATCATTGTCCTCCAGGGATTTTATTTTGCAAATAAATAAATCCAATAAATAAAAATAATCTCATAATATTCTAGAACAAATCTAGAATAATATTTATCTTTATTTCTTACCATAAATATTTATCCAATAAATATTTTGTGCACATGTCTTAAAACAATTTCTTGTTTCCTAAAAACATGCTCTTGGCGAAATTATCAATTGACCTAGTCAATGATTATTTTCGGCCATAATACACTAATTTGCCAAGATTATGAAAATTCTTTTTCACATATTTAATTATTTAGCCCAACTAATTTAATAGTTTACTAAACAATTAATTTACATATCGTTTTAATTAAATTCTAATAAGAACTAAATTAATATTATTAGGATTCAACGTCCGAGAATAGCTATGCTATATTTGGAGGCACGTCGGGGACCATGGACTAATAATCAGCGGCTCCGATAAATCAAATAAATAATTATCTTACTGACGTAATATTTATATTCGATAAATCAATCACAGAATATGCCACCATAATCCCGTGATCGCACTCCTCCGATTATGAGATTATATTTATCTCATCACGAGAATGATAATAAGCGTCCATTGATATAATCATTACATATGGATTAATCCTCCATGATCGCTCATTCTAAATCGGAAAGTTACCGTTAACCCTTTTTAGACCTCTTATCCTTATTTACCATTAACCCCTAGTGATCAATTAATTCATACACCTCACCGGGTAGCTAATCGTGTAATATGAACTCGCGATCGATCGCTTTCTAGGATTAACAAATAAGGGAATCGTTTATCTACTTCCATAAATGGAAGGAATGGATTCCGATCTCGTGATAACACGTACTACTCACTCAATCCAAAGACAATGCCAAGATGGGTAATTCGATCACAGACTCGGTGTAATCCTTAACCGCCAAGTCAAACCTTATATTGATTCAAGCGGTTGATCGTGATCACCTCGAGATTAAGATATATCCATAAATATGATCATCGATTGATTCGATAAGACTTCTCGATTACGGAATTATATCGTGAACTCTAATCAAATCGGTCCACCCATATATGATATATCTATCACATATAAATGCCCCACTAGGTTCTCTTAACCGAAAGTCCGGATAAGACAGTCACACCTATTGTGTTTTGGGCGCATTAATAGCACGTTAAAGGAGAGACCCGATACTCTCGATTAACTTCACTACGGGCTAATTGTATTTTAAGTACATCTTCACCAACTCAATCCTCCCGTGTATATCCCATACACTGAGTTAAGTGATTACATAAACGATATACTTTTGGGTTTTCTGTAGTGTAAATACTATTGTAACATCGGTGAATATGAGAATAATAAATATGAATAATAATATCATTTCATTTATTAAATAAAACAATTACAAAATTGTCTTTCGGGCATTACACCTAACACTTTAACTAGCCGTCAGATTAAACGGAAAAATCGCTCGTGTCTTGCACGCAGCTATTGTAATTCACGCACACTTTGTTTTCAGTAATAAATTATTTTTCATTCCAAATTATTTATCTTACCTAGATGTTTTCTTATTTCCGACAAAAAAACAAACAAACACACACACATTCCAACTCGCTACTTCTCTAATTCGCCCTATCCCCAATCCCATCATACAAAATTATATAACCTGACTAAAATCCGAGAACGAATAGTCAAAGCCAATGTGTAATCGGTGCGTGTTTTTCCGTTCAAATTGATGGTCAGTTAAAGTAGTGATAATTGCAAAGATTCCGATAACATAAATGACAAAATTATTATTAAAAAAAAACATGAGTGAGAAATCATAACCTTGATAAAAAAGATAGGAAATACTTTCGTGAAGAATGTATTTTAGAGTGAACTGACGAATTAAACGATTTGAACTACAGAGTTTAGATCCAATTTAAAAACTGACGATCATGATGAAGTATCACTCCACATGAAGGGAGTGATCACACATGTATTTCCCCAAAAAAGATAGGTGTTTTTTTGCAATTCATTCTTAGTAATTCATTCTTATCCCCTGGATATGGCCTAGTGGTAGTGCTGTTATCGGATAGGCTCGGCTCGGCTCGTTAACTCAAACGAGCCTAAAAGCCTGTTCGAGCTCGGCTCGATAAGTATAAAAAATGTTCGAACTCGAGCTCGAGATCAAGCTCGCGAACAGGCTCGAACTCGAGCTCGGCTCGTTCAATTGTATTTTTTTAAGGAATGATTTGTTTATATCCAATATATCCATTATTCAACCCAATTTACTCGTTTAATCAAACATCCATAAAATATTTGTTATTTGTCAAATTATTTATTTATACATATTCCCTAAAAGAATTATGTGTATATATGATTTATATTTATTATTTATATTATATATTATATATGTTCGCGAACACTAACGCGCGTTCACGAGCAGGTTCGTGTTCGCTCGTTTAATAAACGAGCAGGAGAACCTGATCGAGCTCGGCTCGATAGCATAAATGAACAAGTTCGAACGAGCATAAACGAGCCGAGTTTGAGCTTTGTTCGTGAACGCTTCAGTTCGATTAACAACTCTACCTACAGTGAAACGGGTGAGGTGGTGTAGTGCTTAATATATCTAAAGCCCTGGAGGTGGGGTTCGAGTCCTCATAAAGGCTACTTTCTTTTCTAGTTAGATATCTAATACAAAGCGCTCATCCTCGAAATTGTTAGATCCCATGATTAACCTATCCTCGCATTCATGTGAGATCGGAGGCGAGGGGGTTCTCACAGTTAGGGTTAACTGTTTAGTAATTCATTCTTAGTAGTGTTAGTGTATTTATAACAATCAAATAATGAATTTGGCATTATTTTTTTATGAGGAATTAGCAATCATCAAATGCAACTATGCAACTCTTAAAAGACTTTTTGCCCATTGCTCGTTAAAATTGACGTTCTCTTGTCGTCCTGACGATTGGTTTTGAGAAGCTAGAGCAAATTAAATTGTTATAGTCGTGCATTGATTCTTGAAGGTGGTGGGAAAAAGACAATGGGAGGAAAGAAGGAGGAGGAAGCTGCAGCAGAGTCGGAAGAAATGGTGATAGTGATAGGGGGTATGGTGTTGGATATTAACGCAGTTCCTTCCGTACCTGCTAAACCCAGAACCACCACACCTGGCAAGGTTTTTTTTTCTTCTTTTTTTCCACCTTCTCCCTTTCAATTCAAAGTACATTCACTCCTGTTTGTCTTTTATTTTCATTTTATCTTGCTGAGTTTTTGATTAGTATGTTTTACTAGCTACTTAAACTAAATTAAATTGATTCCAATTTCTATGTGATTTCTATCAGAGGTGGGTTAAAATTGATTTATACCAAAGGCAGTTTGGTTTTGCACCTAAATAACCATGTTTAGTAGGTTCCAAAAATCATTGTTTTACATGGTCTTTTCTTGTATGGATAGCAAGACATTACAGAATATTGGGATCTTGTTGTTGTTACCATGGTTTTAAAGGATGTGTTTCATGCTTTACGATCTCCAGTACTTCCATAATTCCATTTACGGCTTTATCTTGCAGGTAAATTACATAGGTTTTGTTGCTTTGACCATTGTATTGTACAATTTATTCAGGTCCTATATGCAGCAGGTGGTGTAGGGAGGAATGTTGCTGAGTGCCTGTTAAAGCTTGGAGCAAGACCGTATATGATAAGTGTAGTTGGAGGCGATATGGCAGGTGCATCTACTGTTTAGGAATTATTGACACCTTTGTTGGAGAAGTACTTCTAGTATTTCTTTGATTAGTAACCATCTCCGTTCGGTTCGGCATGTTATTGCTGCTACATGGCCTCACATATTCTGTTCAAAGAAATAAAATGCTAATGTAGATCCATCTAAATGCACAATGTTGTGAAAAAAAATTGATGGCACGATTAGGAGCTCTAAATAAAAGCAAATAGCTTACTACTTAGTTAACTGCAGTTAGTAATGATGAGAAATCGGCTATTGTTTCTAAATGATCAAGTTTGCATCAATTCTACTTCTGTATGTAACTGGAAATGTGGTCAATGAATCATAGTGTAGCCATCATTAAAGTCAAGCATATAACAATTTCAAGGGAAACAAAAATGAACAATGATTTTTTATTATTGAGTTTTTGTTGGTTCACATAGTTTTAAGTTTCATAAGAACAAAACTCCTGCGATAGGCGTTCATTTCTGAAAGGGGATGCGAATTTGTAAGAATCTGGATATCTTCTACATTGATACTGTATTGTAATATGGACTTTAGAGTATGCGAGTCTAAGAATGTTGTGCTTCTTGATATTGTTGCAACTCCAGCTAAATTTCCCCCTATCGTATTTAACAATCAAAATCATCCTACTCACTGGAGAGCGGTTGAAAAATTATCTCCTTCTCTTCAAGTACTTATGACCTGCGTTTAGTTCTGATCAAGGATAAGGCTTTTAGATCAGTTCCTTACTTGATCGTATTCTTCCTCGTTTATTTCCATGAATTAGCATAAAGCCTGATGTTAGGTAGATGAATGCCATTTCATTAGAGAGAAACATTGACAAGGGTTAATTTCCCAGGCTTAAACGTTAGGACAGAAGAACAAACGGCTTACTTTGTGAAATCAAGATGATAGCTCTTGGTAACAACCTAAGCATGTCTCTCTCAGCTCAAGGTTGAGTGTTAGTGGTGGACTATTTTGCATTGAAATAGATGCTTCATGTACTGGTATTTTAATGTAATGTGTTGGAAATATAATAAGTGGTACTAGCCTTAGTCTCCAGTTTGACCAAGGCGTTGAAAATCTTAAGTTTTTTCAACTAAGAGCACTTGTATTAGTGTCTCTTAACAGATTCTCTATTTTGCAGTCTTGAACACCACGTTTCTCCATTTTACAGAATGTCTTTTGATAGTGAAATGCATCAGAATTTATACAACGCATCATTTGAATAGAGATTATGTATTTTGCATGCTACAAGTAGCGCAAAATTTATAGATTTTGTGTTTTACAAATCTGAATAGAGATTTTGCTGCAGATGTTTTTTTGGTGAATTTGAATGGTTTGGATCTCTATTTCACATATTTTCCTTGTTTTAGAGACACTAATGCAAATACTCTTAAACGTGTTGATGGGCTTGTTTATAGGATCTATGATGATGCATTGATGCTCTTTCCATATTTTGAGTGAACTTTTATCAGATTGTGAATTCTTCATCTGGAACTGAATAATGATTCCCTAATTGTGATAGGGAATCTGCTTTTGGAGCAATGGAAATCATTTAACTTGCCCACTGAAGGTAGTTTCAACTCTGCATATATACCATCTTCACTAAACTTTTCATTCTTAGTAATCATACTGTATGCTAAAAACGTCTGTCGAAAAATGCCTGCCGAACTTCATTCCATGCTTCTCAAAAGAAGCTGCCTGTTCTGCACCTCTATCCACTAATTTGTTTGCGGAATTCACTAATTTTCACCAATGAATATCAGGCATCCGAAGGGATCAAAGTATCAATACTGCTGCAGTGTGCAATATATTCGACGGTAGAGGAGAATTAGCATCTGCTGTTGCTTGCGTGGAAGTAATTGTGAGTTAGTTTTCCCTTAGTAGCTGCTGTATTTCATGGTTGCACTAAGTACTAACTTTTCAACCTTTTCCTTGGATATGAAAACAGGAAAATTTTCTTACACCTGAATGGATCGAAAAGTTTTATTTCAGCATATGCTCAGCACCATTACTAATGGTTGATGCAAATTTGAGTTCCTTGGCTCTTGAAGCTGCCTGCCAGTGTATTCTCATTTCTCGATTATTGCAAATTTCATTGTTAGTTGACTCATTCAGACAGGTACTAATGATAAAATCTCTTTCCAGTGTCTGTGAAAGGTGATACACCAGTTTGGTTTGAGCCGGTATCTGTTTTAAAATCCACCAGAGTTGTGCCTGTTGCCAAGTATGTGAGTTCTTTTCTCTCACACTTGCAATCTCAACTAGAAAGTCAAAGATTGCAGTTTTCTGCATTCTTGCCAGTTCTTGATTTGCTCATCCGTAAAGCGTTAATGGTTAAACTGGATGTGCGCTGCATTTTCATTTTCTGAAGCTTTGAATAAAAACATGCACTTGTTCCGTTGTTGAAAGTTGAAACAAAACAAAAAAAAAGTAAATGAAAAGTTTAATGAAAAAAACTATAGATAATTTATATTGGTGAACCATGCATCGTTTTGTTTCTTGTTTGTGGTGAAAGATATGTCTATTCATTATCAGATGATAGTATGATATTGATATATTAAGATGGCCCGTTAACTTTTTTAAACAAAATGGTCCTTAATGGTTTTGTAA
The DNA here is from genome assembly GCA_026214975.1 of Gentiana macrophylla. Classification (NCBI taxonomy): domain Eukaryota; kingdom Viridiplantae; phylum Streptophyta; class Magnoliopsida; order Gentianales; family Gentianaceae; genus Gentiana; species Gentiana macrophylla. The sequence goes on from CM047814.1 coordinate 23,587,357, forward strand.
CGACACTGGCCCCTAATCAATATTTTATCTTTTTATTGGTCCCTAATTAGTTATTAATGGTCTGTATTCGCACATACAGTATTAAAATCCCATTTTTTTAAGCACACCACCACATATCTCTTGTGTTGAAATATTTAACATGTCCTCTTTAGTCTTTTAGTATTTTATTATTATCTATTATATTATTTATGTAACTAACACACGGTTTCCACCTTTTGTGTGCTTAGCTGTGTGTTAGGATAAGATTATTTAAATAATAGTTTGTTAGGAGGTTGTTCTGTTATTATGAGATTAGATAGGAGGTGTGCTTCTATCAAACTCCAATTGTCCTGTGTATTTAAAGAGAGATTAGCTCACTTGCTAATCTTAGATTAATATAATAAAAACCAAGATGTTTCCTTCATATAAATTCTACATGGTATCGTGAGTCGTGATCCACATCGTTTCCGCCGAATGGATTACAAAGCGATCATGATGGGAGAGAGGGCGACCACCTCCTCCGAGTTGTATCCGTGGAACCGGTGCAATTGTGACGGCCGGGAATGATGAGAATTCCAACCACAACTCATCTTCCTCGCTGCTTGACTTCCCATGATTGAATGGGAAGAATTACTTAGAATGGTCCCAAACCATTCAACCGGCGATCGATGGAAGGGCAAGCTTGGGTACCTAACTAGGGAAAGCAAAGCTCCTGTAGAGATCGACCAAACACGATACAATGGAGGTCTCGAAAATTCGTTGGTTAAGGCATGGCTAATCAATGCCATGGAGCCCAACATAGCTAGACCTCACATGTTCCTTTCAACAAACAAAGGACATGTGGGAGGCCATCAAGGATATGTACTCACGATGTGGGAAATTCATCCCAAATTTATGAACTAAAACCGAGAATTTGGAAACTCAAGCAAGAAGCGGGAGGTAATCGACTTACATAATGAAATAGTGTCATTATGGCAAGAATCGGATCTATGTTACGTTGAAACTTGGGAATGCCTCTGCGATGATGTATAAATCGTCACAGTGTCCTCTTGCGGTGTATAGGCGGTGGATATCTCGGGTCAGTATTAAGGTGGTGTGATATTCCGGCGGGTGGCGGTATGGAGGAATAAAAATGGACAGAGCTTTGGCTTGCAAGTGTAGTGTATATTTCATCCTCCTCTAGTTTACAATGACCACACCTTTTATAGAGGTGGGTAACTTAGGGAATAAGTAATCTATTAGACATTCCACTAACAGCTAGGTTTAACTTAGATATTAAGTAAGACGAAATATCTAAGATACAAGTGGGGAAAAGATCTGGATCAACCGGCGGCCATCTCTCTGAGGTCGCAAGGAGCAAGCCTTTTCTGCCTCGTCCCTTGGCGCCCTTCTTGACTTGCTCGGATGAGATCCACAGGGATCATTGCACTTGCCTGGGGCCGCAAATGCTTTGGTCGCGGCGAGGTGAGACACAATGGCCGCCTCTTTGCGATCTCTTCATCATGCCGAGGATGGCCGCAGATGTTTTTAACATTTTCCGATCGGATCTGAATTTTTCCGGCAGCGAAACCACCCATTTTTGGTTTTCCGCCAAGTTTTTAGCAAGATCTTCATCTAGATCCAAAATCTCCGTATAGATCTGCAAGATCTCAAAAAAAAAAAAAAAAAAAAAAAAGAGTGCCGGCAAGTCGTTTGGGGTTCCAAAGCTTTTGTCATTTTCATCGATGCATAACAAAGAGAAAAGAAGGAGTCTAATATGGAGACGGATCTCCACGGAGCCGAAACGAATCCATGAAGCTTGATGAACCAAAAACTCGAGTGAGAATGAAATCGAGGCGGCGAAGCAAGCCCCAAGCTCGGTTAGAGGTCGGAAAAATGGGCGGTCGGCGTCGGCCCATCCACTTGTAATCGAAGTTAAGAGCTCTGCAGATTGAAAAGTAAGAATCCGGCCTTAAACCCATGGATTCCGCGTGCTTATAACTCGTGGAAGTTTTCCAATTTTCTAATTTTCAATCTGCTCAAAAAAAAAAAAAAAAAATCAATCATCACCACCACCTTGCTGAAAATGTAAAAAGGAGCTCATGAATGTATGGAAAGGCCTCTGTCTTGCCGGCAAAAAGAAATTAACACATGGATTCTTCCTTTCTGATTTCTTACGGGAAACGGAGTTTAGTTTTCCACAAATTCCTAACCCAATTGTCCCACCACAAAAAAAAAAAAAAAAAAAAAAAAAAGAAGAGAAGAAAGAGGTGGTCTTACCATGAAGCGACAATCCCAAATCGCGCTCAAATCTCGATTTCGGCGATCTCATCTTGAGGCGGAGTATTATCTTGAGCATGCAAGGCGGGCTAGTATGCCCCGACCAATCTCCACTTGAACATGATCGGGATAGTCAAAGGAATCGGCCCAAGAGGAATCACATCGAGCATTGCTTCACCAACCCGGCGAGCTTTGGATAGGTCAAGATCCTGGGTAAAGCTCGGATCCAACCATGTGGCCTCTTTCCCGAGAGTAACCTCGAGGCAAGGTTTTTGTGGCGATGTCTCGGTGGGCGCGCTTCTTCTCCCGGAGCTTCAACCTCTTCAAGATGCACCGGTCCGTGAGCGGGCCGTTTGGGTGGCGATCATCCTTCGCCTTCTCTCGTTGAGGTCGCTTTTCGCCGCGCGACTCTTTAGCGAGGGATGAGTCTTTTTGAGGCACCCGGCCTGACTGGGCTCGCAACAAGCGGCGAGAGGAAGTCGCAACAAGCGGCGTAAGAGGTCGCGACTTCCGGGTTATATGTCTCGGCGACAACCGAGGCATCCACGGTCGGGCACTTTCCTGAGAGCTTTCTTGAGCCTCCCCGCCGAGCATTGATCGCCTTGGTCGCCTCCGCATTAAGCTTGTTTCTTTGAGCCTGCGAGCATTTGGATCCATACCTACAAAAGGAAAGCGGTTTAGAACCCAACAAAACAAAATGAACATATACAAATAAATACAAGTGGACAAAGAAAGTTACAAAGCGGCCTAAGTAAAGGATCGCCCCACATTCTGGACACTCGGAGGAAAAACATTTGTTGATATGGCAATCCCCAATCCAGTCCGGATCGCAACTCAGACCCATTCGTACGAGGCACGGCGGCATTCCCCTACCTACTAGGCCCGCCATACATACAAAAGGCTCGGCCAGGTCAAGAAGTTCAACCAGGCAACATTTCTCCGAGATGGCGCCGCCCATCCGAGCCAATTAACGTCATCGCCCCGCTTTACATAGCGCCACTCACTCACGGGGTCAAGGATTAAAAGCGTGGATTTGCCTCCGCGGACTCACTCGCCTCGGAAAAATGCCAACCTACCTTCGACTCGACTTCATACCACGCCCCATTTGTGAAACTTATTGGGAAGCGGGAATAGTAAGCGAGGAGTCTTAAATCCTCGGGAGATTTGTCCAGAACAATCGTCCCCACGTAAGAGATAAAATTGCCCCAAGTAAAGTTAACGCCGGCTCAATCTTGAGAATCCGCACATAATCGTGAAAGACATCAATCGGATAATAGCCCCGACGGCAAAATCGGAAGGAAGCGCTGCATCTCTCCTCGCAGATCTTCACAAAGAAAGGATCGAAAAGCGGTCTCGCACCGCATGCAAATGATGGAAGTGGAGGATAAGGGTGTCCTCGAGCGGCGCGCCGCACATACGTAATCCTTGTGATCCCCGGGCTTAAATTTGTCGGCCTCCTTCTCATAATCGAAAAAAAGAAAACCGATACACACCGGTGTCGATTCCAAATATTCGATTTATGGTCCTATTGAGATCGCCGCCTACTTACGATCGGGACCATTTCTTCTCAACATCCTTCTCATACGCCGCCGTCATGGTCCCAAACTCCCGCGTAGCTTCGGATTGTTAGGTCGAGTTCTTCGGCGGTGGGTGGCGGCGCGGCGCTTTCACCGATCGCCATGGTTTGGCTCGCAATTTTCTTCTTCTTCTTCTTCTTTTTGGGGCACCAGATATCCTTCCGAGGCAATTCAAAGATTTTCATCCTCACTGACCCCATTAACTCATGAGAATCGCGCGTCCCCGAACATAAGCTTCGTCGTGGTCGGGAGCGCCGCTAGTACTTGGGACCGCAGTTTGTCCTTCAGCCGGGGACGCGATTTTTTCAGCCCCGTGAACAGTTGGAGATTTTTGAGCCCGCGCTTTCTCTTTAAGGCTCTCTCTACGCGGCGGATTTCTGGCAGAGATAAAGGCCTCCAACTCAAAAGGGTCGGCATCCATAGTAGCGACCTCATCAGCAGTAATCTCGCCAACACCTGCGCGAGTACTTTCCACTTCCACCTCGTCCAGTAGATCGCCGACTGAGGCCGCAGATAATATGGGGTCATCCTCAGCATAATCATAAATCTCCCTTTCCGCAGAATCATCGCCAGAATAATCATTCCCCGACATCCTTGCAAAAACAAGGGAGGAAAAAGGTGGAGCTTTCGGACACTGTATAATAATGCCCGGAAGGTGATCGCACTCCACTTCAATGCCGCCTCCTCCGTTTTTGCAAGAGATCGCAAATAAAATTACAGAGAAAGCGGGAACGGGTGAAACCCCAATTTTCCCAGAAAGCTATAATCTCTCCCCAGAAAAAACCCCATTATTAATCAGAAACAAATCGAGGTTGCATCCCCGTTGCAGAAAGAAAGATTAAAATGATGCCTATGGAAAAATAACGCAGGGATGGATGAATAAAAGAGTTAAAAGAGAGGAATTCTTACCCAATTTGTTTGAGGAAAGAGGAAATCGCGTGAAGACTGGAAATGCTCAAGAAAGTGGCGGAATCTTCAAAAGAACCACCTTGAAATCCTAAAACCACCAAAGAAACGCCACTGAACCTTCAAAGCTCCGCCAAGAAACCTTAAGAATTCGATCGATAAACAAATGAAGGAAATAAGGAATGCTAAAAGTGTGAAGAGGTTGAGGGTGAAAGCCTTATATAGGCAAGGGGGCCACGATCGAGCGGTTGGGAACCCTTCATCCGACGGTTCGATTAGGCGGCGATTATCGGTTTGAAATTGAAGGGGCGTCCCATCAATGCTCGCGTGCAGCGCTGGCGATTGCAAAAAAGGCCGCGATTACTCGCCAGAATGGTACCTGGAGGGATCGACGTCGACCACGATTGACGATCTCGCCCATCAAATCCGACCCAAAGTTGCTTTAAGGTCGCTTGCTTTAAAAGCACGGCCGCTTAGTGAACAAGTCGCATCGAGGCAGGTCGCAAAATCCGACCAGAGTTACTTCGAAGGCGCGTGCTTTGAAAGCACGGCCCTAGTGAACAAGTCGCATCGGGCGACAAGGTCGCAAAATCGACCCAAAGTTACTTTGAGGTCGCTTGCTTTGAAAGCACGGCCCTTAGTGAACAAGTCGCGTCGAGGCGACAAGGTCGCAAAAAGCGACCCAGAGTTACTTGAAGGCGCGTGCTTTGAAAGCACGGCCCTAGTGAACAAGTCGCATCAGACGACAAGGTCGCAAAATCGACCCAGAGTTACTTTGAGGTCGCGTGCTTTGAAAGCACGGCCGCCAGTGAACAAGTCGCGTCGCATTTACAAGGTCGCAAAAGCGACCGAGTTACTTGAAGGCGCGTGCTTTGAAAGCACGGCCGCCCAGTGAACAAGTCGCATCGATTTACGACAAGGTCGCAAAATCACCCAGAGTTACTTGAAGGCGCGTGCTTTGAAAGCACGGCCCTTAGTGAACAAGTCGCGTCGCAGGCGACAAGGTCGTAAAAATCGACCAAAGTTACTTTGAGGTCGCTTGCTTTAAAAGCACGGCCCTTAGTGAACAAGTCGCGATCAGGCGACAAGGTCGCAAAAGCAGCCCAGAGTTGCTTGAAGGCCGCGATGCTTTGAAAGCATGGCTAATCGATGATGTATAAATCGTCACGGTGTCCTGCGGTGTATGAGACGGTGGATATCTCGGTCAGATTAAGGTGGTGTGATATTCCGCGGGTGGCGGTATGGAGGAATAAAACGGATGAGCTTTGGCTTGCAAGTGTAGTGTATATTTCATCCTCCTCTAGTTTACAATGACCACACCTTTTATAGAGGTGGGTAACTTAGGGAATAAGTAATCTATTAGACATTCCACTAACAAGCTAGTTTAACTTAGATATTAAGTAAGACGAAATATCTAAGATACAAGTGGGAAAAGATCTCGATCAACCGGGCCATCTCTCCGAGGTCGCAAGGAGCGCCCTTTTCTGCCTCGTCCCTTGGCGCCCTTCTGACTTGCTCGGATGAGATCCACAGGATCTGTTGCACTTGCCTGGGCCGCAAATGCTTTGGTCGCGGCGAGGTGAGACACGATGGCGCCTCTTTGCGATCTCTTCATCATGCCGAGGATGGCCGCGATGGGTTGTCTCTCTTTGTTGAGGTGGTGGAATTATTTATACCCATCAATGGCCCCTACTCCGTGCTTTAATGATATTCCCGAGGATATGAAGGATGGAGTAATTATCAACACCTTTATGACCTCGTCGTCGGATGCGACTTGTACACTTAGGGCGTGCCTTTTAAAGCAAGCGACCTCAAAGTAACTTTGGGTCGATTTTGCGACCTCGTCGTCGATGCGACTTGTTCACTAAGGGCCGTGCTTTCAAAGCACGCGGCTTCAAGCAACTCTGGGCTGCTTTTGCGATCTTGTCGTCTGATGCGACTTGTTCACTGGGCGGCCGTGCTTTTAAAGCAAGCGACCTCAAAGTAACTTTGGGTCGATTTTGCGACCTTGTCGTCTGACGATCGACTTGTTCACTAAGGGCCGTGCTTTCAAAGCATCGCGGCTTTCGGTAACTCGGGTCGATTTTGCGACCTTGTCGCCTGATGCGACTTGTTCACTAAGGGCCGTGTTTTCAAAGCATCGCGCCTTCAAGTAACTCGGTCGATTTTGCGACCTTTGTCGTCTGATGCGACTTGTTCACTAAGGCGGCCGTGCTTTCAAAGCATGCGACCTCAAAGCAACTCTGGGTCGATTTTTTGCGACCTTGTCGCCTGATGCGACTTGTTCACTAGGGGCCGTGCTTTCAAAGCACGCGCCTTCGAAGTAACTCCGGGTCGATTTTGCGATCTTGTCGCCTGCGATGCGACTTGTTCACTGGGGCCGTGCTTTCAAAGCAAGCGACCTCAAAGTAACTTTGGGTCGATTTTGCGACCTTGTCGCCTGATGCAACTTGTTCACTAAGGGCCGTGCTTTCAAAGCACGCGCCTTCTAAGTAACTCTGGGTCATTTTTTGCGACCTCGCCTGATGCGACTTGTTCACTAAGGGCCGTGTTTTTAAAGCAAGCGACCTTAAAGCAACTTTGGGTCGGGGTGGGGGATCGAGATCGTCAATCGTGGTGACGTCGATCCTCCAGTACCATTCTCACGAGTAATGCGGCGCTTTTGCAATCGCTGGCGATTGCACGTGAGCATTGATGGGACGCCTTCAATTTCGAATCGATAATCGCCGCCTAATCTGAACCGTCGGATGAAGGGTTTCCCAACCGTTCGATCGTGGCCCCTTGCCTATATAAGGCTTTCACCCTCAACCTCCTCACACTTTTAGCATTTCTTATTTCCTTCATTTGTTTATCGATCGAATTCTTAAGGTTTTCTTGCGCGGAGCTTTGAAGGTTCAAATGGCGTTTCTTTGGTGGTTTTAGGATTTCAAGGTGGTTCTTTTGAAGATTCCGCCACTTTCTTGAGCATTTCCTACTTCACGCGGATTTCCTCTTTTCCTCAAAGAAATTGGGTAAGAATTCCTCTCTTTTAACTCTTTTATTCATCCATCCCTGCGTTATTTTTTCATAGGCATCATTTTCATCTTTCTTTCTGCAACGGGGATGCAACCTCGATTTGTTTCTGATTAATAATGGAGGTTTTTCCTGGGGAGAGATTATAGCTTTCCTGGGAAAATTGGGGTTTCACCCGTTCCCCTGCTTTCCTCTGTAATTTTATTTGCGATCTCTCTTGCAAAAACGGAGGAGGCGGCATTGAAGTGGGTGCGATCACCTTCCTGGGCTAATTTATTATGATACCAGGTCTGAAAGCTCCACCTTTTTCCTCCCTTGTTTTTGCAGGATGTCGGGGAATGATTATTCTGGCGATGATTCTGCGGGAAAGGAGATTTATGATTATCTTGAGATGACCCCATATTATTTGCGCCTCGCCGGCGATCTACCTGGGCGAGGTGGAAGTGGAAAGTACTCGCGCGGTGTTGGCGAGATTCACTGGCGATGAGGTCGCTCTTATGGATGCCGACTCTTTGAGTTGGAGGCCTTTATCTCGCCAGAAATCCGCGCGTAGAGAGCCTTAAAGAAAGCGCGGGCTCAAAATCTCCAACTGCTCACGGGTGAAAAAATCGCGTCCCCGGGTGAAGGACAAATCGGTCCCAAGTACTAGCGGCGCTCCCGACCACGACGGCTTATGTTCGGGACGCCGCAGCTTCATGAGTTAATGGGGTCCAGTGAGGATGAAAATGTTTGAATTGCCTCGGAAGGATATCTCGGGTGCCCGCAAAAAGCGAGAAGAAAAAATTGCGAGCCAAACCATGACGGTCGGTGAAGCCGCCACGCCGCCACCCACCGAAGAACTCTCGACCTAACAATCCTGAAGCTATGCGGGAGTTTGGGACCATGACGGCGTATGAGAGGATGTTGAGAAGAAATGGTCCCGATCGTAAGGGGCGATCTCTCAATAGGACCATAAATCGTATATTTGGAATCGACACCAGATGTGTATCGGTTTTCTTTTTCGATTATGAGAAGGAGGCCGACAAATTTAAGCCCGGGATCACAAGGATTACGTATGTTCGCGCCGCTCCGAGGACACCCTTATGCTCCACTTCCATCATTTGCATGCGGGTCTCGAGACCGCCTTTCGATCCTTTCTTTGTGAAGATCTGCGAGGAGATGCAGGTGCTTCCTTCTGATTTTGCCGTCGGGGCTATTATCCAGCTTGATGGCTTTCACGCTTATGTGCGGATTCGAAGATTGAGCCGACGTTAACTTTACTCGGGCAATTTTATCTCTTCGTGGGGATGACTGCTCGACAAATCTCCTCGAGGGCGAAGACTCGCGCTACTATTCCCGCTTCCCAATAAGTTTCACAAATGGGGCGCTGGTACCGAAAGTCGAGTCGAAGTAGGTTGGCCTTTTTCCCAGGCGGAGAGTCCGCGGAGGCAAATCCACGCTTTTAATCCTTGACCCTTCGTGAGTGAGCGGCGCTATGTAAAGGGGGTGATGACGTTAATTGGCTGATGGGCGGCGCCATCTCGGAGAAATGTTGCCTGGTTGAACTTTTGACCTGGCCAAGCCTTTTGTATGTATGGCGGCCTGTAGGTAGGGGAATGCCGTGCCTTTGAATACGAATGGGTCCTGAGTTGCGATCCGACTGGATTGGGGATTGCCATATCAACAAATGTTTTCCTCCGAGTGTCCAGAGAATGTGGGGCGATCCTTTACTTAGCCGCTTTTGTAACTTTCTTTGTCCACTTGTATTTATTTGTATATGTTCATTTTGTTTTGTTGGGTTCTAAACCGCTTTCCTTTTGTTGGTATGGATCCAAATGCTCGCAGGCTCAAAGAAACAAGCTTAATGCGAGGCGACCAAAGCGCACCAATGCTCGATGGCGAGGCTCAAGAAAGCTCTGGGAAAGTGTCCCGAATCTGGATGCCTCGGTTGTCGAAGAGACATATAACCCGGAAGTCGCGACCTCTTACGCCTTGTTGTTGCGACTTCCTCCGCTTCTTGTTATGAGCCCAGTCGGTGGTGCCTCAAAAAGACTCATCCCTCGCTTAAAGAGTCGCGCGGCGTAAAGCGACCTCAACCAGAGAAGCGAGGATGATCGCCCACCCAAACGGCCCGCTCACAGCCCGGTGCTTCTTGAAGAGGTTGAAGCTCCGATGGAGAAGAGCGCGCCCACTGAGACACTGCCCCAAAAAACCTTGCCTCGAGGTTACTCTGGGAAAGAGGCCCTATGGTTGGATCCGAGCTTTACCCAGGATCTTGACCTATCCAAAGCTCGCCGGGTTGGTGAAGCAATTGCTGATGTGATTCCTCTTGGGCCGATTCCTTTTGACTATCCTGATCATGTTCAAGTGGAGATTGGTCGGGGCATACTAGCCCGCTTTGCGGCTCAAGATAATACTCCGCCTCAAGATGAGATCGCCGAAATCAGAGATTTGAGCGCCGATTTAGGATTGCCGCTTATGGTAAGACCACCTCTTTCTTCTCTTCTTTCTTTTTTTTTTTTTTTTTATTTATTTTTTGTTTTTGGCCAACTCCCTTGCTTTCCCATCTCGGCGCCGTTTGAATAGGGTGTTCGAGGCACGAGAGGCGCGAGGCGAGATGATAAAGGTGACGGCGCAAATGGTGGGCGATCGACCAGGCAAATTCTTTACCGAAAAAAAAGGTAGGCACGCTTGGTCAAGCGAGGTGGAAAAGATGAGATCAATCTTGGAGGAGCACTCTAAACTTGATCTTCAAATCAATGAAAGTTTCCACTTTGACCAAGGATTTTGCGGGGCGCGAGGAGAGATCGCTAAGTTGAGGGGTAAGCTCATTGAGGCGGATACTGATTGCTAAGAGGTCGCTGAAAAGTCGCCAAGAAGCCTGCGAAGAGAGCCGCAGAGGAAGTCAGAAGAAAATCGCCGAGGCCGTTGAGAGGCCAAGTCCAGGGCCGTCGCCGCTACAAGAATTCGGATGACTTTCCTGACCTCATGGAGCATAGCTTTGATCGGGGTTTTAGTCACTTAGCTCATTGCATCTCTGGGGTGACCGAGGCGAGAACACATTACTCTGGAAGATATCTTTGCGGTGGGTGAATACGCACTAAGGTCATCCCGATTTGGTGGTTTTTCACCCGGAGATTCCTATGCCAATGAGATTATTACCTCGTCTGATCGAACAAACTAAGTCGTGGCAAGCCTGTTTGGGATCCCGCTCCCGTTAATCCTGTGAACTTTGAGGCGTTGAAGAAGCCGCCGCCCTCTGAGCAAGGCGATGAGTTCATCAAAGACCCCACCTACCCTCATGATCTCTAGATTTTTGGATTTTCCTGCGAGCCCTTTAAAAATTTGACTTGTAACCTTGACTATTTATCTTTGTGATTTGCCTGAATTTTGAGTTGTAATATCTTGACAATTTACTCTCTGCATTTTCTATTTATAAGATTTGATTTTTTCCGGTCCCGATTTGTGTTGACTATCTCATGCGGTCTTTAGCGAGGTATGATAGGCATTACTTTATCCTCTCAGATGCGGTCCTCTTGATTTGTGCGAGGTCTTTTACATAATTTGTTGGAGTCCGCGCGTCACGAAACGTCGTCGTCTTGTCCTAACCATGGTCGCTATGCGGTGTCAATTGTCAAGATTTCCGCGGCCCTATGAAAGCGGTGTTTTGTCCGAAATTTAGCCTCTCGTGAGCACCTTTGACCGTGTCATTAACGCAGAGTTATGACCACAATAAATAGGTGTCGTGTGTAATCGTGGCCATAAATTTCGGTCTCTTTATGGTCCAGCGTTCCTACCGCCTTGGTTATATCCTCCTTTTAGTATAAAAAGGGAGTACCTTGGAACTCATTCGCCTCTTGCCTTATAATTTGATTTGCTTTCTTTCTTCTCGCAATTTGTTCATTATCCTCTTTATTGTTTTATCCCCTTTACTTTACGCTATGTCTCACCCAGGAAAGCGGCCGGGTTCGATATATGGAAAGCTCGCCCTATCGTGATGTATCCCTTTCTTCTTTCTTTGCCTCGCCTCGACGTTGCTAAAGATCATTTCTCGGCGCTATTTTGAGTGGGTTGAGCTGCGAAGGAGGGGTTTAAATCGAGCAAGGTCGAGTGACGGTTCTCTTCTGCGTCGTTTTTACGGGTGGGCGATTTTGTTGCACCACCTTCGCATACTTCCCAATCTTTCAATAGTGAGGAGTTCTATTCCATCTTGTCCGGTTGCTTACGGGGGATCACAAACATTACCCTTCGTGGCATCGCGGTCATTTTACTCGGAATCCATCAATGGTGCCACTGGGTATACCCGCTTATCGACCCATTCTCGATTTATCCCATTATGAGCTCGCTTGGAACCTTGCCGATGAGTCAAGTAGACAATCTTGCTTGCGACGAGCCCTTCGCGAGCTCTTTCCCGATTATGAGCGACCTTGTGTCTTCACCGACCACTTGGGACTGCGTCGATCTTTCGCGACAATCGTGAGTGGAAAAGGTTCATCAACTCGCGCGCCTCTTGTCCACGGATAACGAGGTCATTGGTGTGAAGCCGAAGCTTTGCTTTTGCACGCTATTCGCGATCATCGCGTTGATATTGATTGGGGATCTTGATTCATCGGAAGCGGTTAATTTTGCGGTTTCTATGGACCAACATCGCCGCTTCCTTTTGCTTCATTAATAACGGTTATGCGACTTAGCGAGGTGCCAAGCATTCACTCGGATCATTATAGATACACTCATTAGATAGAGTGTAACCCGTTTTTTTTTTTTTTTTTTTTTTTTTTTTTTTTTTTTGAGATCGCAAAGCATGGTAGGCCGCAGATTTGCTTGAAACAATTGTATTTCTTAATAAACGAAGATGGCTCTTTTATTTCGATTTCCTTTTCCATATGCCATGTTCGTGAAATGCTGGCATATATACGCTTTACATATAATATTTTTTCGATTGTCCGCGATGCCAGGTCGGTTGTACTCGCGACCTTGGTTGTCACTTAGTACGTAAGTTCCTTTTTGACTATCCGAGCGATCCTCTCTCTGGCCTTCCCGGCCCCGATAGTTTTCCTTCTTGGCCTCGTGTGGCGGTGGCTTGTCTCTTTCGCAAAACATAATCTCCCACGGCGAGTGATGCCCGCGAATACGTTTGTCGTGATGACGCTTCGCGCTTGTTTATAATTGACTAAACGGTCAGTATGCCTGGATGCGCCGCTCTCTACTAGATCAAGCTCGAGTTTACGTGCGCGGTATTATTGACCTCGTTATAAAAACGACCTGTGGGCTTGATAAGGCCATTTCCACCGCGCCATAGCCTCGAGATCCATAAGTTAAGGCAAAAGGAGTTTCCTCGTTGTGATTTTTTTAGCGACGTCCCGAGTGCCCATAGAGCCGCGGAAGGTGATCCGCCGATGACTCGCTTTCACCCAGGCTTTTCTTTAGTACACTTAGGACTGTTTGTTGGCATTTTCGGCTTGCCCATTTCCTTGTGGGTAACACACGGATGATTGCCAATGTTTAACATTGTTTTCTTCACAAAATTTGTCGAATTCGTCTCGAATTGAGGTCCGTGATCGGAAACCACAACTCTCGAACTCCGAATCTTGTCCATATTTGATCGAGCAAAAGTATGTTATATCCTGGTGTTGGTTTTTACCAAGGCCTAAGCCTCGACCCATTTAGTAAAATAATCCACCGCGACGACCACATACTCGCATCCCGGCGACCTCTTCCTCAAAGGTCCGATGAGGTCAATTGCCCACATGTCGAAGAGCCAGGCCGCTACCACTATGCTTTGTTCGACCGAGGGTAGCCTGGGATACCGGCGAACCTCGGCAAACATCACATGCCTGGTATATGCTTTGGCGTCTTCGCTAATTTCGCCAATAGTATCCGGCTGAGTACTTTCGTGCTAGCGTTCGATTGGCGGGATGGCGCGCACATTCCTCGTGTAGTTCTCGTAGAATGCCCGTTACCTCCTCAGTCGCACGACGCATCGCGAAGGGTTTTGAGAATGAATGACGGTAAAGCACATCGTCCATAATCATATATCTTGCAGCCCTTTTTACCAAGGCCTTAGCCTCGCACGGATCACTGGGAAGCTCCCTAGCTCAATGTAAGATTTCATGATGTCGACCCAACAAGTATTCCTGGGTTGGAAGTCCATGACCTCGACTTGAGAAATGGCGGGCTCAAAGAGATGCTCGACCATGATGCTAGGATCGCACGACGCATCTTCATTGGTCAATTTGGATAAATAGTCTGCCCTATGATTATCCTCTCGGGGGATGTTTTTGAACTGGCAATATGCGAAGCTGCTTTCGAGTTTTTTGACGAGGTTGATATACCTTTGTAATATTTCGCAATGAATGCCGAAAGAGCCATTGATTTGATTCACAACCAACTGTGAGTCGCAAAATACCTGTATATTTTCGACTTTCATGGCTTTGGCGAGCTTTAAACCAGCGATGACGGCCTCATACTCTGCCTGGTTATTAGAGGCGGTGAAATCGAATCTCAGAGCCTGCTCGATTTCCTCTGATGTGCCCGGCTCTAACAGATTATCCTGCGCCGCACCCCTTGTGTGATTGGCGGCCCCATCGACGTAGAGTTGCCAACAGTGACTTGGCCTAAAAGGCTCGTCCTCTGTGGCTACCTTATCCTGGTTGCATTTGGGGCAAACCTGCTCCGTTGTTTCTTCGTTGAAGCTTGTTTCTACTATGAAATCTGGGAGAGCCTGGGCTTTTATAGCCTTCCGAGGCTCATAACGGATGTCGAATTCTGTAAGTTCGATAGCCCACCGAGCAGTTGACCGGACAAATCTGGTTTATGAAGAACTGTCTTAGCGATGCATTCGATAGGACTACGATGGTGTGCGATGAAAGTAAGCCCTTAATTTGCGGGCGCTATAACAACACAATAAGCTAACTTTTCAATATTAAAATAACGACTTTCTACGGGCTTAGAGCCTTGAAACATAAAAAGCGCTTCATGAGCCCTCCTCTTCTTTTACAAGTCTGCGCTACGGCCCTATCTCGAGGTCGCCAAATACAAAAACAAAATATCCCCTAGTTTTGGGTCGGGTTAACAACGGCGGGCTTGACAAGTATTCTTTAAGGTCTTTAAAAGCCTCGAGAGCATTCCATTGTCCCAAGAGAAGGTACCGCCCTTTCAAAATTTTGAAGAAAGGCAGGACTTCTTTCTGCAGATTTTGAGACAAACCTACCCAAGGTGTGATTCTCGCCGTTTAGCCAGTATGATTTCCTTGACACCTGGTGGTGGGCTCGCTTCATGTTGATTAGGGCTTCGATTTTTTCGGGATTTGCCTCGATCCCCTCCGACTCACCATGAAGCCCATAAATTTTCCTGCCTGGACTCCAAAAATACATTTCGCAGGGTTTAGTTTCATTGAGTGGTCTCTTATATTGGCGAAGGTTTCGCGAAGGTCCACCAGGTGATCCTGGCGACTTGATTTTACGACCATATCATCAATGTAGCCTCCATGTTCCTCGCTTATTTGTGTGCTAAAAACTCGCTTCACCATTCTCTCGATAGTCGAACTCGCGTTCTTCAGCCGAAAGGCATCATCTCGTAGTAATAGAGTCCACCTCGCCGCCTCTAAAGGTCGCTATCTCTTTGTCTTCATCTCGCCATTTTGACTTGGTGATAACCGAATATGCATCCGTAAAACTCAGCGTTTGAATCCGGCGATCCGTCGACCATTTTGTCAATTCGAGGCGCGCGTAGTGTCTTTGGGGCAAGCTTTGTTCAAGTCTGTGAAGTCGACACACATCCGCCACTTGCCATTATGTTTCTTTACCATTACTACGCTTGCCAACCAGGTGGGATACTCAAGCTCTTTGATTATGCCCGCCGCGAAGTTTTTCGATCTCGCTTTTATTGCGATCTCTTTTCCATAGAAATCGCCGCGCTCTTTCTTCAGATCGGCTGAAGTTGGGGTCGGCACTTAGATAGTGCAAAGCGACCTCGACTCTACGCCTCATATCTGTTACCTCCCACGCGAAAGCGCGCATGTTGGCTTTCGAAGCCCGATCAATTCTTCCTTTTCTCCTCGATGGTCCGCGATCCTATTTTTATCCTTTGATCGGGATATTTGTCGCTTATTATGACCTCGACCAACTCGTCCTCGGCCAGTGAAGTCGGGCTCGTCTCGAACTTGCAATGTTTCAACCTCCACTGCTTCCTTCCGGCATTTCATTCAACGTGGCGACTGATCCCGAACCAGGCAAAACCATCCACTGGGGTCGCTTGAGTCGACCCTGTTCTTTGTCATATAATCGAGGAAAGATCCGGTCGGTGATGGCGACCCCAATCTCCTCCCCTATGTGAAATTTGACCTTTGATGGGGAACGGACGCCACCATTTGAAATTTTTCATGGTCGGGATCCCCAATATAATGTTGTAGTATGAGGGAGATCAATGACTAGAAGGTGATCATCTCGGTTCTTCGCATGGCTCGTAGTCACCCAAAGTGATCTTGAGGTCGACTCGCCTTCCTTTTAACCCGCACATGCGAGTCGTTGGTAAAACCTCGAGCACCCCGAGGTAGGGTTTCAACTTAGCCTCTCCAAATCCGATCTGCTTTAAAGCGGTCGAAATAGATGACGTCGCGACCACTTCCAGTGTCGATCATTACTCTGCTGACACCATGCTTGTCGTTTATTCCGACTTTGAGAATAAGAGGTACTTCCAGCTGGGCCTCGCTTGGGCAATTCGCTTTTAGTGAACATGATTCCTTCTCGTTCTCCCCCACTACTACCTCGCTTCAAAGCCGTATGCGTGTAATCTGTGCATCCGAGATTTCGCTGATTGTTGCTTGAGGATATCCCCATGGATAACCTGGACCTCCTTCGATATGACGCGGGGTGGCGACCTTGTCCGGTACCGTTGTTCCCGTCTCGCTTATACTTGGTCGGTCCTTCGCGGATTAACCTTTCTATCTCTCGCCTTAACGTGAAACATTAAATGCGTGATGTGACCGTGGTCCTTGTGATAGTCGCGAGATTTGGATTTGTCGCGACTATCGGGATCACCCTCATAGGTTTGAGCTTGTCAAAATGTTCGCGGATTTCGAACAATATTTGAGATGCTTTAGTGTTGAGCGGTGTAAAATTGTCCTCGCCGAATTTATAAGGCTTTTTGTCTCGCGGTCGTGGTTAGCATCTCGCCTTTTTTCCTTCTTACGCCTCTCGCGCGATCCTCTTTCTGTGAAGGTTGTTCGCTTTGGGCTTCGCCTCCCGAGGACGGCACTTCACGACTCCCATCATTCGAGCCCTTTCCAACATTTCCACGAGACCCGCTTTGGGGGCGCAGAGTTGAACTCGATTTTCATTGGACCATTGGCGATCCTCTCGCGAGGAAACATGTGACAACCGCATCATCCGAATGTTTCTTGTCCGATCGTATATTCTCGACGAAACGCTCATAATATTCTTTTCCGGACTCATGTCCTCCCATGCGAACTTCAGATAGTCCTCTATAGTTTTCTTTGGTCTACTCGCCGATTCAAACTCTCTCGACGAATTTCTCGGAGAGATCCTCCCGACTTTTTATCGAGCCACGGGAAGTCCACGTATCAAGAGGCGGCCCTATCCTCGCATGCTTCCGACTAAGGCGATGCACTGTGCAGATTTATTTTGGGTCGCCAGGTGTGATGCGACCTTGAAAAGCGGTGAGCGGTCGTTTGGGCAAGAATTTCCATTGTAGTAATTATAGCCGGGATAGCTAACCTTTTCGTGACCGGTAGGCAATGTTTCACGTAATTCTCTTGGCGAGCACGCCGATTCCTCGAGATTGGGCGGCTCTCTCGGTGGCCTTGACTTTTTCAAATCGGCGAGCTCATTTTTCATTATCTCCATCTGTTCTGCCCAAACAGGGTCAAAACTGGGTCGCAACAACGCTGCGTGTATTAGCTTCTTCTCGCTCTGCGCTCTGACTCCCCGCAGTCTTCCGACTCCTCCCGACGAGCTCTTTTTTCACGGATAATTATGCGGGCGTCCGGTGCGTCCCTGTCTCGTCGGGGAAGAAATCCTCCCTCGGGAAGGCTGAGACGACTTGGGGCCGAGGCCTTGTCCTTCTCACCCAACCTTTTGAAAGCCGAACCTTTTTCGTGTGATTTTTCCTCCTGATGATCGCGATCTGGGAGAACCGAAGTCTGCACAACGTTTTTCCTGGGTCCTTTGCGGCCTGATGAGCGCACACTTTCTTCTATCTCGATCCGTGAATCGCTCTGCCGACCACTTATTCACCGCCGCGGGAGCGATTTCATCTCTGGGGATTTGGGGTCGATCGACATTGGAGCTTGGCCTTTGCTACCAGTGACGGGGAATTGGCTAGTACATAGTTTCCGCATACCTTGCGTATTCCTTATTTCCGCAATCTCCGGATCTTCTTGGAGATCCGCTCGCCTGTGGGGTTGATCTCTGGCTTTGCTGCGATCGAGATGATCCTCTGATTTTCCCATCCAATGCTGCTACGACCTCTCTTGACTTAGCCTTCTGATTTATCAAATTTCGGGCATCGCTAGGGGCCAGAACTCCCCTTTGTGATTCTTCCCCACCCGCTTGCGTAATCTCTTGTGTCTCTACCGCGACATCGCCTTGTATATGTGTTTGTACAACGCCTCGCAGGAGTTTGGGGGTTCGATTGCCGCTTTGCTTCCAAATATGGTTATGACTATACTTGTGATTAGGACTCGCCTTGAGTCGGACTTCCTGGCAATCTGATATGTGATTTCTATATGATGGAGCCGGTCAGGTGAACTGCCGTTTTTTGATTTTTTGTGGAGTTATGAGCTGATGAAGCTTTCGTTTCCCGGTAACGGAGCCAACTGATGATGTATAAATCGTCACGTGTGTCTCATGCGGTGTATAGGCGGTGGATATCTGGTCAGATTAAGGTGGTGTGATATTCCGGCGGGTGGCGGTATGGAGGAATAAAATGGACAGAGCTTTGGCTTGCAAGTGTAGTGTATATTTCATCCTCCTCTAGTTTACAATGACCACACCTTTTATAGAGGTGGGTAACTTAGGAAATAAGTAATCTATTAGACATTCCACTAATAACTAGTTTAACTTAGATATTAAGTAAGACGAAATATCTAAGATACAAGTGGGGAAAAGATCTGATCAACCGGCCATCTCTCTCGAGGTCGCAAGGAGCAAGCCTTTTCTGCCGCCTCGCCCCTTGGCGCCCTTCTGACTTGCTGGATGAGCCACAAATGCTTTGCACTTGCCTGCGCAATGCTTTGGTCGCGGGTGAGAGACACAGGCCGCCTCTTTGCGATCTCTTCTTGTCATGCCGGAGGATGGCGCAGTGGGTTGTCTCCCACTGTTGAGGTGGTGGAATTATTTATACCCATCACCTGCTGATAGTTCAAAATTCCAAAAAAGGGAGGAAAGTGAGAGGGTATATTCCTTCCTGGGCCGGACTGGAGATAGAGTTAGATGAAGTCCGAGGCGGGATTTTGGGAGAAACCTCTACCACCTCTCGAGAGGTTTTCTCGAAGTTAGAAGGAAGAGGCACGAAGGAAGGTGATGGGAAAGCATGGAACAACAGGAGAGGAAGGATCTCGCATTAGCAACAACTAAAGTCAAGGCGAAAAACAGGCTAGCAAAACTAAACCTAAATGTGAGCACTTTGCAAGAAACCTGGGGCATACAAAAGATTCCTCACTGGGATTCATGGAAAACCGTAGCATGGAAGAATAAAGGAGCAGGAGGTCAAGGAAGGGCCAACCAGGCATCATTGGACTCTGGAACAGCACCATTCACTCAAGAACAATTAGAGCACTTGAGACAACTCCTAAACCTCCAAACCCCTACTACACCAACTCCAAAATGCTCCTTTGTGGATTCGTAACATAGCTTTCCTTTGCTCCAAACAGTAGTCACTTGGGTCATGACTCAGTGCCACCGATCACATGACTAGCTTCTCTGAAATATTCACAACTTACATCCCTCTTGCTGGAAATCAGAAAATTAAACTAGTTGATGGGTCCTTCACCTCTATTGCTGGGAAAGGATCCATCCCCATTACCCCTTATATAACCTTAAAAGATGTGTTACATGTGCCAAAACTTGCCTGTAATTTATTATCAGTAAAGAAACTCACCTTGGACAAAAACGCCGTGTTATTTTTCTAAGGATGACTGTGTTTTTCGGGACAAGGATGGGGAAGATGATGATTGGCAAATCTAGAAGTGTTGGAGGCCTCTACTTGTTGGAGCAAGAACTCAATCTAGATAGTTTTCCTAAAAATGAAATTCAATGTAATTGCTTTAGTATGAGTTGTAATAAAATTCTTCTCATGGCATGCCGAGACTTGGACACCCCAGGTCATCTCATGAAAAAAATTGTTCCCTACATTGTTTATCAATGAAAATGTTTGCTTTGCAATCGTGAAACTTGTGAATTAGCTAAACACACAAGAATCCCTACCCCCACGACCATATAAACCATCAACTCCTTTTTCTCGTGATACATAGTGACATATGGGCCCTTTCTGAGTCAAGACCTTAAAGAACAAAAGGTGGTTTATCTCCTTCATAGATGATCACACTAGACTAGTTGGATCTATTTATTGAAGGAAAAATCGAGGTCAAAAGAGTGTTCAAAATTTTTATCGGTTTGTGCAAAATCAATTTCGTAATAAAATTAAGGTCTTTAGGAGTGACAATGGTACAAAATACTTCAACTCTATTTTGGGATCATTTTTTGAGGAACAGGGCATAGCTCATCAGAGCTCTTGTGTAGGAACACCCCAGCAAAATGGCATTGCTGAGAGGAAAAACAGACATCTATTGGATGTAGCAAGAGCACTGATGATTAATGCCCAATGTCCTAAGTACTTGTGGGGGGAGGCCATTTTAACTGCCACTTACCTTATAAACAGGATGCCATCAAGGGTCCTAGGTTTTCAAACTCCTTTGAGTAAGTTTAAAAGTATTTTTAAAAGTGATAGGTTGTTCTGTGATTTGCCTTTAAAAGTTTTTGGGTGTGTAGGATTTGTACACCATAACATTGGAAACAAGCTAGACCCTAGGGCCAGAAAATGTGCTTTCATGGGGTATTCTTCTAGTCAGAAGGGGTACACGTTTTTTGACCCTTCAGAACAGAAACTATATGTCACTATGGATGCCACCTTTCATGAGCATCTGTCCTTTTTTAAATCTGAAAAACAGAACAAACCTGTCACCACTGCACCAGAAATGGTATTAATACCTGACTCTCTGTCTCAAAACCCTTTAGATCCACCAGACCACACTAGTATAGAGGAACAGCAAGGGAAGGAAAATGGTTCCACCAGTAATTCTGGTGACCACCCACCGTCCAACCCACAAAGAATCTTTACTGGGAAAGTCTATCAGAGAAGGGGGAAGCATCCAACAGTAGAGGCACCAGATGCTGCTAAGGAGTCAACAACATCTCTGCCCAATCCTCAAGGACAGGATCCAGGAAAGGGCATGGACAGTGAAGTTGTCCAGAGTGAGGAATTTGACGCTGAACCCTCATCAGATGATGAGGACACAATACCAAAAACAACCTCAAGACAACCAACCTATTGCCTTAAGAAAAGGCTCCTGCACAATGTGCCACCTACAAAAATCTAACTACCCCATGTCCAACTTCATATCCTATGATCATCTACCCTCAAAATACCAAGCATTCATTTCACCACCCAAAATACCCAAATACCCAAATCCATTCAAGATGCTTTGAGAGTACCCGAGTGGAAAAATGTCGTTTGTAAGAGATGCATGCACCGGAAAAAAATCGACTTGGGAAATGGTGGAATTACTGGGACAGGAGGACCGTAGGTGTAAGTGGGTTTTTACTATAAAATACAACTCGATGGGTCCATACAAAGGCACAAGGCAAGACTAGTGGCCAAGGGGTTCTCTCAAACACATGGAGTTGATTTCACTGAGACTTTCTCCCCTGTGGCCAAATTAAATACCATCAGAATTATACTCTCTGTTGCTGTGAATAATGATTGGCCTTTAAACCAATTGGATGTGAAAAATGCATTCCTTCATGGAAATCTCAAGGAAGAGATTTACATGGAGAAACCACCAGGGTTTGAGGAACGGTTTAAAGGCAAGGTCTGCAGGTTAAAGAAATCTTTATATGGGCTAAAACAAAGCCCAAGGGCCTGGTTTGAGCGTTTTATGCAGTGCTAAAAGTGGTCGGGCTTCTCTCAAGGCACTCGATCACACATTATTTGTCAAACAATCTCATGAAAGGAAAACTAATCACATTATAGTGTATGTTGATGATATTGTGTTAACAGGTGATGATGTACATGAGGCGACAAAAGTGAAGCGTTAAAATAGCCACTGAATTTGAGATTAAAGACCTGGGTTCCCTCAGATATTTTCTAGGCATGGAGGTGGCCAGGTCAAAAGATGGGCTGGTTATGTCCCAGAGAAAGTATATTCTGGACTGCTTGATGAAACAGGGATGATGTGAAGCCAAACTCGCTAGTACACCAATGGAGGCCAACTTAAAGTTGGGGAAAATAATGGTGAAGCTCCTGAGCAAAGAGAAATATCAGAGGTTGGTAGGAAGGCTAATCTACTTGGCACACACAAGGCCAGATATAGCCTATGCAGTCAGTTCAATCAGCCAGTATATGCACTGTCCAACTCAAAAACATATGGATGCTGCACATAGAATCTTGAAGTTCTTAAAGGGCAATCCAGGAAAGGGCCTCTTATTTCAAAAGTCTGATAGAAGAGGGGTAGATGTGTACACAGATGCAGATTGGGGAGTGTGTGTAAAGGACAGAAGATCTGTTACTGGATACTGTACTTTTGTTTGGGGCAACCTTGTAACTTGGAGGAGCAAAAAACAGAATGTGGTATCCAGAAGTAGCTCTGAGGCTGAACTAAGGGCTATGGCACAGGGAATCTGTGAACAAATGTGGATCAAGAAGGTGCTGGCTGACCTACATGTCACATGTAACCTACCAATGAAACTGTTCTGTGACAATAAAGGGGCCATAGACATAGCAAATGAACCAGTCCAACATGACAGAACCAAGCATGTGGACATTGACAGACACTTTATAAAAGAGAAGGTTGAAGAAGGTCTCATCTGCATCCCATTCTTAC
Source organism: Gentiana macrophylla (assembly GCA_026214975.1). NCBI lineage: Eukaryota > Viridiplantae > Streptophyta > Magnoliopsida > Gentianales > Gentianaceae > Gentiana > Gentiana macrophylla. Next base: position 23,610,187 of record CM047814.1, read on the forward strand.
CATCACAGAAACAAACAAATGGATGGTCTTACCAAGGCTTTGGGTTGGATGGATTTCCAGAAGTTCGTTGGCAAGTTGGGAATGAAGGATATTCATGCACCAACTTGAGGGGGGGTGTTGAAATATTTAACATGTCCTCTTTAGTCTTTTAGTATTTTATTATTATCTATTATATTATTTATGTAACTAACACACGGTTTCCACCTTTTGTGTGCTTAGCTGTGTGTTAGGATAAGATTATTTAAATAATAGTTTGTTAGGAGGTTGTTCTGTTATTATGAGATTAGATAGGAGGTGTGCTTCTATCAAACTCCAATTGTCCTGTGTATTTAAAGAGAGATTAGCTCACTGCTAATCTTATATTAATATAATAAAAACCAGTATGTTTCCCTTCATATAAATTCTACATCTTGTTTTCAGGAGTTCAATGCAACAAACGGCTTACAAAAACAGACTTCAAAATCATCAACATTTTTTGCTGTCAAAGTTGATTCCGGACAAAGATTTTGAAGACCGTTTTATGTTGTTTGTTGTGTTTAACTCCTGGAAATACTCAAATTTGACTTGTTTGTCAGTCGTACCTGTATAGTTGACATGTTGTGTATATGATCCTTTATGCATTTACCAAATTCACAGATAACCTTTGCGTCACCCAATGAAGATGAGCTTATAGCCATGGCAAATGCTCTCTCTTCGGCAAATTTATTTTCACCGATCAAACGAGAAGATGCTGGCACTAAAACTGGAATGGACTCACTTTTTCAATTGCTAAAGCTCCCTATACTGCTTTTGCTAGAGAAAGGGATTAAAGTTGTAGTTCTGACTCTCGGATCCGACGGTGCAATCTTGTGCTGCAACTCCAAGCTAGCTTTTAGCAAACTGAACTTAAAGAAAAGAAAAACGAACCTTTTCAGCAAACAGTTATGTGATAATCTTAACTCAAACTGCACCCCGGAATGGTATGTTAATGTTCCGAAGTCAGAGACAAACGTTTTTGCAGTTCATTTTCCTGCACTTTCTGCAGAGGTAGTGAGGCTTACAGGTGCGGGAGATTGCCTTGTTGGTGGAATGCTAGCTTCATTGTCGGCTGGGTTAAATGTCATACAAAGTTTAGCTGTTGGAATTGCGACATCCAAAGCTGCAGTTGAATCAGAAACCAATGTGCCTGCGGAATATTCTTTGAGCCGAATCACAGGTATGAGTTTTTTATTTTTTTGTTTTTTTTTATAACGGGTTGTAACTGATATAACAATATTCTCAATTGCAGAGGACGCGAAGTTGGTATTATCTGGGGCTACTAGACTTTTTTGGGGTCCATCAAAGTTGTAAATGATGTTTTTTTCATGTATGATATAGTAATTGCACACATTTTTCAGTCTTAAAGCTAATATGGAACATGAATTCTCAGATTCAACAAGAAGATTCATATTGCACCGTACCGTCAGATGGTTACTCTTTCAGTTTTTCTGCAAATTTACACACTCAAATCAAGTTTTTTCTGCAAATTTACACACTCAAATCAAGTTTTTCTGCAAATTTACATGTTCAAAACCAACAAATAATTAATAATCCTCTACTTCAGCAGAAAAAAATTCCGCCAGTTCTTGAATCAGGCTATTGTATACAATACAAAGATCGTCTGCGTCTAAATGAGACATGTCACCAGACATAAAAGAATGAACTTTATTACCAATATGAAGCCAACTGCAACCAGCATGCTTCTTTACTTTCTTGCTTCTCATCTTCTTCATGATTCTTCCCTTCTCATCCCACCTCCCTTCTAAGGCATAAGTTTCAGCCAATTGCACGTACCGAGCCCCGTTATCCCCTTCAATCTCCAGTAGCATATCCTCTGCAGCTTTTGCAAGTTCTACGTTTCTGTTCGTTTTACAGGCATTTATGAATGTCCCCATTATCGCAGTATCAAGTTGAACAGACATGTTTCTTATCAACTCTAGTGCCTTATCAAGTTGATTGGCTCTTCCATACAGATCGATCATGCACGCGTAATGTTCAGCCACCGGTGATAATTCATAATCTTCAGTCATGCAAGAGAAATACTTTTCACCTAAATCTACTAAACCACAATGCCTGCATGCACACAGAATCGCGACAAAAGTAACTGCATCGGGTTTGAAGCCTTCTTTTACCATTTCTTCAAAGAGCTGTGTTGCCTCAGATATATATCCATGGTGAGCATAAGCAGCAATCATGACATTGTAAATTACTATGTCTCGGTAATTCACTTGTCGGAAAACTTCTTTTGCATAATCGATGTTACCACACTTCGAGTACATGTCGATCAATGCACTGGTCATCTTGACGTCTGTTTCCATTTCACTTCTCAATGCAAAGGCATGAATTTGTTTACCTGGATCAATGCTAGCTAGGATTGTGCAGGCATTGAGCAGATTAACCAAAATCAAAGCATCATAACTTGTTGCGTTTTCTTTAACGAGTTCACGGAAAAGGTCAAAGACGTCATTACATAGAAGCTGTCTCACATATCCAGAGATCATAGCTGTCCAGACAACATAATTTTTCTCTTTCAATGAATCAAAATGCCGTCTAGCATTTAACATGTCACCCTCTGCAGAATATCCGACAATGAGGGAGGTGATGGAATAGGAATTCTCTTTACCTGTTTCTGCATAAACAGATTCAGCGTATTTCATATGTCCGAACTTGCAGTAAAGGTCAACGATGGCACTGCTAATGAAAGGATTCGAAATCATTCCTCCTTTGAGAACCCAAGCATGAATTTCCTTGCCAAGAATCCTCATACTCTTTAGGCTAGAACAAGCTGTCAAAATACTAGCTAAGGTATGTTCATTCCATATAAATCCTTCCTCTTCCATACGCTTGAACATCTTAATTGCTTCCTCCTCTTGACCATTTTGGGCTAAGCCAGAAATTATCGTATTCCACGAGATCGTATCATTTAACTCTGGTTTGCACCAGAAAACCTTCCTTGCACTTTCTAGGTTGTTTTCTCTACAACATGCTGCAACCATAGCGTTTTTCGAGGCAACATCAATCACCCCACTGCAAGGTCTATCAAACACCCTCCACGCATTGTGAAAACTCCCACATTTTGAATACATGTCAACAAGAGAACTCACAGCAAATCCACTCAGGTCATTAGCACTCTTCACCATCAATGAATGAAGTTGCTGTCCCCAAGACAAATGGCTCGTCTTAGCTACCAAATTAACCATTGTAGTCAGGGTAAATTCATCAATTCGAGCTTCATCACATGCATGCTGCATTTGATAAAACAAATTTATAGCCTGCTTTTCATAACCTTCACTATTTGCATAACCAGATATCATTGAATTATATGTTACTGTATCTTTTAGCGGAGCAGTGTCAAAGAGCCCTTGTGCCACAGATAGATTATGCGCTCTTATATGAGCATTTATTATAGCATTCCAAGTGTACACATTTCTTTCAAACATTTCAACAAACACTTTATGGGCCTCACGAATCAGGCCATTTTTAGAATAACGAAGGATCAGCTGATTGCTGGCAAAAACGGTCGGCATAAAACCACATTTAACAGCATGACCTTGCAATTTGAATCCATCCTTAACCGACTTCATTTAAGTAGACGTACGCATCTAGACTACGCCTGTACATTTACAATTCGGAAGCAACGAAGAAACTGTACAAAATCAGCAATACAGTTTACTTTGTGGTACGCGAAACCCCTAAAACTACAAATCAACTCCTCTTAGTCAAGTGCTCGACTTCGTACCCCGAAACTCTTCGCAACAGTATCACGGAAAAGAAATTCTGGCCATAGAATGGGTTGGTGACAAGCAGTGGCGGAACGAGGAAAAAATTTCGGGGTGGTCTTGGTGTAAAAATTTCGAATTGGTCAGATATATAAAATTTGAATTGGTGCTTGATCTTGTGAACATCGAGAAAAGCACACATAACATACTAATATTAACACTACTATTAAAAAATTCAAAATTTGGGGTGGGCTTGAGACCGCCCCATTACAAAGGTGGTTCCGCCCCTGGTGACAAGATACTTAAAAAGGAAAATAAAAATAAATGAAAGGTGATAGATTTGTTTTCGGTAGAGATTGGGAGTGATGTTCGGTCAATGAATGTATCCTTGTTGATGGTCATCCTGAAACTCTTTACAACAATATCACAAAAAAGAAATCTTAGCCATAGGATAGGTTGATGACAAGATATTTGAATGGAAAAAAAAATATGAAAGGTGATAGATTTGTTTTCGGTAGTGTTTCGGAAGTAATGTTCGGTGAATGTATTCTTGTTGGTGCTCAATAATGCTACATACCCCGAAACTCTTCCCAACAATATAACAGAAAGAAATCCTAGCCATGGAATGGGTTGGTGACAAGATACGAGAAAAGGAAAATAAAAATAAATGAAAGGTGATAGATTTGTTTTCGGTACAGATTCGGGAGTAATGTTCGGTGAATGTGTGCTTGTTGGTGCTCCATAATGCTACATACCCTGAAACTCTTCACAACAATTTCACAGAAAAGAAATCACAGCCATAGGTTGGGTTAGTGACAAGATAGGAGAAAGGAAAATACGAAAAATGAAAGGTAATAGATTTGTTTTCGGTAGAGTTTCAGGAGTAATTATTACAGTATATAGGCTGAAAGGAATGCTGAGTGCACAAAGTGCTGATGATATGAAGACACCAGCAACTTGCTTATAGTATAGAAGCCGCTGACAGTATGGAAGCCTCAGCAGCCTGCTGATCACTTTCAATATGATATGAACTAGAAAGCGGTTATTATGTTATAGGTTGTTATAACCGTTTGTAACTTACTTCTGACCGATTAATGAGGTGTATGAAGCTATAAATACCCCATGATCAGCTGCATTGTTTTTTACTTGTAACTTTTACTTGATCAATAATAATTCCGCATTTTATTTTCTGTTTGTAATTCTACAAACTTCATCATGGTATCAGAGCAAAAAATTTGAGAATTTCTAAATGCTTTCCAGCGTTTTCTCTCCAGTTTTTGAAGAATCTTGAGAGTGTTCTTCATTTTCCTGAGTTTTCAGTTTTTTGAGAGTAAACTGTCATCTCTTTCCTGGTTTTTTGATAAGTTCTTGATCGGTTTTTCACTGTCATTGTTGATTTGTGATCAATTCTGGAGTTCTTGATAGCCATGGCAGCTAAGAAACAAGAATAAGTCCCTTTAGTCCATTCTATGTTCATCCTAATGAGAATCCTTCTCTGGTTCTTGTTCAGCCATTGATGAATGGCAACAACTATAATCTATGGAAAATGTCCATGGAAATGGTATTAAGCACCAAGAATAAACTTGGGTTCGTAGACGGCACAATCAAGAGGCCAGAAGCAGATTCAGCAGATTTCCAGGCATGGAGGCAATGTGACACAATGGTGAGATCATGGATCTTAAATTCTGTAGAGAACGCCATTGCACAAAGTTTGATGTATTTCAAGAATGCACATGCAGTTTGGAAGAATCTTGCTGCAAGATTTTCAAATGTTGATGCATTAAGACTTTCAGATCTTCTTGAAGAAATGAATATACTGAAGCAAGGCACAAATTTTCTCAATCAATATTTCACAAAATTAATGATTCTTTGGGAAGAAATCAAGACCATCAGGCATGTAACAATCTGTTCTTGTGATCCTTAATGTCACTACAATGCAATCAGCAATCTGATGGATCATATGGAGGCTGAACATGTCATGAAATTCCTTAAAGGATTAAGGGATGAATTTGAGCCAATGGTCTCACAGGCAATGTTGATGGTGCCCTTTCCAGAAATTCATAATGGCTTTGCAATAGCAATCAAGTTTGAAAGACAGAAGCTGTATGTGGCTAACAAGGCCAAGAATCAAGATTCCATGGTTCTTTTGTCACAGAAGAATAGACAGGGACAAAATCAGATTGCAGCAGACCTAACTCTGCTGCAAATCCCAGGCCTAAAAATCCCAAAAAGATGCAATGTAGTTTCTGTGGATTCAATGGCCATATTGAGGAGACTTGTTACAAGAAGCATGGCTTTCCTCCTGGTTTCAAGTCAAAAAGAGCCAATATGGTAGAAGAGGAACAATCAGCAGAAGAAGATCAGGCACCAAGTAGGTCTGCTGGACCAGGGTTTCCCAATCTTACTGCACAACAACTTGACAAGTTGATGGCTCTGCTGAGTGATCCTCCTAGACATGCAGGGTTTGCTGTTGGCCAACCTGCTGATGTTGTTACATATTACTCACCTTCTACAGGAACATGTGACCTAAATTTAGTAAGATCAATACAATGGATTTTGGACTCTGGTGCCACAGATCACATTGTAGGATCATTAGATTTATTAAGCAATCTCAAACCTTCATCTGGTATAAAAATAGGATTACCTAATGGAATTAATGTATGTGTCACACATATAGGACAAGTGAGGATCAACACTCAACTGGTCCTACATGATTTGCATTCCTGGTTTTAAGTATAACCTTTTATCTTTACCTTCCTTTATTAATCATACAAAAAGTGCAGATGTCTTTTCTGCTAACAAGTGTGTATTGCAGGACAAGAACAAGAAAATGATTGGTTCAACTGAGTTACAGAGAGGACTTTATGTCATAGATCATCCAATAAAACTTGTTGTTTCCAATGCTGTAGCAAATCACACTTTATCTGATAGATTAGATTATGGTCTTTTGTGGCATTACAAACTAGGACACTTGCCAGATAAAAGACTGCAAGTCATTAGTTCACAGTCTGCTGATGTCAAATTTTGCAATCATGATCTTTGTAATGTCTGCCCTATGGCTAAACTGAAAAAAATCCTTTTTTCCTTTAAGTACCACTGCTGTAAATTCTAATTTTTACCTTGTTCATATGGACATTTGGGGTCCTCTGAGACAGCATACTTAGATGGACAACAATATTTTCTTACTGTTGTAGATGATTTTTCTAGATTTACTTGAGTTTTTCTTATGAGGCATAAATCTGAAGCCTCTGACCTTGTTAAATCTTTTTTTAAATTTGTTTCTACTCAGTTTCATAAAATTATTAAAGAAATAAGATCTGACAATGGTGCAAAAATTCAACTTACAGACTTTTATGCTCAACAAGGTATCATACATCAGACATCCTGTGTAAGTACACCTGAGCAAAATGGCATTGTTGAAAGGAAACATCCGCATCTACTGAATGTTGCCAGAGGTTTGAGATTCCAGAGTAATTTACCCATTGAATATTGGGGTTTTTTCCTTTTGCATGCTGTAAAGTTGATTAATGTCACACCTACACCACTGCTGAAGGAAAGCACTCCCCATAAAGTGCTTTATGGCACCAAACCAGACTATTCTGTGTTTAAAGTTTTTGGTTGCTTAGTTTTTTCATTCACACTTCAACAATATAGGACAAAATTTGACTCAAGAAGTTGGACATGTGTCTATCTTGGGAATTCAACTACATCTAAGGGTGCTATTCTCTTAGACATTACCAACAAAGATATCTTTGTTGCTAGAAATACTCAATTACATGAAACTTATTTTCCTCTTTTTCTATAGGTGTTGGGAAAACCTAGATATCTTGCTGACATGCCTGTCTTTGCTAGTAATGGACACTTTTGATGACCTGCTGACCAAATCAGCAGACCAACCGGCAATGGGCCGGGATCAGCAGCAGCTGAAACATCCAATGAAAGGCATGCACCAGTGAATCAGGCAGCTGAACCCACACTACTAAGAAGGTCCACAAGAACAAGGAAATCACCAACCTTTTATCAAGGGGGTGCTCATAATGTTCAGCAGATTCCACATCTGCTGAGTGCAGTAATGAGTCTGGACAACCTCTCAGCAGACTATGCCATCATTAATGCTATTGATGCTGTTAAAGAGCCTAAGACCTACAATCAAGCTAACAAACATGATGAATGGAAGGAGGCAATGAACAAAGAAATTGAAGCCTTACAAAAGACTCACACATGGGAAATAGTTGATCTGCCCTCAGGCAAGAAACCCATAGGGTGCAAATGGGTGTACAAAATCAAACACAATCATGATGGATCAGTAGAAAGATACAAAGCTAGATTAGTAGCAAAAGGCTACACTCAGAAATATGGGAATGATTATCAAGAAACCTTCTCCCCTATTGTCAAGATCACTACTGTCAGAACCTTACTAGCAGCAGCAACAACCAATAATTGGCATCTACATCAACTGAATGTCAATACTCCCTTTCTACATGGAGATCTACATGAAGAAGTATACATGCTGTTACCCCCATATTGTGCAACAACAGAAACCAAACCAAGTCTGCAAACTCACCAAATCATTATATGGTCTCACACAAGCCAACAGACAATGGAATTGTAAGTTGACTGAATCATTGGTGGCTCAAGTATTCATTCAATCCAAACATGACCAGAGTCTATTCACAAAAGGGTCAGGACAGTTATTCATTGCCTTATTGGTATATATGGATGACATCATAGTTGCTAGCCCCCGTAAAGAGTTAATTCAGCAAGTTAAGGATGCTTTACACCAGCAGTTCACCATCAAAGATCTTGGAAAATTGAGATATTTCCTAGGCATTGAGGCTGCTAGATGTCCAAAAGGCACATCCATTTCACAAAGAAAATACACACTTAACCTCCTAGAAGAATATGAATTTTTTGGAGCCAAACCTGCTAAGACACCTATGGAGTCCAAGCAGACTTTACAACATGGTGATTCACCACTTTTAGACGATAACACTGCATACAGATCCCTAGTGGGTAAATTGATTTACCTCACTTTTACCAAACCAGATATTGCCTTTGCAGTACAACAACTAAGTCAATTTCTGGATACTCCTACTGAAAATCACATGAAAGCAGCTTATAGATTGCTGAGGTACTTGAAGACCAATCCTGGCCAAGGAATCTTCTTCCCAGCAGACAATGATCTTGTACTTAAGGGTTTTACAGATAGTGGATCAGGTTGGTTGTCCCGAAACAAGTTAAGATCGATGATCGTTATATGATGTTTCTAGGAGATGCTCCAATCTCCTGGAAGGCAAAGAAACAAACAACAATTGCTAGAAGCTCTTTAGAGGCTGAGTACAGGGCCATGGCAAATGCAGTTTGTGAAATACAGTGGCTTATCTATAGACTACAGGATTTACAAATTCCAGTTCAGTTGCTTGCTATGTTATTTTGTGACAATGCTAGTGCAATGCACATTTCTCACAATCCTATCTTTCATGAAAGAACCAAACATATTGAAATTTACTGCCATGTTGTGAGAGACAAAGTCAAATCAGGGCTCATCAAACTTCTTCCAGTCAATATAAAAGAACAAATAGCTGACATCCTCACAAAGGCCTTGAGGATGCACCTATTTTCTCTTATCTACTAGATAAATTAGGAGTTTCAAAGATCTTCCAGAATTCAAGTAGCTGAAGGAAATGTTGAGTGCAAGTTGTTCATGTACCACTCTCAGCCTGAGGGGGGTGTTACGGTAAATATGCTGAATGGAATGCTGAGTGCACAACCTGCTGATGATATGAAGACACCAACAAACTTCTTGATAGTATAGAAAAGCTCACGACAAGATGGAAGCCTCAAGACACTTCACGATCACTTTCGATATATGATGTAAACTAGAAAGCGGTTATTCTGTTATAGGTTGTTATAACCATTTGTAACTTACTTCTGACCGATCCATGAGTTGTATGAAGCTATAAATACCCCATGATCAGCTGTATTGTTTTTAACTTGTAACTTTTACTTGATCAATAATAATTCCGCATTTTATTTTGTGTTTATAATTCTACAAACTTCATCACTAATGTTCGGTGAATGTATCCTTGTTGGTGCTCAAATAATGCTACATACCTGAACTCATCACAACAATATCATGTTGGAGATATAAGCCAAATCCTATTAAATGGGAGCTTGAAACATGTGTTGAAACAGTCAACTTTAGCGTAAATTTCAGATACACTCCGGGTGATTCACCGGAAGCTTGTTACCTCTAAAAATACTACTCACGGAATAGATGAGGTTTGGCTTTGGAATCACTCGATTCGGATATCGGGTGAATGAGAAATTAATGTCTAAAGTTGGTTGAAAATATGTAGGAGATGAGAGTTGAAGGGAAACCTCACCCCATTCTCCCACATTGGTAACTTGAGGTTTGAGAACTCAAGTAATAAGAGCTATTGTGACTCTTATGGATGTGCCCCAAGGGGCAAAGCACTTTTGTATAGGAGTGAGGACCTAGATAATCCCACATGCGTGCGCGCTGCTGCCGTCCGGCTCGGCTCGACTCGGTTCGAGTGTTATTAATTTGTTGGACAAAGTTTCTTTATGAAAATAACCAAAAATTAATTTTTGGCATGTGATTTTGAGTCATCCGACCAGAATTCAGACGACACGTCATCCGAATCAGAATTGAGGGATGGGGTCGGCCACAAGGTGTACACGCCAGAATGACTTTTCTTGAGGGAAAAGTCGGCCGACTTATGTCATCCGGCCAATAAGAATTGAGTGAGTATTGACTCATCATCTCTATTATATAAAGAACCTCATGGATGAAGGTTAAAGCATCAAAAAAATTCTCTTGTCTTTTCCACCATAAAGAGTCTCTCATATAGATCTAGTTCTTGAGTCGAAGAGAAGTCGGAGCACTCTGTAAGTTCGCCGGAACTCGGATTTTTGAAGTGCCTTTAAATCCGAGATTGGGAGACAGCTGCTAACTTGCTACTACCGTGGGCCCCCATACCGGAGCAATTTGTCTTAAGGAAAAAATAACTACTCGCCTCGGTTTGATTTCTAGTCATTTATTTTATGCATGATACTTTTATTTTACGTTGTTCCAGTCAGATCTGTACGGTAATAGTTATTCTGTTAGATCTAGTAAATAAAAAGAGTTCTCTTTTCGTGTTTTTTATTTTTGTTATTAATTATTTTTTCGTAACTACTTAGTTAATTACATGATATATGTTTCAGTAATCACTCCACACATGTCGATACACTTTCCAACATATCACAGACAAGAAATTCTAGTCATAGGATGGGCTGGTGACAAGATAGGAGAAAGGAAAATAAAAAAAGTTTAAAAGGTGATAAATTTGTTTTCAGTAGAGTTTCAGGAGTAATGTTCATTGAATGTATCCTTATTGGTGCTCAATAATGCTACATACCACGAAACTCTACACATGCAACAATATCACAGAAAAGAAATCCTAGCCATAGGATGTGTTGGTGACGGAAGATTTTTATTAAAAACCAAAAAGAAACAAATTTACAACGAAACTAGCCATCGGCTAGATAAGACACATCAACCCGATGGACTACAATCCGACACAAGGCCAGACTAATAAACTAAACAAACCTGAACCACAACGAATTCAATTAATAGATTAGAACTAGGAGTGATGAGCAAACAAGAAAAATATTCTTCAAATGATTAAAGGGTGCTCAAATAGGAGGCCTCGAAACCAATCTATTACTTAACGATACAAAGACAAAAGAAAGAAACACAAACTACACAAAAGCATAATTTAGAAAATTTGGAAACGTAAATTATACGTTTCATAAGTGGACGCTTATAATATTTTTCTAGCTTACAAATATAATGTTAAAATTTTGGCGTAAAAATGAAAACGATGAAAAACACGTATCAACAAACGTAAACGTGTAATAAACGCATACACTACATAAAAAATTGGTAACATCTAGTAGTTAATAAAACACCGCCATAAATTGGAATTGAACCTGATCTAATAAAAATGTCATTACAAGTGACTGATAGTAATGTTTAAATCCTCATTCCGATCATAGTAAAATTAAAATCCTCTTCTTCGATATAAAGGAAAGGGTAAATAATTATTATTTTACACTGAATTATCAATATTCTAAATCTTTCAAATTTCTTTATGTTGAAAATTTGATAATTGGAAATAGAAAGAAATGAATTTTAGGTAGTAAAGGTCAAATGATCGTATTATTTGATATTATGGTGAAGAAAAAAGATCACATATTTAGATAAAATCGAGAATTTTTCAGCCTGAATAATTATACGTACGGATTTTGTATTGTATACACGCCAAAAAACCATGAATCTTCATACTTTATATTCTGATTTTTTTGGGAATCTAGAAATTTGAGATAATTTGAATATTGCATCTGTGAGATGAGATCACTTGAGAACATCTAAGTTTGTGTATCAAATTATTTAAGACTAATTGTTGAATATATATATATTGTGTGAAAACAGAGTTAGGATTATAAGTTTCTATGAAATATGAATCTAATCACTTGTGATTGAGAACCCGTGACGTCTGAGATTTAATTGAGTTAGTTTACTAGATGTACGGAAGCGGATCTCCGACGGTACAAAGAAAGCGGTACAATTTGCTGTGCATTTTTTCCGTTCAAAATTTGGACGGATCCGTCCAAATTTTGGACGAAAACACCATTTGGACGGATCCGTCCAAATTTGATACACTCTCTTCCCGTCCAAATTTTGACGGAAATAATGACACAGCAAATTGTACCGTTCTCTTTGTACCGTCGGGGATCGGGGTCCCTAGATGTACTCATTGAATCTGAATTTATGCGTATGAAATTTTTCTAACTTAAGTTGTTTGCAAACCCTTAAAAAAAAAAAAAAAAAGTTGTTTGTAAACCTGCACATATCTGTAACTTAAAGTAACTTTGAATTGTATTACAACCTGATTATAGTTATTTCTAGTGTTTCTATCCAGTTAACACTTATTCATTTTTTTAGAAAGGTGTTTCAAGTACTGAATTGGATTAGGGTTTCAAAACTCTAAAAAATTGGCAATTTTTAAGTGGTAACACTTTTTTTTTAAGTGGTAATATTCTGTTTTTCATAAAATAAATATTTTATAATCGTTTACATACGAGTTGTCGTACGAATTAATATTATCGCAACGAAACGGGGTTCGAGGGGGCAGAGCCCCTTCGCAGGGGTTGAGGGGGCAGCACCAACTCGTGGGGGTTCGGGGGCAACGCCCCCGAAACCTAAACTGATACATGCATCAGTTCATGAAGGGTTTTATGCATTTTCAGATACATGTTTTTTCGGATTCATGTATTTTTTCAGATTCATGCATTGTTTCCGAACTGATGCACATTTACAAGAGTGCATGTATCCGGTGAACAGTGACAACCCTAACTTTCGTGCAAGAAGTACCTCAATTTGTTTATGGGGTACTTCGGTCTATAGAAGGCACAACATATGCACACGATTTCATACACATAGCACACAACATCATCAGATTTTTCTAGAGTGTCATCGGGTTTGATTCAAACAAATCACTGTTTGAATAAAACACCTCCATTGTATCCTGAGAGAGATTTTCGTTTGATCCCTAAGTGACATCTGCGTGGGATGAAACCAGGGGCGGCTTTACATAGTGCTTTGGGGGTGCGGCCGACCCTCTAAAATAAAAATATTATGTACAAATAGTGGAGAACTTTTTTTATAAGCGCATATATATGTGTAATTGACCCCCTTATTTTTATGTATTGACCCCATATTTTTATCTATTTCTCCATAATTACATGTATAGAATTGAATATCCAAATATATGTGTGCTGCGGAAAAAATTGATAAATTTCTGACCCCCATAGTAAAAATCCTGCAGCCGCCCCTTGACGAAACATCTCTTAAAATACAACGCTTTGCTTGCTTTTATACATTTTCTGTCAAATTCTTAAGTACTAATTTTTTTCCAACATATTCACCCCTTAGTAGTATTGTGTATACATTGATCATGAAATAAAAAATGAGTACACAAGAGAACGATGGTAAACCATCCCGATAGTTAAGTGGTGATTGCAAATGTGATAATCATGCAATACGTGTTTCGACAATATGACGATGACCACGTTCAACACTGAATGTTTGTTCGTGAGTGTGTGGGCATGTCACTTGATGTGTAATACCAATTTGTACAAAGTAAGAAGTAGGTAGTCTCAAGCAATTGCCTGATGATTCCTCGTGCAAGCAAAAAGAAAGTAAGTATGCAGTCGGCTATATTCCCCTCCCCAATCGGTCTGAATGGACACTATTTTAGTGTCAAATAGTCGTTCTACCAAGACTTGAAATTTGTAAAAGACGGACTGCAAGTCATGTTTTAGAGTAACATGATATATAAACTATAAAGTTACTATAATCATCCAGAAAGCAAATACAATATCAAGAACCATAGATTACTGTCTCTATTCTCTACTGCTCTAGTCTTCATCTTCTTCTTTTCTTCCTCCCTTATTCACGTTACCTTACCAAAAAAAAAAAAAAAAAAAAAAAAAAAAAAAAAAACTCCTTCTACTATAGTTCCTCATTTTGTTTATAAAAAAAATTATTTTCGTCTCATATTGAAAATATAGGCCCAACAATATAAATTGAAAGTACCGCATCTTCAAAACCTAAGTTGTGAGGTGTGTGAGATAATCTTTTAATATGGTGTATGAAACAATAACAAGTCTCTAGTGTGGGACAAATAAAAATTTTAACTGCCACTTAAGTGGGCATATACCAAATGGCACTACGAAGCAAACAAATAAGCCAACACTTGAACAATATAAATGAGTTGCTCTGAAATCTTGTTAAACTATAGAATGAATTTCGTTAATTTGTTTCAGATGGTGATTACATGAGAATACATAAATAATTTAGATTGTAACGCCCCGAGACCTGTGTCTGATAGAGTTAAATGAGTCATAAATGGTCCGGTCAATCGCTAGATCGCCGTCGCCGCTTTGGTCTAAGGAAGGCCAGACTTAATGAACAAGCTTTTATGCCTTCTGAAGTTATATAGGGTGAGAATTTACACCGCTTTCTTGTATGGTGCAGTGCATAGCGTTTTTATTGGACATTTTGTTAGATATTTTTTTCATAAATATTTTTTGTAATCTCTTGCATACGAGTTGCCGAACGAAATAATGTTATCGCAACGAAACATGGTTCGACCTGCATCAGTTCATGAAGGGGGTAAAAAAAAAATTGGGCCTTTAACAAAACAAAAAAAAACATATTATATTAGGTTGGATTGGATTGAATCTACACGATTTTATTTTTTTAAAAAACACGTATCATTGCCGCCTCCCACACCACGGCGCGCTGAAGATCATAGCTTCTCTCTGGCCTTACTATAGGGCCGGCCCTGTTGATGATGATACTTTGGAGGTACATCATCAATGTGTGATAACCGTCTCCGTCTATAAGAGATTGTTAGAGCAGCCCTAATGAGATTTTTTTGGAGAGGCTTTTTCCTATTTTTTGTCAGAGTAGAAGATATCTAAATTGAAAAGTAAAATAATAAGAAGAAAGCAGAGAGTTTTTTTTGGAGATTCTCTACTCCATTATCTAATTCTAGATAATGGTAGAGAGAGTCTTCTACTGATTTTTTTCTTCTTTTTGGCAAGAGATTTGGGATGAATTTATTTGTTTTATTTTCTGTTGATGAAAATAAAATTGCTTCAAGGAAAGCATTTGCATTTCATACTCTCACCTTGGACCCCTCAGATCCGGCGGACTGTGACGGGACCGTGAATAGGCCGGAAAAGAGTCGGAGGCCATTCTTTCCGATTTCAGGCTAAAGAAAAAAAAAGTATTCCTCACTCCTCTCAGATGTGAAGAAGGTTTGCCTATTAATTTTTTGCTGAGAAATCAAATGGATTTGTGGAAGGTTTTCTAAACTTTAAATTATGGAATTTTGATTTTTGGATGACTCAGGTGCCAAGTCCAGCAATGGCAGCGGCGATGAAGAGGATGAATTGGCCGGAGATATGAACAAATATTAATCTGCCATTACCACATCTTATCAACAAATATCATCTTTAACTTTATTCCACATTTTTCCTCCGATCTTTATTTGCCATGTGTCATTATCTTGTCAGAAAAGAGAGCTTACCATTAGGGCCGCTCTTACGCTTTCCAAAGGTGATCAGAACGTCTGCTACGTACCTCTATTTAGGGTGATGGTTGGAAAACATGCCCCGTAAGTCCCGTCATGTGGTATGGTAAACATAAGAGTATGATGATATAATTGATCTCTTGATCCCGGTTCACAGTTCACGTCATAAAGGATTGAGAGTTTGAGACGGTCGTGCATGAAGAATATAATAATAATAAGGTGTGTGCCTTTCCCATGCACTATGAATCATGTAGCCTGACTGAGGCCTCGATGACCGGGCCAGAGCAACTCTTATCCAAATAAAGAGGTATATAATGTGTCTCAGACCATGAGAGGTTTTTTTGAACCTTGATGGAACTCATAGAAGGTCGTTGTTGAGGTGACGACACTCATGGTCAGCCTAATTGGAATTTACGATTATATCATGTTGTGTGTTTATATACAACGTACACACATCTATACTATTCTATGTAAAGAGAAAAAGTGGCACCAGAGCCGGCCACATCGCCCCATTTTCTTCAACTTGTGCATTTGTGTCCTGCTGACATATGGCAGGCTTTTAACTTGAGACGTGTGAGCAGTTGGATTTTTTCCTCTTTTTTTTTTTTTTTTTTTTTTTTTTTTTTTTCAATAGTATAACTTTAGCAATATTGTTTAAATATATAAATACATATATATTGGTGGATGTATATTTACTTAAATGATTTTATGGATCCCGTTAAAAAATTTAATAATTTGCATTCTACCTATAGAAAAATATTTCGGCCCACGTGATTTTTTTTTTTTACTTTGTTAAATAGAGTAACTCTAGATACATATATATTGGTGGATCTACATTTACTTAAATGAGTTTATTGATCCCATTAAAAAATGTAGATATATACATATATATTGGTGGATCTACATTTACTTAAATGAGTTCATGGATCCCGTTAAAAAATGTAATACTTTACATTCTACTTAGTTTATGGATTCTGTTAAAAATGTAATACTTTGTATTTTACCTATAGAAAAATATTTCGGCCCACATGGATTTGTTCTCCCAATAGAATAACTTTAGCAATATGTATAAATATATAGATACATATATATTGGTGGATGTACATTTACTTAAATGAGTTTATGAATCCCGTTAAAAATGTAATACTTTGCATTCTACTTAGTTTATGGATACCGTTAAAAAATGTAATACTTTGCATTCTACTTAGTTTATGGATACCGTTAAAAAATGTAATATTTTGCATTCTACCTACAGAAAAATATTTCGGCCCACATGATTTTTTTTACTTTGTTAAATAGAGTAAGTCTAATGATATATATAGGTAAAATGCAAAGCTTTACATGAATATATATGCTTTTAGTGTCTATTGTGATACTGTTGTTTTTTTTTTCATTAAATAGAGTAACTTTAGATACTATATAGCAATATATATATATATATATATATATATATATATGTAAGATGTAGATATATATATATTTGGATCTATATCTACATTTACTTGTTACACTCAAAATCATGTTTTTTTTGTTCTTTTAACACAATATATATAAATAAAGATACATATATATTGGTGGATGTACATTTAATTAAATGGGTTTATGGATCTCCTTGACGTATTGTAGGTTCAAAAAATGCGTTATTTCGCACGTTTCCAGACCCATATATATAACTGGTATCCAAACGGGGGAAATCACTACACCAGTCTAACAGGTATCAACTCAACACCCTAACCAGAAAGGGCAAAAGCAGCGACTTTGCCGTATCGACTCATTCTTTCAACCTTAGGGGACTCAAAGAAAAGAAGTGTACCTGGAGCTTCACTCCTAAGGATTTAATGCTCGACAGTAATTTCATCAAGAGAACAAAAAAGAAGAAAGAAGTAAATGTACCACATCAATGTATTCTCTCAAGCTTTCCAACTGAACTTTATCATTCCTATCAGTCGAAAAAACAATCGAGTCCGTCACCATAAATGATCAACAGATCAAGGTCCTTTGTATCTCAGAAGGAAGGTCTCAACCCTTTGCTACGAAAGTAGGCCCATCCGTTAAAAAATGTAATACTTTGCATTCTACTTAATTTATGGATCCCATTAAAAAATGTAATACTTTGCATTCTGCCCATAGAAAAATATTTCGGCCTATTTTTTTTTTTACTTTGTTAAATAGAATAACTTTAGATACTAATAGCAATATATATATAAGATGTAGATGCATATATATTGGTGGATCTACGTACATTTACTTAAATGAGTTTATGGATCCCGTAAGAAAATGTAATATTTTACATTCTACTTAGTTTATGGATCCCATTAAAAATGTAATACTTTGCATTTTACCTATAGAAAAATATTTCGGTCCACGTGATTTTTTTTTACTTTGTTAGGTAGAGTAGTTTTAGCAACATATATATAAGTAAAATGCAAAGCCTAACATGAATATATATGTTTTGATGTCTATTGTGATATCATTTGTTTTTTATGAGTCATATACTATTACTTTACATTCAAATCCTATTTATTAAATATATTAACTTTAGATACCTATAGCAATATATATATATATATATATATATATATATATATATATATATATATATATATATATATATATATATATATATATATATATATATATATAAGATGTAGATACATATTTATTGGTGGATCCACATTTACTTAAATGAGTTCATGTATCCCGTAAAAAAATGTAATACTTTACATTCTACTTAGTTTATGGATCCCGTTAAAAAAATGTAATACTTTGCATTTTACCTATAGAAAAATATTTCATCACATGCATTTTTTTTTTTGTTAAGTAGAGTAACTCTAGCAATATATAAAGGTAAAATGCAAAGCTTTACATGAATATATATGTTTTGTGTACTATTGTGATCTCATTGTTTTTTATGAGTCATACTATTACTTTATTACACTCAAAATCATATTTATTAAATTTGTACTCATAAGTATACTCCAAATCGTATTTATTACATTCGAGTAGAATAATGAGCTTAAACCATAAATAGAATGAATATATGATTTCAGGTATAATATTGTTGTAAAAAAATAAAAAATATATGATTCAATAGATAAGTTGTTAAAAGCTGCACATCTATGTAGATGTATGCGTAATACTTTATCTAAAATGGAATTCCTTTATTATTTTATTAATAAATATTCAATTATCCAACGATTAATAATTGTTGTATGTTTATGTATTAAAATACAGTAATGATTGTAGTCTATGCTTTTTAAAACCCAAACTTTGCTATAATAGGAAATATATATAGTTAGTATATTACCACCATTATCTTTTATCATGGATAAAGTTTGATGGCGTAGTAATATACATAAGTATAGGTGCTTGCAATGATTGTATTACACTATCTTTTGTAACTTATGGTAACTAAACTGATGTATGTTTTGAACCAAAAGGTTTGTATTAATAAAAATCCACGATCAGATTATTTCTATGAATGTAAAAATATCATCTACTTACATGTTTACATCTTTATCTTGACGCCACACGTCAGACTTCAAGGCGTGAGCATTTCCACTAGTATATATATATATATAATATATGGAAAGAACAGAGGAGACAAAAAACCGAGAAAAACCAGAATCAAGCCGATCCAAACCGGACCGAATAAGCTGATTTTACTTAGTTATGGTTTAGTTTTGGTTTGAGAAAATTTAAAAACCTAATAAAAAAATCAGAAAACCGGACCATGTGCACCCAGTCTCAAGACAGGTTACCAAAGGCGTGTAGAAAAAATTAAATCAAGGAGAATTAGACAATATTAAGCCGGCAACCGGTTCGACACTGTATCTTAATCTCCATCCAAACTTATTGCTCGTTCATATTTTGTCTTAGCAGAAAGACAAATCACTCATAATTGTTAATCATGAAAATTCCCTTCTTATTGTTAGGAAAAAAACAGTGATTTTTATGACTGGACGGCTTGTAATTTGTAAATACTTAAAATCCCACAGTCCACATTACTATTTCCTTCATTCTTTCTGCATCCGGCTCCCCATAAGATAAATCTCTAATTGCCGGATCGGAGAATGTGTTTTTGATACCGCCACATCCTCCGTCTCCGTTAGCCGGCGGCTTTTCTTCTGTAAGTATGGTTTCAAGTTGATAAGGAAGCATTCTTTCCACGATTTGATGCATGCCTTCCAAAATAAGGTAAAAGGGACCTTTTTTATTTGAAATTTTTACAGTGTTTTGTATTTTTTTTTATTATTAAAAATCATTGCACTGGGGATCCTTTTTGCTTTCCTCTTTGTTGCCGGCTCTGTTGACGGATTCGTTGAAAACTTCAGATGGGTAGCAATTACTGTGCCGGCGAAGTACCTTTTGGTTTTGAATTGTTCTGGGACTGTTAGATCTAAGATGAATTTGTTGGGTTTCATGCATCTCTTTTTTCTGCTCATGCTAACTTCTTGTTCGTTGTTGTGTCTTGTAAGGTCATGTTAACTTAGCTTTCAAGCGCAGGGAATTTTTTACTTACGTTTCTGCCCAAATACTCCGTTTTTTTTAGCTTTTTTCTGGCTCAAAATGTATTTTGTGATTTTCCCCGCATGAGTGTTGATGGGAATAAGAGGATTTTCTTTATTTTCCATAATTCTTTGTGTAAGAAGAATTATACCTCATATTCCCGATACAGTGTTTGTGATAGTATTTTCCAGTCTTGTACTTTCAGATATAGTAAAATGTTGTTTTCTTTTGCTGATATGAGAAAAGCAACTCCTTTTTGCTAGTGTGTTAAATATTGCCAGTTCCATTAATTAAATATGGAATGCTTCTGTTACTTTTCTAATGGCGTTGTTGCATATGGTTGAATGGCTGGTGTTGTTCTTTGGAAAAACTTTGTCTCTTTTATAATTTCAATAACTTTGCATGACATGGGTGAGAAATCCGTTAGGAGTGATTCATGTGGAGTGTGGGTGCTAATGTAAAAGCATAAGCTGAACCTACTACCGAGTTAGCTATTATAAGTCATGTGTGTTGCATCGGTAAGGTACTTTTTTCTTTGGATGCACTTGTTAACATAGTAATCTATAGTGTGATAATCATCAACCATTTTTGAAATTCCACTTTTCATGCTTTTGATAAGAAGTAGTCGTAGGATTTTCCCCCTTTAAACTTTTAAAAGGAGGCTAGTAAGGAATATCGTATAATGTTGTACTAAGAAAATCAATCAGTTTGCTAAAGAGGGCTTTGTACAGTGTAGATGTGTAGGAACTAAAAAGCTTACGGTTCTCATCATTTGCGTAATGTTTTCTTTTCATGGCATTCCCTTTATTGAACTTAATGTTGTGTCTTTATGCAGGTTAGTAATCAATTGGTAAAATTCTCCTAGTTAACCCTTTCATGATGAAACCCAAAGTTAGCAGTGGCTGGTGCTCAATTATACCTGCTTATGTGAATGGGAAATCATCCGGACATTTTTGCATATTCCCTAGTACGGATTCAACATGCAATAGTCCCAGCAACGCACCTGTTTATCTCAATGTATATGATTTGACTCCTATGAATGGTTATTTCTATTGGGCAGGCTTTGGTGTTTTTCATACCGGAGTGGAAGGTTAGTGAACATTTTCCCATCCCATGAACGCTCAGAACTTAAAAACGTTCTTGATTGTATTTCTGTCCATGAATGTTGTTTTCACGAAGATTAGATATGAAGTATCTTCAATGCTTTTCCTTTTTATTTCAGAAAACCTTTTTTTTTTTAATTTATATTTGTGGATGTGGATTCCAAATGATTATACTCTGGATGTTGCAGTACATGGTGTAGAATATGCTTTTGGTGCTCATGACTACCCCACAAGTGGTGTCTTTGAGGTTGAACCACGACAATGTCCCGGCTTTATGTTTAGAAGGTCTATCTTGATAGGAACAACATCTATGGATCCCGATCAAGTGAGGGAATTCATGGAGATTCATTCTGCTTATTACACCGGTGACACATATCACTTGGTTACGAAAAACTGCAATCATTTCTGTGAGGATATATGCTACAGACTGACTGGGAATCGGATTCCAAAATGGGTCAATCGGCTTGCAAGAATAGGTAAATGATTCTTCCCGAGATGTATTCATAAGTTCTTAAATGTTTCCATTTTTCTGATAGTCCTTGTGGTACAGGATCGCTTTGCAACTGTCTGCTTCCAGAAGCTTTGAAAGCCTCTGCAGTTCAAAATAGTGAAATAGTTGAAGGGGGGTCTGACAGTGAGAAGAAGAGGCTGCGACGTTTTAGTTGCCTATCATCCATTTCAACACGTCAGAAGGAGAAAGACGTATCGATATCCTCGTCGTTCTTACACTCCAATCTGAAGGGAACCTTACCTCCACCAGCGAGGAAAACTACTAGATGTGGATCAACAAAGGAACTATAACAAGTATCCAGAAAGAAACTTCTCTGTTACTGCAAGTTTTTGTTAGTCATGGAATGTTCAATCACGAGTCTTCTTTTTCATCCTTTTACAGGTTAAAATTACAAGCTTCTTTGTTTTTCATTGTAAGTGAGTTGGGGTTTTGATTTGTAGGTTTTTACCACTGGTGTGATTCTTGTAGTCCCAGAACTGGATGAGTGAATGGTATCAGAGCTTTTACATTTTCCAGTTTTCCTTCTGAATACTTGCATTTCTGCAGTTATATTCTTGGTTTTGTGTCCCCTATTCGTCGTGTCTCAAGAATGTGTTCATTACTTATTGGGAAATAACATTGTGACACTACACATCTTGTGATACCTCGTATCTCCATAAAGAGTATAAAAGTCTTTTTATGATTTTATGTGTGTTTTGATTATTTTAATGGCTTATGTTTTAACCAAATAGATATAGTCAAAATATATGAATGTTAAATGGTTTTTACGGTATTTAAACGTGTAACCTGTAGTAAGGGCAAAGCGGGAATTGTATCACTCTCTGTAAATACCCCTTCACTCCTAAAACCCTTTTCATTACCTTCCCCAAGTTTCCTGCGGCAAGAAAGAGAGAATGAGAGGGAAAGAAAAAGAAAGAGAGAAAGAAGAAAAGAGAATCTTTCTATTTCCGATCAATCTAACCGTTGAAATCACAAACTAATTACATCAAAATGCTTTCCTTGATGAGAGCTTCGGTTTGATACAAGTTTTATTCCGATCGGGTAAGAGTTTTGAAAACATATTTTCTAGATCTAGATGTGTTCTTGAGTTTTTCTTAGCTTTTTAATATTTAAAAAGTTATAGTAATCGTAGAACTTCGTCTTGGCAGTAGATTCGAATTAGGTTGCTTAGATTCTTGGAGCCTTGCTTGTGTAACTAGATCTTCTTGGAGTGTTCTTGAAGAGTTCTTGGTGTTTCTTGAAGATTCAAGCTTGAATTCATCTTTTCTTCAGAAGATTTGAGTTAAAGTGGTGTTCAACCGAATCTTTAGTTTTTAGTAGCTTTGAAACCACTTTACAATGCACTTCAGAAACCACTTTCGACTTGAACATTGACACCTTTGATGAACCTGGAACCTCACCAAAAACCATTGATCCCCCATTGGCTGCAAAAAAACCAAACCAAGCAAAAATTCAAAATCATGCCAACTCCCTTGAACCTATGCAACAACCCTCATCCACAAGTACCATAAACATGAGCCCTCCCCTCAACCTAAACACAAATACCCAGCAAAATGCTACCAGGAAAACCTTCAAAAGATTTAACAAAGAACCTAATAGACCTCTCGGAGATATTTCAAACTTGGAAACCTGTCTTGGCAAAAGGAAACCAGAAGGAAGTGATGATGCATCACCAAAAAAGATCAAAATGGATCTCTCTTTTAACTTGGTGGAGGCTGCAAGGCAGCTCCACCAAGAGCCATGAATATCCTCTGTTGGAACTGCAGGGGCCTAGGCAACCCCAGGGCAGTTCCTAATCTCAAGTGCCTGACCAAAAACACCTCTCCTTTTCTTCTCTTCCTTTCTGAAACAAAACTTTCTCTGCTGTAGCCATGAACAATGTTAGACTTAAGCTTGGGTTTGCCTCTGGTTACCATGTCAATAGTGAGGGAACCAGAGGAGGACTATCTCTACTTTGGAACGACTCCACATCAGTCCAAATATTAACCAGCTCCAAGGGTCACATTGACTCTATTGTAACTTACAACACCAAAACCTTTCGGTTTACTGGATTTTATGGTAATCCAGACCATAATCTGAGGCACCATTCCTGGGATCTTTTGAGGAGACTTCATTCTCTATATGACCTACCTTGGCTTTGTGCAGGTGATTTTAACGAAGTTCTGAATGTTAATGAGAAAACTGGAGCTGTAATCAGACCTAGATACCTCATCGAAAACTTTAGGACTGTTTTGAATGATTGTGAGCTTCAGGATATGGGTTTTTCTGGGGCAAGGTTCACCTGGAACAATGGGAGACCAAGGGGAAATGTCAAAGCCAGATTGGATAGAGCTGTGGCCAATAGCACCTGGAGTGAGATGTTTCCTAATTTCTCTGTGACTCACCTCTCTTCTGCCAGGAGTGACCACTTGCCTATTCTTATAACAGATGCAACTTATCTCAGGAAGGACAGATCTGCTAAGAGACCTGTAGCTAGATTTGATCCTTTTTGGCTGCAGGATACAGAGTGTTTGGAAATATCCACTAGAGCCTGGAACCAGTTCAGTCATGTGCAGGCTGGTGAAGTGTCAAAGGGCATCAGAAATGTTAGGGATTATCTCAAGTCTTGGAGCACAAGGAAGTATGGGAAGCTGGACAGGAGGATCAAATCTCTGCAAGATAAGCTATTTCAACTACAGCAACAAGATGACTATGATGTCATAGAAGAGAGAGCTTTAATGAAGGAGATTGATCTTCTCCTCAATATGGAAGAAGATTTTTGGAAGCAAAGAGGTAGATGTAACTGGCTTGCTGCAGGGGATAGGAACACTTCTTTTTTTCACAGGAAAGCTTCCAGCAGACACACCAAAAATAGGATTGATGCCCTTATTACCAACACAGGAGCTATCATTGATAACCCTGATGAGTTGCAGTTTTATGCTAGGGACTATTATGTACAACTTTTCACATCTGAGGCAGGTACTCAAGATAGGAGTTTTTTGCATAACTTGTTGCAGGATCTTCCTGTTAATAGAATATCTGATAGGCACAGGTCCTCTTTGACTGATGTTTATATCGAGGATGAGATCCTAAAGGCTCTAAAGCACCTACACAGGCAGGAAGAGTCCAGGCCGGATGGAATGCAAGCCATCTTTCTACACAAGCACTGGCATCTTTACAAAACTGATATTCTCCCTTTTCTCTTAAATGTGCTAAATAATGATCTAGATTTTGCTGATATTAATGATACTTTCATTGCTCTTATTCCTAAGGTTCCACAGGCTTGTACACTTAAGGATTTTAGGCCTATCAGTTTAAGTAATACCATTTATAAAATCATATCTAAAGTGTTGGCTAATAGGCTCAAAAAACTTTGGAGGATGTGATTGATCCTCCCAAAGTGCTTTCCGAAGGGAGGTTAATCACCGATAATGCAATTGTGGCCTTTGAAGCTTTTCATACATTGAGTGGCAATGGGATCTACAGCAAGAATCAAATGGCATTAAAGCTTGACATGGTGAAAGCATTTGATAGGGTTGAATGGGATTATCTAGAGCAAATCTTGAGGAGGATGAACTATCCCCTGAATTTTATTAGGCTGATTATGAAATGTGTTACTTCTGCCTCTTTTCAGGTTCTTGTTAATGGAAAACCTTCACCAAAGTTTTGGCCATCTAGAGGAATTAGGCAAGGGGATCCCCTGTCCCCTTTCCTCTTTATTATCTGCTCTGAAGGATTCTCAGCTCTTATTAAGCAGTCAATACTCACAGGAGTTCTTACACCCTTCAGATTTGGAAGAGGAGGTCCTTGCTTATCTCATCTTCTTTTGCAGATGATAGCTTATTATTTGCAAAGGTCGATCCGGAAAATCTTTGAAGCTATTATTGGAATTCTGAGGATTTATGAGCTAATGTCTGGTCAGAAAGTTAATCTCTCTAAATCCAATGTGTACTTCTCTAAAGAGCTGGAGGAAGAAATCAAAGAGGCCATTACACAACTCCTGGAGATACCTATAGGGAATTCTAATGGGAAATACCTTGGTCTTCCATTCATAATTGGGAAATCTAGGTATGATATTTTTAAGCATATAAAGGACAAGATTTGGAAGAAATTAAATGGTTGGAGAGCTTTGTACCTTACTAATGCTGGCAAAGAGGTCATGATTAAGGCTGTTCTTCAGGCTATTCCTGTTTATGTGATGCAGTGCTTTCAGTTGCCAAAGAAGTTGCTTAATGAACTGCTGGGGATGATAAGGAAATTCTGGTGGGGGAGGTCAAATCAGAATGGAAATCCAACTGCTTGGATATCTTGGGACAAGCTGTGCAAGCCAAAGAACATGGGGGGATTAGGCTTTAAGGACCTTGGTTTGTTCAATCAGGCTCTACTGGCTAAACAATGTTGGAGGATAGTATCAAATCCCCAATCTTTAGTCAGTCAAGTTCTAAAATTCAAATATCATAAGAGAATGACCTTCATGGAGGCCAAACCTGGACCTAGACCTTCCTATCTTTGGAGAAGTTTACTACATGGTAGGGATTTGCTTTCTAAGGGACTACGATGGTCTGTGGGAGATGGCAGTACCATAAATATTTGGACCCAACCTTGGGTGCCCCTGGAACCAAAGTTCACTGTTACAACATTTGGTACTAATAGTCATATTCAAACTGTTGACCAACTGATTGAGAATGGACACTGGAATATACAGCTTCTAGACCAGACCTTCTTACCCCATGAAATTGAAGCTATCAAGACTATCCCAATTAGTACTCATTGCAATACTGACAGGCAAATATGGCACTATGAGAAGAAAGGGAACTATACAGTCAAATCTGGCTACAGGCTGGCCCTTAGAATGCAAGCACAAGCACAGAATCATGGGGAAGAAACAACATCGAAGGCGAATTCAAGAGCTTGGAGTTACCTGTGGTCCTTAGATATTCCACCAAAAGTTAAGGCGTTTGCTTGGAGGGTTGCAACCAATTCCCTTCCACTGGGCTCCAACCTTGTGCGAAGGCGTATCTCTGATGGTTTGTGTCCTATCTGCAAATCAGAAATGGAGTCTTGGAGTCACTGTTTCTTCAAGTGTAACTGGATTGCTCAAATGTGGAAGAATCAACCTGATTTTCATTCGTTTGTATCCTATGACTTTAATTGCGCTCTGGATCTCTGCTATCATTTGGTGACCCATCCGACGCCTAATGCAAATCTCCTCTTCTTGTTATTCTGGTTCATCTGGCTGAATAGGAATAGCGCTGTCTTCCAAGGTGCAGCTTTGTTCCCGAATCGAATTCCTCACCAAGCGGGGATTTTCTTGGAAGAATTTAATAGAGCGGCTGCATCTGATGTCTTCTCTGATTGTTCGGGCACTTCTCTGACGCGATGGATGAAACCCACTGCTGGAGCCTTGAAGGTGAATGTTGATGCATGCTTTCGGCAGGGGCTAGGATCAATCGGAATAGTGATGAGGAATCATGAAGGGGCTTTGATTATGGCTATCTCAATCGACCTTGGGCCAGTAGCATCTGCAGAATTTGCAGAAATGAATGCAATTTTGATAGGGACGAAGGAAGCAGCTCGGATCTGGAGTGGGAATGTCATTGTTGAATCGGACTCTTCCTTATGTGTGGCCCGATTGAACTCTGATGAAGAAGATAACTCAGTGATTGGATCCATGGTTTTGAGGATTCAAGATATGAAAAGGCTCTTTCACTCTTGTCACTTTTGCTTTGTGCGGCGTAATTGTAACATAGTGGCTGATGGTTTGGCTAATTTAGGGTTTAGTATCCCTAATTTTCTTTCTGGATATTGTAACTGGGGTACAAAACCCCCTCCCTCTGTTATCTCTGCATTGATTGCAGATGTCTAAATTTTTAATGGAAATTAACTTTCAAAAAAAAAAAGAAATATTGCCATGACTTGTAGAAATGTTAGATTTGATTGTTTTAAAGTGTTAGAAGTGTTTTGGATTCAAAGTTTGTAGTTTTTGTTCATCAAAACGCAGATATGGGGGTCTTGGCGGGCAACAACGATGAACAGAGAGCTATGTTTGCTGTTGGCGGACGCCAGAGCTGTTTGGCGGGCGCCAAACCTCAGCAGTAAGCCCCAGTAGTTGTTTGGCGGGCCCCAAGTTTGAACAGTGAACTCCAGGTTAGTTTGGCAGGCGCCAAGATAGGCTTAGTGGACACCAATGATGAACAGAGAAATCTGGTTTGTTTGGCGGGCCCCAAGTTTGAACAGTGAACTCCAGGTTAGTTTGGCGGGCGCCAAGATGAGCTTAGAGGACGCCAATGATGAACAAAGAGATCTGGTCATTGTTGGCGGGCGCCAAAGGTTACCAGAATTGAACAAGGAGTTCCTGCTTATGGTTGGCGGGTGCCAAAGTGCCCATAAGTGTAGAATCATGTTTTTAAGCCCGTGTTTAAAGCATGCCTTAGTGTCATGCCTTATGTGGACTGTTGTAAAGTCAAGTGTACGTGTTCTAGTGGTTTTGGCTCCGCACCGTGTCTCACGGGAGCATTGGAACACTCTACATTTGGCCTTGACTTGAATTCAATGTCTTACTTATTAAATGACGAAGTTAAGGGTTCGCTTTCTGATGGATTCGGCTCAGCACATTGTGGAGACATTCTGTGGGGAAAAATTGGGGGTCACCGAAAACCTTATTTTTTTGAATATAATTTGTTAATTCACTGTATTGAATTTGGTATGTATGCCCTTTGTGGCTTTTTCGTTATTTTTTCCCCCCTTAAGCTTCCTGAATCTGTGTTTGGTTGAATATGATTTTTAATGAATCTTAAAGATTTAAGTTTTTTAATTATAAATTTATGTTGTTCTACCCTCCAAAACAATCAACTATTATACGATAAACCCTTTCTCACAATGAAATTGTTATATACCACATCAATTTACTTACGGAGCATTTCAATCAAATCTTAATATTTAGATAATTTACCTTAATTTACACATCCAATAAAATCTCCTCAAATTTATCTCATTAAATTAAATGAGTCACAATACCGGTGACTTATTAATCTGTTAATGTAACGCCCCTAGACCCCGGGTATGGTAGCGTTAAATGAATCATAAATGATCTGGTCAACTGCTTAGACTGTCGTCCTCGCTTGGTCTAAAATGGCTACCTCGAGTTGACATGACATTTATATCTCACACTTATATGAGGTGAGTATTCACTTAGTTTTAAACCTGGCCAAAAAAACCGGAACCGGCGAACCGGTCCGGAACCGGACCGGCAGTTCGGTGGCCTGGCGGTTCACCGGTTTAGCTACAGTTCGGGTATTTCAGGAACCGGAACCGGAACCGGAACCAGACCGGCAACCGGCGGTTAAACCGGCCCGGCCGGAACCAGTTCTAACCGGCCAGAACCGGAACCGGAACCGGACCGGCTCCAACGGCTAATTTCAAACGGCTATTTTTTTTTTCTAGCAATTTCAAAAAATCCTATAAATACCCCATTCATTTTCCAAATTCTTTACACCTACTCTCCTCTCAATTCTACACTTGTACTTCTCTAATCTCAAACTCATTTTTTTGTTTGTAATCAAGTTTGTTTAGTTGTTAAAAACAACAATCAAATTTATATTACGATACTGATTTTTGAAATTGTTCTGATTTAATCGTTACTTCAATACCGTTTTAGTTATAAGTAAATTTGGTTTGTATTTTTTATTCAACTCATTTTTTTTACAAGTGTAACAAAAAATTCCATTTTATAATCAAAATTACTTTACTAGACCGATATTTGAAGTTGTTCTGATTTAATCGTTTACTTCAATTCGGTTTTAGTTATAAGTAAAATTGGTTAGTTTTTTTCAAATTTATTTTATAATCGTTATTTTAATTTAGATTTTGTACAATGTCAAGAAGAGGTGAATCATCACAAGGCAATCAGAATGTTACTTTCCGTGTGATGGGTATAAATAATTCCACTACCTCAACAGTAGGAGACAACCCACCGCAGCCACCCTCCGGCATGACAAGAGAGATCGCAAAATGGGCGGCCAGCGTCTCACCTCGCCGCGATCAAGGCATCTGCGGCCTCAGGCAAAGGCAACGGACCCTGTGAAATCTCATCCAGGCGAGTCGGAATGGTCGCCAGGCGCAGGCCAAAGAGGGCTTGCTCTCTTGCGACCCAGAGAAGTGGTCGCCGATTGATCCGAGATCTTTTCCCCACTTGTAACTTAGATATTTCATCTTGCTTAATATCTAAGTAAGACCTATCTACTAGTAAAATATCTAATAGATTACTTACCCCTAAGTTAACCACCTCATAAAAGGGTGGTCATTGTAAACTAAAGAGGGATGAGATATATGAAATACACACTATATTCCCAAGCAAAAGCTCTCTCCATTCTAACTCTCCACTCCACCACCCGCCGGAGCATCACCACACCTTAAATACAGCCAGATATCCACCGTCAGAACACCGCAAGGACACCCGTGAGGATTTTAGACGTCTTCAGTTGGCTCCGTTACCGGGAATCCGATTGTGTAAGAAATCACCTAGAACTCTCATTCAGGAGGGGATAATCTTACAAAGAAAAGTCCTCAAACTACCTTTCTTTCTTCCCTTTACCAAAGAAATCGCTCAAAAAGCCACCACGCAGAGATGGCTGGAAGTAAAGGGCATCTGACACCCCAAACCCCTGCAAAAGGTACTATGCTACATCAAGCTCGTGGGGAAGGCGCAGGAGAAACACTAGACAATCTCCTGCGAAGAAGAGAAGGATCCTGAGAGGGTCTTAGCACTAGCGACGCTCGAAATGTCATTAATCAAAAAACCAAGTCGAAAGAGGCTATTGTTGCCCTGGATGGAACTCATGAGAGAGAGGTCACAACAAAGCCAAAGATCGATCCCGAAATACAACCGGGCTTTCGGGAGGACCCAGAGGTCGCCGAAATGAGGGAATACGCCAGTCTGCCAAACTATGTATCTCACCAATTCCGCTTTGGTGGCTGGGGGCAGCCCCTATGACGATTCGACCCTGAATCCTCCCGAAACGAAATCCTCTTGCGGTCGCATCGACGGCCGCCAGAGCCAAATTCAAGAAATCGACGTAGAAGAGAGCGTGCACTCTTCAGTCGCTATGGACCGAGGAAAGAAATTCCACGAACCTCGGCCCCAAGATCGCGACCATCAAAAGGAAAGAGGATCGACAAAGGGTCCGTTTAATAGGTTGGGTGAGAAGGACAAGGCTTTAGCCCCAAGTCGTCTCAGCCTTCCTAGAGAGGAGATGCCCATCCATCAGGATAGACCCGCACAAGATGCTCGCACAATTATCAGGGAAAAAAGGGCCCGCCAAGAGGGATCACAAAATCATAGGGAATCGAGCGTAGAACGGAGGCGGCCGACACGCAAGCACAGTCA
Source organism: Gentiana macrophylla (assembly GCA_026214975.1). Classification (NCBI taxonomy): domain Eukaryota; kingdom Viridiplantae; phylum Streptophyta; class Magnoliopsida; order Gentianales; family Gentianaceae; genus Gentiana; species Gentiana macrophylla. The sequence goes on from CM047814.1 coordinate 23,641,581, forward strand.
CGACCCAGAATCGACCCTATCTTGGCAGAACAGATGGAGGTAATGAGAAAAGAGCTTGCAGAATTAAAAAAGTCGAGGCCCGTCGAGAAAATCGCCCCTATTTCGGGGATCGACGTACTCGCTAAAGGGATTACCGAAACATTGCCTCCCAGCAGAGAGAAGGTTAGTTATCCCAGTTACAACTATTACAATGGAAATTCATGCCCAAACGACTGGCTCACCGCGTTCCAGGGTCGCATCACCCTTGCTACACAAAATAAATCCGCCTGGTGCATCGCATTGGTTGGCAGCATGCAGGATAGGGCTGCGTCCTGGATACGCGGCGGGCTCACGCGCTCTGTTGAAAGTTGGGAGGACTTGTCGGAAAAGTTTGTCGAGAGTTTGAGTCGGCAAGCAGGCCGAAGAAAACCATTGAGGACCTATATGAGGTTCGTATGGGAGGACATGAATCTGGAAAAGAATATTACGAACGGTTCGTCAGAATATATGATCAAACACGGAACATTCCGGACGATGCGGTCATAACATGTTTCCTCACCGGAATCGCCAAAGGCCCGATGAAAACTGAATTCAATCTGCGGCCCCCCAAAGCGGGTCTCAGGGAGATGTTAGAAAGAGCGAATGATGGGGTCGCGAGGCGCCGTCTGCCGGGAAAGCAAAGCCTAAGACAGAGCCACGTTCGCCGAAGGAGGATCGCGTGGATGACCGTAAAAAAGAAAAGGGACGAGATGCTAATCGCGATCGTGAGGTAAAGAAGCCGTACAAGTTTAGCGAGGATAATTTTACCCCGCTCAACACCAAAGCATCCCAAATATCGTTTGAAATTCGTGAACATTTCGACAAACCAAAGCCTATGAGGCGATCCCGATAGCCGCGATAAATCCAAATCTGCGACTATCACAAGGACCATGGCCACATCACCGATGAATGCTTCACCCCGAGGCGCGAGATAGAAAGGCGATCCGTGAAGGACCAAACAAGAAATATAAACGCGAGGGGAACAACACTTCCGGTCAAGGCGCCAACCTCGCGTCATCGTGAGAGAGGTTCGAGTCATCCACGGGAATATCCCCAAAGAACCATCAACTAAAATCTCGAGATAAATCAAATCAATACCCGCGGTTTCAAAAGCGATTGTGTTGGGAGAGAATGAGAAGGAATCATATTCACAAAAGCGAGCTAACAACGATCGGTGGCCTATGGAGATACCCTCATTCTAAAGGTGGGGGTGAGCGACAAACACGGCGTCAACCGAGTAATGGTCGATACAGGGCCGGCGCGATGTCATCTATTTCGATTTAAAAAACAGATCGGATTCGGGAGGCCAAGTTAAAACCCTACCTTGGGGTCCTCGAAGGTTTTACCAACGACACAAAGACGGGTCAAAGGCACGATCGACCTCAATATCATTTTGGGCGACTATGAGCCTGTAGAGAACGGAGATAATAACTTTCTTGGTAATCGACCGCCTCTTACTACAACATGATTTTGGGAATCCCAGCTATGAAGAAGTTCCAAATGGTGGCGTCCGTTCCCCACCAACGGGTCAAATTTCACGTAGGGGAAGAAGTTGGGGTCGCCATCAGCCGACCTGGAGCTTTCCTCGACTATATGACCAAAAACAGGGTCGACTCTAAGCGACCACGACTGGATGGTCTTAACACAGCTACGGATCAGATTGCTATGATGAAAGAAGTCTCCGAGAAGGCCGTAGAGGTAGAAACATTGCAAGTTCGGGACGAGCCCGACTTCACTGCCGAAGACGAGTTGATCGAAGTTATAATAAACATCAAATATCCCGATCAAAAGATAAAAATAGGATCGAGGACTACCGAGGAAGAAAGGGAAGAGCTGATCAAGCTTCTGAAAGCAAACTTGGACGCATTCGCCTGGGAGGTAACTGATATGAGAGGTGTAGAATCAGAGGTCGCCTTACATAACCTAAGTGTCGATCCCAACTTCAGGCCAATACAACAAAGGGCGCGCCAATTCTCTACAGAAAAGGAGGTCGCAATAAAAATTGAGGTTGAGAAACTTTTAGCAGCAGGCATAATCAAAGAACTTCAATACCCCACCTGGCTGGCAAATGTGGTAATGGTGAAAAAACACAACGGCAAGTGGCGGATGTGCGTCGACTTCACTGATCTAAACAAAGCTTGTCCAAAGGACCCCTACGCGCTCCCTCGAATCGATAAAATGGTGGATGGGATCGCGGGTTTTGAGACCTTAAGCTTTACGGGCGCTTTATTCCGCTACCACCAGTCGAATGGCCGATGAAGATAAGGAACCGACGGCCTTCGGGCGCGGCGAGCTATATTACTATGAGATGATGCCGTTTGGCCTAAAGAACGCAGGCTCAACCTATCAGAGAATGGTAAACAGAGTTTTCAGCACGCAGATAGGCAAGAACATGGAGGCCTACATTGATGACATGGTCGTGAAATCAAGTCGCCAAGATCACTTGGAGGACCTTCACGAAACCTTTGCAAACGTAAAGAATCACTCGATGAAACTAAACCTACGAAATGCACTTTTGGGGTCCAGCGGGAAATTTCTCGGCTTTATGATAAGTCAAAGGGGATCGAGGCAAATCCCGAAAAAATCGAGGCCCTGGTCAACATGAGCGAGCCCACCAAGATTAAGAAGTACAAATGCTCAACGGCAGGATCACGACTTTGGGTAGGTTTGTCTCAAAATCTGCAGAAAGAAGTCCGCTTTCTTCAAAATTACGAAGAAGTGCGGGTACCTTCTCTTGACAAATGGAATGCTCCTGGCATTTAAAGACCTCAAAGAATACTTATCAAGACCGCCGTTCTTTGACCAAACCCGAGGCTCTGGGATACTCTGTTTTTATATTTGGCGACCTCGATATAGGGCGTAGCCGCAAAGACTCGTAAAAGAGGAGGAAGGCTCGCAAGCGATTTTATGTTTCCAAAGCTCTAAGCCCGTTGAAAGTCGTTATTTTAATATAGAAAAGTTGGCTTATTGTGTTGTTATAGCTGCCCGCAAATTAAGGGCTTACTTTTCATCGCACACCATCGTAGTGTTATCGAATGCATCGCTAAGACAGGGTTCTTCACAAGCCGGACTGTCCGGTCGATTACTCCGATGGGCCATCGAGCTTACTGAGTTCGATATCCGATATGAGCCCCGAAGGTCAGTAAAGGCCCAAGCTCTCCCGTGATTTCATAGCGTAAACAAGCTTCAACGAAGAGGTGAAAGAGCAGCTCTGCTCCGAACACGACCAAGATAAGGTCACCACAGAGGACGAGCCTATCAAGCCAAGTCACTGTTGGCAGCTCTACGTTGATGGCTCCGCTAATCACAAAGGGTGCGGCGCGGGAATAATCCTGTTAGAACCAGGAACATCAGAAGAAATTGAGCAGGCTCTGAGATTTGATTTCACCGCCTCTAACAACCAGGCAGAATACGAGGCCGTCATTGCTGGGTTGAAACTCGCCAAAGCCATGAAAGTCGAAAATATACAAGTATTTTGTGACTCACAGTTGGTAGTAAATCAAATCAAAGGGTCATATGGCATTCATTGCGAAATTTTACAAAGGTATATTAACCTCGTCAAAAGACTCGAAGGCAGCTTCACATATTGTCAATTCAAAAATATCCCTCGAGAGGACAATCATAGGGCCGACTACTTGTCCAAATTAACCAAATGAGACGCTTTCGTGCGATCCCAAAGATCATGGTCGAACATCTATCGAGCCCGCCATCTCCTGTATGAGAGATCATGGATTTCCAACCCAAGAACACTTGTTGGATCGACATCATAAAATCTTATATTGAGTTAGGAGAGCTTCCGGCGACCCTTGCGGCTAGGGCCTTAGTAAGAAGGGCATAAGATATACGATTATGGACGACGTGCTTTACCGTCATTCATTCTCGAAACCCCTTCTACGATGCGTACGACCTGAGGAGGTGACGGGAATCCTAACAGAGCTACATGAGGGAATGTGCGGCGGCCATTTCTCCAATCGAACACTAGCACAGAAGGTACTTCTAGCCGGATATTATTGGCCAAAATTAGATGAAGACGCCAAAGCTCATACCCGCGCGTGTGATACTTGCCAGAGGTTCGCAAATATCCCCAGGCTACCCTCAGTCGAACAAAGCATAGTGGTAGCTGCCTGGCCTTTCGACATGTGGGCAATCGACCTCATCGGACCTTTGAAGAAGAATTACTCGCCAGAGTTCTTGATACGTTGTCGTCGCGGTGGATTATTTTACTAAATGGGTCGAGGCTAAGGCCTTGGTAAAAACCAATACCAGGGACATAACATACTTTTTGCTCGATCAAATATGGACAAGATTTGGTGTTCCAAGAGTGATGGTTTCCGATCACGGACCTCAATTCAGAGACGAATTCGACAGATTCTGTGAAGAGAACAATGTTAAACATTGGCAATCATCCGTGTGCTACCCACAAGGAAATGGGCAAGCCGAAAATGCCAACAAACAGTCCTGAGTGTGTTAAAGAAGAGCCTGGTGAGAAGGCGGGCCCATCGGCGGATCACCTTCCAGCGCTCTATGGGCACTCGGGACGTCGCGCGAAAAATCACAATGAGGGAAACTCCTTTTGCTCTAACATATGGGTCCGAGGCTATGGCACTGTGGAAATGGCCTTACCAAGCCCTAGGTCGTTTTTACAAATGAGGTCAATAACACAACGGCGTAAACTCGAGCTCGATCTAGTAGAAGAAGCGGCGCATGCGAGCATCTGATCGTCAGTCAACTATAAACAGCGGCAAAGCGTCATCACGACAAACGTATTCGCAATCATCACTTCGCCGCGTCGGGGATTACGTTCTACAAAAAGACAAGCCACGGGCCACGGCGAAAAAGGAAAGCTATCCAGCGGGAGGCCCTACGGATTTCGCGAGTTATCAAAAGGGACATACATGCTAAGTGACAAGGAGGGCGCATGAGTATAATAGGCCATGGCATGCGCATAATCTGAAAAAATACTATATGTAATGAGACAATTCAAATAAAGTCGTTCTTCCAAATTGTATTTACATCCTTGTCTTTCGTCAAAAAAAAAAAAAAAAAAAAAAAAAAAAAAAAAAAAAAAAAAAAAGACGATGAAAAGTTTTTTCAAACATATCGATCAAGCCTGGACAAACTTCCATCAACTCTGCAGGAGGATTATCTTCCTCCGATCACATGTGTGGAGGTCCAAAACGGCATCATGCTCGCAAAAAGCTCACCGGATAAGTTTTTTCAAACATATCGGTCGAGTGTATGGAAGGGACCCTGGCGCCACTGCATAATTTGGATATCGCGATCGAAAGGCATGCGGCGACCAGATACCACGGCGACCTTGAACCGCCGAGCACGCATATCTTAGTGCCTCGCGATGGATCAACACTCCCGATCTATATCCACTCTATGGTCGCGAATGGCGTGCGGTAAGGAGCGCCGCTCTCTACTAACAACATCGGCATCGCCGATGATAAGAGCGCGGAATTTATAAACTTCTTCCACTCACGGTCGCTGCGAGAGAGGTCGGACGCATCCTCCCAAAGACCAAACCCGCCGATTCTCGGGAACGGCTAAGACATTGCAATACCAGCACGAATCCGCCTATTTTCCTCATCCGCAAGGTCCCAGGCGATCTCATAATGGGAGGAGGGATTTATCGCGGGTATATTAAAAACTTGGTTAATTCTCTCCGGAGTAAAGATAACGGAACACCCGGAGAGAAATGTCGCTCAACGCTTCGCCAGAGAAGCTACATCGAGACAACAACACGGAGTAAAATTCCGTATCATGGTAACATTAACCGCTCCCGGAAGGCTCGGCAATAAATTCCCACCACCCGAAGCCGAACGCGCAAAGATGGAGCCGTCTTCTATTCGTTGTTCATGTAAGCCCCTCTCCCATAATATCACGCCACTCAAAAAAATCCTAAAATAATCCTTGGCCGTGTAGAAGCGAGGTGAAAAAGGGAAACATCCCGGACGGGACGAGCTTTGAATATCCGAACTGGCCGCTTTCCCAGGTGAGACATAGAGTTTGGAGGATTGACAGTGAAGAGGATAATGAACGATTGAGGGAAGAAAGCAAAATTCAGTATGAGGCAAGAGGTAAAGTGAGTTCCAGAATAACCCCCTTTTTATACTAGAGAAGGGGTATGATCAACGGTTGGGATTAATTGGATCTAGGGCCGGATATGCAAAGCCGACCGAAGACCAAGGCAACAGGAGCGCTGCACCATAAAGAGACCGAAATTTATGGCTACTGATTACAAGCGACACCTAGTCATTAGGGTCATAACTCAAGCGTTAATGACACGGTCAAAGGTCAGCGTAATGTGCTCTCTATCTTCTGACAAAAGCACTGCTCAATAAGGCCGCTGAAACCTTGAAAAATTAGCGTCGCGTAGCGACTATGGTTAGAACAAGACGACGACGTCTCATGACAGATCGACGTCGCCAAACTATTAAGCGACTTCGCACGAATCAAGAAAGCACAGAGAACAAAATAGCCTGTCACAGCCTCGCGAAAGGCCGCCAGATCGAATCGACAAGAAAAGTCAAGTTGTATAAATTGAAAAAATGCGAAAAATAAATTGTCAAGCTATTACAAATCAAGGTTCGATCCAAATCACAAAGTAAATAGTCAAAGTTACAAATCAAATTTTCAAAGAGCTCGCAGAAAAGTCCGAGAAATCTAGAGAGCATGCGGAGTAAGCGGGTGTCTTGATAAACTCGTCGCCTTGCTCAGAGGGCGGCGGCTTCTTCAACATCTCAAAATTCACAGGATTGACGGGGCGGGATCCCAAACAGCTCGCTACGTTTAAGCCGTTCGATCTGAATCGAGGTAATGAGCTCGCTTGCATGGGGATTTCGGATGAAAGGCCGATAAATTGGGATGACCTTGATGCGTGTTCACCCACCGCAGCATATCCTCCAGAGTGATGTGCCCCCTGCCTCGATCAGCCCAGATACAGCGAGCTAGGTGACTAAAGCCCTGGTCAAAGCTATTCTCCATCAGGTCGAAGAAGTCATCCGAATTCTTATAGGCAGCGACGGCCCCAGACTTGGCCTCCTCGACAGCCTCAGCCGTTTTCTTCGCAGCTTCCTCCATAGCTTTCTCAGCGGCCTCTTTGGCAAACGTCTCCGCCTCAGCAAGCTTAACCCTCAACGCGGCGATCTCCTCCTGCGCCCCGCGATAATCCTTTGTCAAAGATGCAACTTTCTCATTGATCTCGAAGATCCAATCTAGAGTGCTCCTCCATGATCGCCTTCATCTTCTCCTGCTCTTGCCACCGCATGTTTAGCTTTCTTTTAGTGGTAATCCTCGCCTTATCGATTGCTCCCAGTTGCGCCGTCACCTTCTTCACCTCTGCATCGCGCCGTTCAAGTGACCTCAAGTACCACTGTTTAAACGAGCACCGGCCGGGGAAAACAAGGATGATTAGCGGAAAAAAAAAAAAAAAAAAAAAAAAAAAAAAAAAAAAAAAAGTTACTCTGCGGCCTAAGTATAGATCGCCCCACATTCCAAACACTCGGAGGAAACATTTGTTGATATGACAACCCCCAATCCAGTCCGGATCACGGCTCTGACCCCATTTGTACCATGGGCACGGCATTCCTCTCGCCCACCAGGCCCGCCATGCATGCAAAGGCTCGGCTAGATCAAGAAGATCGACCCAGAAACGTTTCTTGAGATGGCGCCGCCCGTCCGGCCGAATCAACGTCATCACCCCTTTTACGTGGCGCCGCTCATTCACAGGGGGTCAAAGAGTACAAGCGTGGATTTGCCTCACGAACTCCTGCTTTAGGAAAAAGCCGACCTACTACCTTCGACTCAACTTTGATTACCACGCCCCATTTGTGAAACTTATTGGGAAGCGAGAATAGTAAGCGAGAGTCTGCGACCTCGAGAGATTTGTCCAGAATAGGCGTCCCCACGAAGGAATAAAATTGCCCCAATAAAGTCAACGTCGGCTCGATCTTCGAGATCCGACACATAACGATGAAAGGCCATCAAGCTGGATGATAGCCCCGACGGCAAAATCGGAGGGAAGCGCCTCCATCTCCCTGCGAGATCTTCACAAAGAAAGGATCGAAAGAAGGCCTCGAGACCGCACATAAATGATGGAAATGGAGGATAAGGGTGTCCTCGGATCGACGCGCGCATACATAATCCTTATGGTCCCGGGTTTAAATTTATCGGACTCCTTCCCATAATCGAAAAAGAAAACCGATACACGCTGGTGTCGATTCGAATATGCGATTAATGGTCTTGTTGAGATCGCTATTCTTGCACACGATCGGGTCCATTTCTTGTCAACGTCCTTCTCAAACGCCGCCTAAGCGCAAACTCTCGCATAGCTTCGGGATTATTAGGGCGAGAACTCTTGGGTGAGAATCGACGCGGCGGCTTCACCAACGGTCATGGTTGGGCTCGCGATTTCTTTTCTTACTCGCTTTTAGCAGTATCCGGACATCCTTCCGGGCAATTCCGCATTTTCGTCCTCGGCTGACCCCATTAGCTCGTGAACGCGGCGTCCTGAACATAAGCCTCGTCATGATCAGGAGCGCCGCTAGTGCTCGGAGCCGCAGTTTGTTCTTCGATCGGGAAAGCAATTTCTTCAGCCTCACGAACTGTTGGAGATTTTTGGGCCCGCTCCTTCTCCTTAAGACTCACCCTGCGCGGCGGATTTCGGGCAGAGATGAAGGCCTCCAACTCAAAAGGGTCCACAACCATATGTGCGACCTCATCAGCGGTAATCTCGCCAATATCTGCGCGACTACTTTCCACCTCAACCTCGTCCAACAGATCGCCGACTGAGGCAGCGGATAGTACGGGGTCATCTTCACAAATCGTAAACCTCCTTTCCGTAGTCGCCGCTGTAATTGTCATTCCCGACATCCTGCAAAAACAAGGGAGGAAAAAGGTGGAGCTTTCACACTGGTATAATAATAAATTAACCCGGAAGGTGATCGCACCCACTTCAATACCGCCTCCTCCGTTTTTACAAGAGATCGCAAATAAAATCACGAGAGGATAGCAGGGGCGGGTGAAACCCCAATTTTCCCAGGAAAATCATAAATCTCTCCCAGAAAAATCCCGTTTTTAATCAAAAACAAGGCGATCTTGCATCTCCGTAGCAAAAAGAATGGCGAAATTGATATATATGGAAGAACAAGGCGAGGGATGGATGAGTAAACAAGTTAACAAGAAGGATTTCTTACCGATTTGTTTGAGAAAAATTGGAAAACCGCTTGAAAACGGGAAATACTCAAAGAGGTGGCGGAATCTTCAAAAGAGCGCCGTGAAATCCTAGAACCACCGCAGAACGCCGTTGAACCTTCAAAGCTCGCCCAAAAACTCGAGAATTCTAAAAGCAACAAACAACGGAGAAAATAAGAAACACTAAAAGTGTGAAGGGTGAGAAGCGAAGGCTTTATATAGGCAAGGGCCCACGATCGAACGGTTGGGAACGCTTCATCCAACGGTTCGAATTTAGGCGGCGGTTGTCGGTTTGAAATACGGTGGCGTCCCATCAATACCCACGTACAACTACCAGACATATTCTTTGAAACGGCCGCATCACTCCGCGACAAAAAGACCTCGAGGGCCGACGTCGGCCGCGATTGATGGCCTCGCCCGCAAAAAATACCCCGAGTTGCTTTGAGGTCGCATGTTTTGAAAACACGGCTCTTAGCGAACAAGTCGCATCGACGACAAAGGTCGCAAAATAGACCCAGAGTTGCTTTGAGGTCGCATGTTTTGAAAACACGGCTCTTAGCGAACAAGTCGCATCGACGACAAAGGTCGCAAAATAGACCCAGAGTTGCTTTGAGGTCACATGTTTTGAAAACACGGCTCTTAGCGAACAAGTCGCATCGCATTTACAAGGTCGCAAAATAGACCCGAGTTGCTTTGAGGTCGCATGTTTTGAAAGCACGGCTCTTAGCGAACAAGTCGCATCGATTTACGGCGAGGTCGCAAAATGTACCCAGAGTTGCTTTGAGGTCGCATGTTTTGAAAGCACGGCTCTTAGCGAACAAGTCGCATCGCAGGCGACAAGGTCGCAAAATAGACCCAGAGTTGCTTTGAGGTCACATGTTTTGAAAACACGGCTCTTAGCGAACAAGTCGCATCGCATTTACAAGGTCGCAAAATAGACCCGAGTTGCTTTGAGGTCGCATGTTTTGAAAGCACGGCTCTTAGCGAACAAGTCGCATCGCATTTACGGCGAGGTCGCAAAATAGACCCGAGTTGCTTTGAGGTCGCATGTTTTGAAAGCACGGCTCTTAGCGAACAAGTCGCATCGCATCGACAAGGTCGCAAAATAGACCCAGAGTTGCTTTGAGGTCGCATGTTTTGAAAGCACGGCTCTTAGCGAACAAGTCGCATCGCAGACGATGGGATAATAAGTGTTGATAATTACTCCATCCTTCATATCCTCGTGGAATGTCATTAAAGCACGGAGTAGGGGGCCATTGATGGGTATAAATAATTCCACTACCTCAACAGTAGGAGACAACCCACCGCAGCCACCCTCCGGCATGACAAGAGAGATCGCAAAATGGGCGGCCGGCGTCTCACCTCGCCGCGATCAAGGCATCTCGCGGCCTCGAGCAAAGGCAACGGACCTGTGAAAATCTCATCCAGCGAGTCCGGAAAATTCGCCAGGCGAGGCCAAAGAGGGCTTGCTCCTTGCGACCCCCAAGAAGTGGTCGCCGATTGATCCAGATCTTTTCCCCACTTGTAACTTAGATATTTCATCTTGCTTAATATCTAAGTAAGACCTATCTACTAGTAAAATATCTAATAGATTACTTACCCCCTAAGTTAACCACCTCTATAAAAGGGGTGGTCATTGTAAACTAAAGAGGGGATGAGATATATGAAATACACACTATATTCCCCAGCAAAAGCTCTCTCCATTCTAACTCTCCACTCCACCACCCGCCGGAGCATCACCACACCTTAAATACAGCCAGATATCCACCGTCAGAACACCGCAAGGACACCCGTGAGGATTTTAGACGTCATCACCGTGATGACACGGTTGTGCCGGAATCGGGTGATGTTGGTGGCTATAGACTGTGGTACAACATTTTACAAACCCTGTCACCGTAGTCACATTTCAATTCCTCAATTCGAGACACCTTTAGATTTCAATCCTCATGATTTTGATAGTCATTACGACGATATAATGTCTCAAACTGAAAATTTTAACATAAACCTTAACGAAGTTGAAGATAATGAGCCTCGTAATGATGAAGCCGGCGTTGATGACGATGATGGTGTATTTCCGACTGCTTCCCGTCCTAGACAAGGACGTGGTGGGAGTCGTGGGACTGTAAGAACACCGCGTCGTGCTAGTGCAAGTCCTACTCCCAAGTCAGTCGATTTAGAGGGTGATGAAAGTACCCTAGAAGGAGCACAAGAAAAAAAGGTTAAAAGCGAAATTTTTTACGGAATTTTTCACAAAGGTTCCTCGGACTGATGAATTAGCATTAGCTAACCCCGGAAAGTTTTCTACGGGGTGTGCAAATTCTGTGGCACTAAATACAATTTTAAAGCGGGTGGTGGTTACGGATCGATGCGGAATCACATGATAAGTAAACATCCGGAAAAATTGGAAGACAACACGTCTCAAACCCAGCTAAACATGCCGAGCTCCAGCAGATGTAACACTTCTCAACTTTTTATTTACACTCGTGATGATTGTAGAGATCTAACCACGGATCTTATTGCGGGGATAGGTCTTCCTTTTAGCGTTTCCCGAGAATCCTCTTTTCAAAAGTTACGTACAAGGGGCTTTGCAACCGGCTTTTACTCGTATCCCTCGTGCAACGTTCACTAAGGATATCAAAAAAAAATTATTAAACGACAAAATATTATAAAAGAAAGTTTGAAGACAAATAAATTCCGAGTATGTGTATGTGCCGATATTTGGGAGGATAGGAGGACCAACAATTATTATTTGGGCGTGTCATGTCACTGAATTGACAACAATTGCACTGTCCAAAAAAGATTAATTGTTTTTCGTTTATTTATCGAAGCTCATAATGCTTCTAACATTGTATCTTTATTAATTGATATTTTTAACGAAAACGATTTAAAAGATAATGTTTTTTCTATTGCGTTTGCCAATGCTTCAAACAACACTGCTTCTATTCCCGAGTTATCCCAAAATTGTGAACCTTTTTGTAGCGGTGAATTTTTTCATGTTAGATGTTTATGCCATATTTTTAATTTATGTATAAAAGAAGGTCTAAAAGTTTTTGACTATAATACTAATGCGATAAAATCTTCGATTGCACATGTGTTAGGTAGAAATATTCTGTTAATAAGTGGTATAAATATCTTAAAGAGAAAGGCCATCGCCCTGTCAAACTGCCGCAAGATGTACCGCATAGGTGGAACACCACTTATGATCTTTGAAAAAAAAAATTAAAAATATTTTTTGTGCTTTTTTAAATGAACATTGTGCGAGCGAATATCGTTTGTTTCCCCATATTTGGACTGGATGCAAAAAACTGATGATGTTTTTGAAGTATTCAAAAAATTTACTAAATTGTTTTCAAGATGTTATCAAGCCACATCACATTTAGTCTTGCCTGCTAGTGTAGAAATAACTGACGAGCATCAAACCTTGGAACATGACCCTGTATTATTTCAATGTTTAGGGCCGATGAAGGAGAAATGGAATAAGTACATGTTGCGTATTCCTGACACTTATCTCATTTGTTCTATTCTCGACCCTCATTTAAGACTAGTAGGTGTATCTCCAATATTAAGTGCTTACTATGATGCTTTGTCTGATGATCATAATGTACCCCCGGTAGATTATACAGTTGAAGTAGATAGACTTGAAAAATTATTAAACACTGTGTATGTTGAATATGAGAGTATGTATAGAACGAGAAACAACGTTGTTCCCAATCCATCCGCAAGTGCTTCTACTAACCCTGCAGGTGTCCTACGGGGAATTCAAAAAGTTCTGGATAAAATGAATTCAAAATGACAGAAGGAGCTACAAATACATCCGATCAACGTCTGAGAGATAACCAAATATTTAAACACAACATTTGAAGTCCACAAACCGGTACCTATGATTTCGACTTCGACTTATTGAAGTGGTGGAAGAGACATGCTAAAGATTTTCCAGTGCTAGCAATGATAGCCGAGTTTTTAAGTTGCCTTGTTTCGACCGTCACTGTTGAACGAGCTTTTAGCATGGCAGGAAAAAACTATAAAAGAATACAAAAAACAATAAAAAAAAAACTTGTAGAAACTATAAAATACTATGAAAAAACTATAAAAAAAAACCTAAGAAAACCATAAAATACTAGAAAAGACTAAAAAAAACAATAAAAAAACCTATAAAAAAAGACTATAAAATACTACCAAAAAAAAACTATAAAAACCTTAAAAACCAAAAAAAATACTATAAAAGACTAAAAAAAACAATAAAAAAAACCTATAAAAACCTATACAAAGACTATAAAATACTACAAAAAAAACCAATAAAAAACCATAAAAATACAATACAGACATAAAAAAAAACTATAAGAAACTATAATAAAAAAAAAAACTATAAAAACCTATAAAAAAAAACTAGAAAAGACAACAAAAAAACTATAAAAAAAACTATAAAAGACTAAAAAAAAGCTATAAGAACTACGTTCATTTTGATTTTTATATGCTGTAAATCTCATAAATATTACGATTATATAAAAAGATATCGTGAAAGCGGCCGAATTTTCTGTCAAGCGCGTTGAAAACTTAATTTACATATAAGAAAAATAACACAATATATCTCACGTAATATTTAATAAAACAACAATTTTAATCAACGTATACTTAAAACCGACTTAAAAACTATAAGAAACTATAAAATACTATGAAAAAACTATATAAACTATAAAAAAAAACTATAAAACCTATAAAAAAAAAACTATAAGAACTACGTTCGCTTTGATTTTTTTATATGTGTCGTGCCTCCGACACGATTACATATAAAAGATACGTAAGCAACCAAATTACCGGTACAAGCGTTGAAAGAATAACAATATACTCAAAAAACAACATAATTTACATATAAAAAAAACACATTATTAATATTATATTTAATAAAACAACATTTATAATCAACTTATATTCCGAATAAAAAACTATTTATAAAAAATTAGAGATTACATTCGCTTTGGTTATTTTATATTACATTCAAATTTAATTAATAATAATTTGTTATTATAGTGAAAAGAATAAGTATTTTATGAAAATGTAAAAAACAAATTATTAATAATGTTTAAAACCGTGATCTGAACCGAAAAGAAACCGTGTGAACCGTGAACCGTTGAACCGCCGGTTCTGAACCTTTAACCGTCGCATCTGTGAACCGCCGGTTCCAGAATCGGCACGAACCGGAAAAAAAACCGGTGGCCCGGTCCAGTTCCGGTTCGGTTCACTCATTTGGCCAGGTTTACTTACTTTACCGATATAGGATTTTACATTCTCCCCCCTATAAGGGACTGGCATCCTCGCCAGGACGGCCAAGGCTTGTCCTACATTGACTTGTCCTAGTTTCGTCCCTACCAGAGAATCTAGAGGTGGCCTCCACTGACACACTGTGTGGCACTTAGATCTGTCTGATAGTTGGCTCGATACTATTCTCAGAACGCCCCGCACTCACGGAGTGCAGTAGCGCTAAATGAGTCATAAATGATCCGGTCAACTACTTAGACCGTCATCATCGCTTGGTCTAAAAAGGCTAACCCGAGTTGACAAGACTTTTATGTCTCACACTTATATGAGGGTGAACATTCACTTACTTTACCGATGTGGGACTTTACAGTAAAAATCATTCATTATCGAAATTACAAAAATACACTTAAATAAAAGTTCGAGGTTTTACAATAACTGTGATATGAAATATAAATTATCTATTTTTAATGTAATAAATTTTTAACATAGATTATGAATCATTTAATATTAAACTTATATTTCCTTGACCCCGAAGGTTGCTACCCCTCTGTTATGACTGAATTTCATCCAATAGCTCTTTGCAGTTCGATATACAAGCTTATTTCCGGGTTGTTATTAATCGGCTTAGATGAGTAAATGGGACGTTATCTCGGGGAATCGAGTGCGCGTCGTGTCGAGTCGTTTCATAACGGATAATGTTATTGTTGCCTTTGAAGCTTTCCATTCTTTGTAGGTGGGTGCATGGGGTGTGATAATCACGCAAAGATTGAAATTGGAAATGACCAAGGATTTCATTAGAGTAGAGTGGCGAGACCTCTCCAGCGGGTTATCGAGCATATGCGGTTTCCTCCTACATTCATTGATTTGGTTAGGCGTTGTGTGTCGACTGCTTCCTTTCGTGTCTTGATTAATGGGAAGCCCAGTAGGAGAATAGTGCCGACCGAGGTATCCGACAGAGGATCCTTTATCGCCTTTTCTCTTCATTATCTGTGCTGAAGGGTTTACGGCTTTGCTTGAGGACTATATATGTTAGGAAGGGAGGTATTCGCTTTGGTAAAGTGGAGGAGGTTGATGTTTCGCATTTGATCTTTGCGGACGATTGCATGGTGTTCTTTGAGCTTTTAGACAGGCGGCGCGGTAGAGACGCCGCGAGTTGTTTGCTAGGTGTGGGGCTCTATTAGGACATGCAATAAATTTCCACAAATCCAAATTTTATTTTTTTTTGGAAGGGTTCTGATATGGAGCAAGACTCGGTGTCTTATATCTTTGTAGAGCCTATTAGGGGATGGGTCAAGGAAGTATTTGGGGTTGCCTTATGAGATGGGCCGGAATAGCCGACATGTGTTCGAGTCCTACGGGATAAGATCTGTAAAAAGGTGGCAGGTTAGAAGGACAAGCTGCTCTCGATGGTTGGGAAGGAGGTCTTCATCAAATCAGCTCTGTAAGTCATTCTTATGTATATTATGTAGTGTTTCAATCTTCCCACAAACCTGATTCGAGAGCTCGAGAAGGTGATTCAAGGATTGTTTTGGGGAGATACGGAAAATAAGTGGCATGTACAATGGAAGAACTTGGAGGCTTGTTGTCTTCCAAAGAATCTAGGTGGTCTGGGGTTCCAAGGTTTGGAGTGCTTCAATTTGGCCTTATTGGCAAAACAGTCCTGGCGGATCCTCACTAACCCGGGCTCACTGGCAGCATAGGTCTTGCATGCGAAGTATTTTGACGATGATACCATTTTAGCTGCAAGAGTGGGGGTCCGACCGTCGTTTCCTTGGCTTGGTATCCTGGACGGTCGGGATCTTTTTCTTAGCGGGCTATGATGGGAGTCAACTTCACTGCACTTTTGTATGTGAATATGCCCCGGTTATTACTTTAGTGGCATGTTTTGGGTAGATTTAGGCCTTTTCAAGAGTAATATCGAGATTTATACGCACGGGGAGTTAAACTGTCACATCGATAGTAAACTCCGACTTTTTAGCGATATTTACCTCATTTCTGAGCACTTTTGTCTTGCGGAATTATACGTGGTGTTTTGTTAGTGTGTTTATTGCAGGACTTAGGTGACTCGAGGCCCAGAAGGCAATATTTTAAAGTGAAAGAGTTTATCAAGGCACAAGTGTAGCATGAAAGTGGAGGAAAATCGAGTTTGGAGTGAAATCAAGGCAAACTAGCGTTTGCCCTACCCCAAACTGGCGTTTGCATCAAGCTTAGGTCAAACTAGCGTTTGGCCAATCCAAACTGGCGTTCACGGAATTAGCACTTGATACTAAAAGTTGGGTTTTCAGGCAAACTAGCGTCCAAATCACCTCAAACTGACGTTTGTGTGGGATTAGCTCGAATCGAGAAGGCTCATACAAGGCAAACTAGCGTTTGGCCAATGCAAACTCTAGTTTGTCCCCGACAGCAGTATTTCGCCGTACATGTTTGTTAATCTTTATTTTGATCCATCTTGGAGGCAGTTTCTGGTCAAGTTGTCTTCATGAAAGTTGTAGGTAATTGAACGAGCTTTCCAACGCATATTGATTCGTTCAAATCGGAGCTCTACACAGAAAGTTATCACCAATTTACTGAAAACAAGTCAAATGGGCCGAGTTGGTCGGCCCAACTAGGTCAAAGTCGCGATTTTTGCCTATTTAAGAGCATCTAAACCTAAGAAAACAGATATTCTAATTTTTATTGGCCTAGACTGAGTTCGAAGCCGGCCTAGGTGCTCAACCCAGCCGCTTCGGCGGTTGTTATGACAGGTTGACATCTAAATGGTCGGATTAGAGCTCTGGACTAGGCTCCGTATTTCAATTTCTTATTTTAGATTTTCTTATATAAAGTAGAATACGATATTCGATCGATAGCTTGGTGGAGTTCGTGCCTGGGATCATTGTATGAATTAAAGGTTGATATATTTTGCTGATTTGAGATTCGAAAGTCTTGATCTATAATGTTTTGATCTTCATTATTGTGAGTTTTCTGATTTCGATTTGTTTTCTCTCAATATGGTTTTGATTGTGTAGATCATTAGTTTGATGAAATTTACTCTGGATAAAAGTCTTGATTCAGATCCTTGTGTATGTCGTGAAATAATAAAAGCTTCGATCTTTTGTCTTGTTCATATACTCTTTGTCCTTTGATTTTAACACAAATTTTATATTCGACTCAATCTCCTCGTGGGATCGACCTCGGACTCTGAACGCACTACCTACGATCGACCCGGTTCACTGCCGGTTAGAAAGTGAGTTTTGCCTAAGGTTTCGAGTTTTATAAATTGTATTTGATCGAGCCGGATTGCGAAATCTTTACTTATCAGGCTACGGTGGAGAGTGGGAGATGAAGATTCGGTGTTTATCTTTTATGACGCTTGGACGAGTTAGCAGCCTTCGTTTTGTATACCTTATGCGGGACATGAGCTTCCTTTGGATTCTAAGGTTTCAGCGCTATTCATTCCAAATACGAGAACTTGGGTTGTCCATCGGATTTAGGATCCGTTCAGGCCGTGGGAGTCCGAGGCTATTTTGGCGACCACTGTAGCCCCGGGAGGACACCCCGGATATGAGAATCTGGTACTATGACCGCAAGGAGTTGCTTTCTTGCTTGCTTTATCTCTTTATACGAGAATCTATTTTGTCAGGTCTGATACTTTCTTGCTTTATCTCTTTATAGGCCATCATCAGTGACGGGGCCGTCCACATTTGCGGGAGCTGATAGGGTTTGAAGGAGTTGTTGGTAGCTCCCTGTGCAGCCGTGTATTCAACACTTTTTGTGGCGGTGTCTCCATGATTGTTTGGAGATTGGTTAGGGGTTGATGAGATGGCATATGGAGGTTGGTATCTGTTTGGCATGCGGAGAGACCGTTGAAACCATGTGACATGTGTTGTTTGAGTGTGAGATGACGGACATGATCTGGTGGGCATCACCATTCTATAGGATTTTGGGACATTTTCGTTCAGCCTCCTTTCTGGATTTTCTTATGAGGCTTCTTGAGGGTCAGGGTGTTCATGACACTGCGTGATTTGTGTGGCTCATGTGGGGAATTCAGAAGGAGCGATGTGCTACAGTGTTTGATAACCGGCCGGTTCATGTCTCTGCGGTTTGTACACAGTCTTTGGCGGTGTCGGCCGAGTTCGTGGAGGCCATGGCGATCTTTCGGGGGCAGGCCTCGCCCTAATATCTGGCTGATTGGTGGGTGAAGCCGTTGAAGGGGGAGATTAAGGGTAATGTGGATGTATCGGTGGCTGAGGCGGGTGGGGGTGTTGGGGGTCATCTTTCGAGACTCATCTAGGGCTGTTTGGCACTCCTTTGCATGTCAATTTGATACAGGAGACCCGGTGGAGTTCATGAAGCTGAAAGCCACAACGGCTAGTGATAGAGAGTGAATGTTTGACAGATGTTGATTAATATCATTTGTTTTCCCTTAGAAAAAACATTAAAAATAATATGCTTAGATCTATAAAATAATAAATATATTATCATGAAGTATATGTTAGAGATAATGACAAGATTGAGTTGTTTAGATAATTATGTTTGAATTAGAATTAGTTAGGATATATTCTTTGGTTTAGACAGAGATCTATTTATTATATATTAGTCTGTAAATATTGTAATACTTTCATTATTATTATCAATCAATACAATCTTTTTTATATTTCTCTGTTATGGTATCAGAGCTCTCAGACTAACGTCTTTCAGATCCTCGTTAATCGTACCGAAATTTGTTGGATGGGGGTTCGTGTCCGTAATCTAAACGAACCCTCGCCCCTCGCCGTTTCTTTCATAAATTTTTTTTTTCATTTTTTTTTCCGTTGATTTCACAAGTCTCAGTCCAATTACGGCGGCAGATCCTGCTTCCAAGTTCCAGCCTTCTTCTTTGTGCCCCAATTGCAGTCATGTCTGCCCAAAAGTCCTCCTCCGGCAACACCACCGTCACCACTCCAGCACAACCTGCGTCCTCCTCTTCCGCTGTAATAGCTCTCAACGCTGCTCTTCATGCCCCCACCTCTCCTCCGCCTTCCACCCATCACAAGCTTTTCCGTTTCCGTCCCTCGCTCATCTCTCATCTTCGTCTGTGCTTATTTTCGTTGCCGCTACTCTCTGATTCCGTTTAGCCATTGCCGTTGTTGTCTTTTCTTTAATTTCATTGCTGATCCCGTTTTGCTGTTGCCGACTTTCCGCTGCTTTCTTTTGTGGTTTTCTCTTTTTTCAATTTTTATTAGGGTCATTATTTCTTATTTTACCAGCAGTCAAAAAAAAAAAAAAAACTTCCGTACAACTCCCGTCCCTACACGCACTTATATATATTTATTAGACGCCAGCAATTCTTCTTCATCTAAATTTTTGCATTCCTATCTCTTTCTGTTCATTTTTTTTTTCCACTAATAGGTTATTGTTTGTGTTGATTTTTTTTAATCAAATAAATTTCTCTCTTGTTATTATATATCTTTCACCCCAGCAATATATGGTTTCATCTTTTTCTTACGAACAAAACAAAGTTGGATGCTCCAATTACTCAAACGGTAATAGTCCCTCTAAATATTTCTTTTCCTTTTCCTTTCTTCTAATATGAACTATTTTTTTTTCGGTTTTCAAACACTCTTCACTTATTTGCTTATTTTTTCTAGTAATCAAATTATCTCTCAATTCTCTCCTTTCATCGACAGTTATAATTTCCATCTCTTGATTTGCTCTATCACAATCTAAAACTTCTTCTTTCTTCTATTTCTTTCTTTTTCCTCCTTTATCACAAGGTATGAGCAATATCATGTTGGGATGAAGTTGCTGCCGATGATATGGAAAAGTTTGTCGCATGCATTTTCACAAGATTCCATTGTTACGAGCCAATCTCCATATTCATTGCATTATTATGGGATTGTGGAGGCGTGTTAGAGATAATGACAAGATTGAGTTATTTAAATAATTATGTTATGATATATTCTTTGGTTTAGATAGAGATCTATTTATCATATATTAGCCTATAAAGATTATAATATTTTCATTATTATTATCAATCAATACAATCTTTATTTATATTTTTCTGTTGGTATACCATACAAATGCTGATAGTGATATTATATAATGAATGGAAAAAGAAAAACAATTTTATTACCCAGCGACCTGATACATAATACATTACTCCATTACATGGAAAATAAAAAAACAAAAAAAAAAAACAAACAAACACAGCAACTAATGAAAGAAGTCACGATTGCTAAACCTAAGAAATCAACCTTTAGTTACCACCATATATAACATTGGAAAAAGACGCACATTTGAGAAACAGACAGACAAACAAACAGCTGGTCGGCATGGGAACTAAGGACAAAGAGAATCATCATAGCTCTCTAGCAACGGAAAGACTTGGCATTTGGGAGTTTGCATTTTACAGGGAGTTGCATGGCAAGATCCGGATCCATTCCGTAAGCAGGAAGATAGCCCTTGTATAAGCAAAGACATGGGATTTTAGCATCTTCGAGTGCATTGCAGCAGGAGTCCAAAGGCTGAGTCTCCGCGCTGATCAATGCTGGCTTACATGACATTACGTCTTTCAAGTTCATGCCACAAAAATCACCGGAGGAGCTGCTGCTGCTGCTGCTGTTGCCGTCCGGGGGCGGCCTGGCTTCGGCGGCAGTAATGGCTGCAACCACCACCACTAATGCAACTATGGCAAGCTTATAAGTGTTGAACATTTTCATGATCTCTAAACCTTTTGAAAAAGATTGAAGGAAGTGAAAGAGCAGTTGAACTTGTGTGTTGTTAATTGGTGGCTTTCACCACATGGGCTTTTATAGGACATGAAAAGAAGGGGCAGTTGATATAAGACTGCCTTATGCATGGCCCATGGTTTTGGTACAATACAAGATTGAGGATGTTGTTGGCACCACAGTCAATTTACTTTCAAGCATAAAAGACAAATTCAAATTTCTAGAGTCGAATTTATACACAAAACTCGACTTTATAGCTAAGGACGGAGCTAGGATTTTAATTTGAGATGGGCTGATAGACTATATCGAGTTAATCGGATGTGCTGAATTTAGAATATTTTATTAATCAAACTGGACTACATAGATTTTTTAATGTAATATTTTTTTTTGTCCAAATAGGCTTTACCCCATAGTCTATATATATACTAGTTGTGTCCTTGTTTATAGCAGTCGAAAGCAAATTTCGACCCCCGAAAGCCGATTTCCCCTCAAAATGTGATGCTTTGATAGATGGATCGTTGTAGTATTAAAAGTGTTCTGCAAGAGATTCGCACCTTCTACTACATTACCATGCCTTTTGGTCTAAAGAATGTGGGTGCCACATACCAGAGATTGGTCAACACAATTTTTGTAGATCAGATCGAAAGAAACATGGAAGTAAATGTAAATGATTTGCTAGTCAAAAGCATATCCTTAACCGAATACATAGCAAATTTTAGAGAAGTTTCAAGGAGCTTTGGAAAACTAACATGAGATTAAATCCAAAAAAGTGTACTTTCATAGTTCAGTCGGGGAAGTTCCTAGGATATATGATATCTAAAGAAGAAATAAGAGCCAATCCAGATAAGGTTGATTTATTGCAGAATATGCCACCACCAAAGAACGTAAAAAGGTGCAAAGAGGCTAAATGGAAGGATGGAGACATTGAGTAGGTTTCTGCCCAGGTTGGCAGAATGATCTTTACCATTCTTTTGGATTCTAAAAAAGAACAGCGCGTTCCGATGGGACGACGAGTGTCAAAAATCTTTCGATGACCTCAGAGCTTATCTGACCGAACTTCAAACACTGACGTCTCCTCAAGAAGGGGAAGATTTGTTCTTATACTTAGTTGTATGTAATGAGGCCATCAGTGCATTGCTCTTAAGAGAGGATAACGGGATCCAGAAACCCATTTATTATGTAAGCAAAGTGTTGAATGGACCCGAAGTCAGGTATTCATAGGCAGAAAATTGGTTCTCTCTTTAGTCCATGCGGCATGAAAGCTACATCCATACTTCCAGGCTCATCCAATAGGAGAACCAGGGGCGGACCCACGCATTCTGGGGAGAGCACGTGACCACCTGATTTAAAAAAAAAAAAAAAAGTATTAAAACTATGTAGCTTTTTGTTAAAAAGTGTCATTTATTTAATGATAAAATTGATGTTTTAGACTCAAATGACCCCACTCGAATTTTTTTTTTGGGTAAAATATGTAGTTTTAGACTCCGGTGACCTCACTGGAATTTATTCCTGGATCCGCCACTGAGGAGAACTACTCAGAACAATAGATTATATAGGTGTCTACCAGCTCATACGGCCGATATGGTGCAGGTTCACCTCGGTCTCAGATTCCCATCTCTATACAAAGCCGTCATCGATCTCAAGCAACAGTTACACGGTCAGTAAGGCATTAACTCAGTATCAACTCACGATCTTACAACTGTTCTAATATTCATGCTTCTAAAAGCCATAACTGCACTATGACTACCTCCATAGCGGCTCCCAATCATTGACCACGACTTCAATGTCTGGACAATCAACTACCCACAATGGAGGCCTATAAAAGGTTCAAAATCCTATAAATCAGAACTACGTTTTAGCTTGATCCCAAAATTTCTGGGTATGTAGATAGTCAATTCGTTGGCTCAGCTAATAATAATCAACAAATCCACTAAATTAGTAGTTGGGTTATCCTCATGAAGCTCAGTTACCCAATTATAAATCTGATTTCCTCTCTGACAATTTTGAGCGTCAATATGGAACAGTCCAAAACATTAATAAAAGAAATAAATCCTGGTAATTAAATGAGGAGTAATTATAGAAGATTGAATCTTCTTAAATCTTTTATCCAATTTTCCAAAAACAAAAAGAATCACAAAAGTTTTATTACAAAAAAACACTCTCAAACACACACACACAATTCGGTTACAACTATATATATATATATATAGAATTTTCAAAAAAAAAAGTGTAAAGATAATGACACAACAATTAAATCGTAACGAATGACATAACAATTATTTACCTCGTTGATCATGCTTTGTGTTACTCGTTGTGACAGAACATTCGTGCCCGTATTTTTTTTTTATTTTTTAAGCCATGGGTAAAGTTCACGTGAGGTTATTGTTGGCTATTTTGGCATGACGCTTCACGGAGTTGCTTCGATAGAAGAAAGAATGTTAGCGGGCATTTAGTAACATGGTACTCTGATCAGTAATAATAATAATAATATAGTAGTAGAAAATACTACGGCCACAACAATTATATCTTAAGAATTGACAACATTTTTTTTTTTTTTATCTTTGATATAACGTGGGATCTAACCTCAAAAAAAAAAAAGAAGATAATAACGTGGGATCTATTGAATATTATATAAGCCCAACATATAAGTCTTTTTTATATATTTTCACACATATGGTTAAATGTCATTAATTTTAATGGTAAAAGTCTAAAATATCCATAACAGTTGTAAAGTAGATAAATAAATAATAAATTAGGAATAAAAGAAAAAAAAAAAATAAATGGTTCATTGGTATTCTAAATGAACTTATATTATATGACAAATTCAAAAAGTTAAACAAATTTACATTTTAGGATGAAGATAGTAAAGATTTTCACATAATATGAAATTTGATGATTGTAATTAATTTTAGACAAAAAAAGACTAATATAGCTTATGAATAGTATTAATGCAATGAATATGAAGTATGGAAAAATTGTTGAATTAATAATAAATTCAAGGTAATAAACAAAAGCAATATAGAATATAGATAGTGGCCAGGTAGTAAAATCTCTAATCGTGTTAAACATGATTATGCACACACACTGCAAACTAATGTCAGCTGTTTATTTGTTTCCAACGGTACATATACAAACAAAATGAATCGGCATTTTCTGGAACATGAAAACATACACTACAAGAACTGGAAAAAGGATAAAACTTAAATATGGGTTCTGGCGGAGGTGGAATTACACGGTTCAAGTTAAAAGACCTTGGAATGGAAGTATAAAAAGTGTGTAATGGAGAAGGAGCAGCAGCAGAAACGCGATTTTGGGGCAGAATTTCTGGAATTTATTCATATCATGTAGTACTTAAAGTATATCAGTTTGATACATACATGGAAGCCGGTCAAAAAGAATCATAAAGCAAATCGTTCTCAGGAAAACACGAGGCTCAACAAGAAAAAGAAAATATCCACCTATTTACCTCCCAAAAGCAAAAACCATGGAGTTGAAAAGATTACCATTCATGAAAATTGCGGTATGCCTCATTAGAATCAACTCATTCTCCACCCTTGTTTGTCTCTGTTTTATCCTCACCAAGAGTAAACCGAACAAAACGTCGAACCTTTATGTTCTCCCCAATTGCAGCAACACTTTGCTTCACAATATCTTTCACCAAAACAGAGTCGTCTTTAATGAAAGCCTGTTCTAGAAGCACAAGCTCCCCTAGCCTCTTTGATACCCTTCCCTCAACTATTTTCTCTCGTATGTTCTCTGGTTTTGATTGAAGATCTTCTCTCTGCATCTCCAATTCCTTTTCCCTGTTAACAATCTCTGCTGGAATGTCTTCAGGGGTTACGTATTGCACTTGTGGGCACGCAACTATTTGCATTGCTAGATCATCCACTAGTTCCTTGAACTTTTCACTTCTACCCACAAAGTCAGTTTCGCAATTGACTTCAATTAGAACACCGATGCGAGAATCGTGGATATAGGAACCGATTCTGCCTTCTGCTGCCAACCTGCTTGATTTTTTGTCAGCTGCAGACAGACCCTTCTTTCTGAGATACTCCTGTGCTTTCTCAAGGTCTCCTCCAGTTTCCGAGAGAGCTTTCTTGCAGTCCATCATACCAGCACCAGTTTCTTCTCTAAGTTGTTTAACTAGTACAGCAGACACTGTTGCTTTATTTGATCTGCAAATTAGCATTAAATTAGGATTGTTTGTTGTTACAAGAGAAAAGACAATGGGGTAGCTATTTACATACAACTGCATGTGGAACTTTCAAAAACTGAACACAAGTGATGGTAAGCAAGTGTTAACACGATATGCGATCACATTACAGAACTATATCGTGCTTTCAAAATTTCAAATTTCCTCAAAAAGGATTTGCATTAATTTGTAGCAGCACAAAGCCGAATATTAGTTTGCATACTCGATCATGGTGTTGTATCTTTCAGTTAAATACTATCTGACAAAAAATAAAGAAGCAAAACGCTTTTGAAGTGGAAAAAACCGTATTCACAGTTCAAAAGCAGCAAGTGATGCAAGCCAGTCTTCACTCAGAGCATACAAACCCCTATTGAAAATTCTAACATAGAGTATCAAGATGAGTGCCATGTGTGTAAAAAGACAAAGATGTCGTCTTTTTGCAAACGTGGCGTCCATCCAACGGTCTGGTCTAATAGATACTCTCTATGTTAGAATTTCACACCCTTTATCCCCCCTGCCTGGTCCTTTCGTAAGGAAAAAGAAGAAACAATGTGCTATATCATGGATATATAAGTGTTGTGTTGAAGTGCATGTATCTCAAACAACTTAAGCTTTTGAGATGGCTATCCAACATGGAGGATACTATAGGTTCAACCTCTCTATATCCGGTTTCATCCCAATTTATGTTAGCAAGTGTTTGGCCACGGTAATAGCCTTTCATGCCCTTTATTTGTCTTTTGTGTGGCCCGTAGTCTTTGTACAAGGTCCGAACTAGCTGGGCAGAAATGCATTGTATTTAAATATGTAAAACACTCATCTCCCCAACAGAGTCATAATCTTTAAGGAGAAACGGTAATTCAACAAATAGGTTCAGCAGCAGAAGTCACTTACTTTTCAACAGTTTCCTTTGCATCACCGGTGGAAGACTGGTCTTTTCTAGTGCAGGAGCCTTGGCGGTAGTTTGAGCAGCTACCTCTCTGCGAAATCTTGGGTTTTCTTTTCAAGGCCTTCTCCAAGAATGTAACGTGCAAATCTTTTAACTTTGATGTTTTCTCCAATTGTTGCAATAGTCTGCTTTACCAAGTCTTTAACCACTGTTTTGTCGTTCTTAATGAAAGGCTGTTCAAGTAACGCGAGCTCGTCAAGCCTCTTTTGTATCCGTCCATCAACAATCTTGGACCTTATCTGCTCAGGTTTGGATAAAAGATCTTCTTTTTGCATTTCAATCTCTCTTTCCTTATTAACTATTTCTTTGGGAATTTCGTCTGTATCAATGTATTGTACTTGAGCACATGCAGCAACTTGCATGGCTAAGTCATCCACCAATTCCTTAAATATGTCACCTCGTACTCGAAATCCGTCTCACAGTTCACCTCTATCAAAACACCAATTCTGCTATCATGAATGTATGCTCCTACTCTTCCCTCAGCAGTAGTCCTGCTTGCTTTCTTATCAGCACTAGCTAGCCCTTTCTTTCTTAGATATTCCTGAGCCTTAATTAAGTCCCCTCCAGTTTCTAATAGTGCTTTCTTGCAATCCATCATACCTGCGCCAGTTTCTTCACAAGCTGCTGCTTCACCAGGGCAGGCGATATAGAAGATGCTGAAATTCACAAGCAGATGTTAAAGGTTAAAATTGGCTTAAAAGACATTTAGGAATAATTCTGCTGTGTAAAACTGCAAGCACAGCTGAAATTGAACCAGGTACCAGATATTTTAGGAAATAACACAAATCGCTGAGTTCAGTTCAGCATAATTAAAAGAATGTAACTTTATGGTCAAACAAGCCATCAAATTTAGGGAACGGTGAGGGGTGAGATGAGTGCAAGGGTAACAGGCCCTTTATTTGGCTTGGTTTAGCTTTTTCTTTTCTCCCTTTCTTGGTTTAGCTTCTTATAAGTGCATACTCAAGTATGTGAAATTGCTATAATCACGTTGTCAGATAACTCTCAATCTCTTTAATACAAGTATCAGCAAACCCTTGATTTTTTTCTTATCATCTTATTATGGCGCCTAAAAAACAACTAAACTGAGAAACATGTTGTGTTTTATATAGAGATGATAAACAACATCTTCAAGAAAAAAAAAATCCAGCTGCTGACAATGACAACTACAAAACTAAATCTTCCAGATCATATCATAACAGTGTGTCTATCGGATGTTGTCACGACCATAATTGCACTATTAGTTCTTCCATAAAATGGAATGTGGGTTTGAAATATATTCTGACATGAAAGTCGAGAAAATCTACAAATACGAGATCAAAAATTCAGTTCTAAGAGACACGGAAATATGATACTAACACAACAAGTGTGTACAATGTATCCACATTGAAAGTAATTGTTTAACTCTATTGCATTATCATCTCTCCCAAAAGCTTAAGCTTAATGCGGAGGTGGATAGTTAACATTTTAAACTGTCAGAAAATCTGTATAATGAGTCTTTTTTATTACTGTGTAATTAGTGCTAATCCTATGATTAATATTCGGAATATCCTAATCTAAGTCTGATCACAAAGTCTACGCCTTGTAAAGCATCAGGGAGCGAGTATACCTTCTTGACCCTCATGATTGGCAATTATTTCAGGACTGCCCACCTTATCAATTGCATCAGCCTGTGCATCTACCACTACTTCTACGCCTTGTGAAGCATCAGGGAGTATACCTTCTTGGCCCTCCACCTTATCAATTGCATCAACCTGTGCATCTGCAACTACTTCTACGCCTTGTGATGCATCAGGGAGTACACCTTCTTGGCCCTCATGATTGCCAATTATTTCAGGACTGCCCACCTTATCACTTGCATCAACTTGTGCATCTACCACTACTTCTACGCCTTGTGAAGCATCAGGGAGTATACCTTCTTGACCCTCATGATTGCCAATTATTTCAGAACTGCCCACATTATCAATTGCATCAACCTGTACATCTACCGCTACTTCTACACCTTGTGATGCATCAGGGAGTATACCTTCTTGGCCCTCCACCTTATCAATTGCATCAACCTGTGCATCTACAACTACTTCTACACCTTGTGAAGCGTCAGGGAGTATACCTTCTTGGCCCTCATGATTGTCGATTATTTCAGGACTGCCCACCTTATCAATTGCATTATTTTCAACCTGTGCATCTTCTACTACTTCTAAAGATGGTTCCTTCTCTTTCTGTTGTTTATCCAGAAAAGCAGATATGTCTTTGTTATTCCTGAAAGCCAAGACAAAGGGGTTAGTAGCCGTATGAACAACAGCTGGCCTTATTATCGTATCCGACCCTGCAGCATCATCCTCATCTTTCATGGTCAATGTCACCTGCCCCCTATTAATGCGTAGGACTCGTACTTTCACTTCTTGTCCGGTCTGTAAAGAGGTTCCTCCCATGATATTTTCGAAACCTTCCGCTTCCTCTGATGTTGGCAAGAATCCTTCCTCTCCCTCAGGTAGAGATATAAAAGCACCGGATCTGGTCATGTTTTTGACAGTTCCTTCAAGTTCCTGCCCCTTCACGAACTTTGAGCTTTTCCTTGTTTCAGCCCTCTTCTGGTTAGACTGCGAACTGCTCGTTCTGGGAGATCTCGATTTGTCACTTCCAGAATTTACCCGCTTTTGTTGTTCCCCCTTGTTGGCCTCATCACCGTTACGCATTGTAAGAGATATTCGTCCAGTTTCGGTGTTAGCTTCGACTAATCTTACAGTCACCTCCTGCCCGATTGAAACAATATCTTTGACATCCTTCACAAAGCTATCGCTCAATTGAGAAACATGTACAAGGCCATCAGTGAAAGCACCAAAATCAACAAAAGCACCAAATGGCAGAATAGATCTAACTTTCCCAGTAAAAGTAGTACCAGGGACCAGATCCTCATTTTTAATAGGAGGCACGTCACTCTTCCTGGCAGCTCGAGGGAGTTTAGATTGAGATGAGGTAGGAACAGCATCAGATTTTATTGAAGAATCTTCACTTGGTTCAGTAGGAACTGGAATAGACCCAACCAAATCATCAGATTCCTTCTGCTTAACAGCCGAATCAGCTTCCTCTACGGCTACATCCGTGCCAGCAGCAGCTACTTTACGTATCCTTAATTTAGCTGGCAAAACACATTCAGTTCTGAATGGCGAAAATAACAGAGGTGATATGGAAAGAAGTGTTGAATATCTTTGCGGCATTGTTTGCTTCCTCAGGATACTGCAATTTCTCGGAGAACAATCCTTCCTAGTAATGGACGCATTTCCCACAGAAGCAAAATAACAAATATTTGAAGTTGGAAGCACAGGTGTCATATTCACTTTCAGGGAAGAATTTAGGTGGCAATCACGAAACAGAACTCAGTTCACTGAATTCTTGACCTGCAAAACAAACGGAGCTGAATTGGTCAGAAGGGACAGATATAGAACATAAAAGTTTACATCAAGATTTAGCAGTGCCAAATGAAGAATCTTAGGATTTGCATATGACTATGCTATTGAGGGAGAGCCAGGGATTACGTCACATCAAGAGATATTACACGAATACCAGACACCCAACAGCATCCCCCTTTTATCTTAATGAACTTTAAGGAGACTAAAGAAAATCAAGTTAAAGCTTTAGCAGAGGGCTGCGAATAAATGTATTTACCCAAACACCAAAAGAATTTGGGGACTAAAATCAGAGTTTTCTCTCATCTATCCATCTCTTTTTTTCTTTTCTTTTTTGAACAAAATCCATCTCTTATTTGAAGCATAGTGTTTTCATAATCAAGCCACAAAAGGCAGGAAATTGATTGAAGATGCACAAACAAGCAAGGCAGTAAATTGATTGTTTTTTTCCCCATAAATAAAAATAAATTTAGCTCTAGCATTGCAATTAGATAAAAGACAAAGGATAAAGAAGAACTCTATACGATGATAAGCTCCTCCCAACCATCCCCGAAAGAAAGAGAAATAAATACAGTAAACGTTCTTGAAAATTTACATAAAGTCATAAACCCATTGGAATACTATCAACTAGCAGAAAAATGGAGGAAACACAGGAGACAAAAAAGCCAAAAAGAGATACCTTTTAGGAATAAGTCTTCAGTTACCACGAATTTTGTTTTTCTCTGTGACTTTCAAAGACTGGTGCATCTATTTCCTATGTAAAATTATCAGCTTCAAATGGAAATATGGCCAGAGCGCAGTTGCAGGTGCAAAGTACTGAAAATTTTCGAGGGAAATGAAAGGCGGGGCTGTAAATCCTTATCCCAATTGGCATCATCAACCTCAGCCTGTCCATTATATTTCATGAAAATTGCAAAATATATTTCTAAAATACATATCATCCTATATTTTTTTATTTTATTTTTGGGTATTTGTTTAAAAGAACTAGTTTGAGTACTTATACAAGCCGGTGTTCCACCGCCAAGTACTAAATTCTCAAGAAAAGATTGAGAGAACTAGATCTTTATTCAAACATAATGATTAGGTTAAAAGTGATAGGCCGCACATGTGGTTGGGATTTTTTTGAAGATAATTTGTAACAAATTATGTGTTTAATTTAAGGATAAAGTGTAGATTGATATCTTAACCAAAAATATCAAATTAAGAGATAAGAGATAAGTTGTTAAATCAAAAATTCAAATATTTAAACTAGGACTTATCCATGTAGTTTAAGTAGTATAAATAGGGACATCGGACCGACTTCATAAAGACACAAAGAGAAAAAAAAAAAAAAAAAAGAAAAAAAAGTAACCCTTCTCCAGAAGCAGACGGTAGCAGGAGAAATAGCTGGAGTAGAATTGTTGACCGTGAGTTCCATTTTTTTTGTTTATATTTTCTCCCTCGATTTCAATATTTATTTCATTGCTAAGGATTTCTAAAGCATTAAATGCATTCATACACTGACCTGTGCCTAGCCTAGCTTTTCGGTCGACTTTTGCGAAGGCAGTAGTAATTTCCAACTTGCAAATATTATATGAGTATGATGAAAAGGTGTGTGCACTGTTTTGTTTACCAGGTTAGTTTCTTTATTGTATCTGTCTTGATGCTCCGTGTATAAATTCATATATATAGATACACATATAGCACACAAAAAAAGATGCGCACGTATGATTTTGAACAGATAAATTTATACAATTTGATGTGAGTTCTATAGTTTTGTTTCACATAGATGCATATTGGTCTGAGAAATATTTATTTTAAAACCATGAAATTTCACGTTTTCTATTGAATAGACTAATATATTTTACGCAGAAAGTTATACTCTTGACGTTTACTTATTACTTTGATCAAGTTTTGGTAAAAAAGATGGATGAATTTTATTTTCCTATAAAAGCAAAAGTGTGTGTATCCTTATCAAATTTTTTTTTTATCTAGTCTTAACATTTGATCTTATATATAAATAAAGGTTGGTTCTCATTTTTGTAATAGGAAACAATGATGTTTTCACTAATCCATGGTTATAGATTGCTTCGTTAATATATATGTATATGTTATGAAATACTAACTTTATTTGAATAAGAAATGTCATTTCAGTCTTATAAAGTTAGGTTTGACATACACCGGTCATCTTAAAATTTATGAAGAGGTCGTCATGCTAACCAATTCTTGTTCCTGCTTAATGCGAAACTCTCAGCGACTCGGTGAGTTTTGGGCCATTGCACCGCAGAACGGCTAGTCATCGGTCTCGGGGCCTCTTGACCTTGGCTCATCGACAGTCCTAGAGAAATGGTACCTAGATTCCCCGATGTTCCGTGTGCCTGGCCGGGAAAGCAAGGGCCGACGGCTATGTCATGGTCATGAGGTTGGCTGAAGCCTTTTGGGAGGTTCACTAGGTGACAATCAAACCTTTCCCTGACAATCAGCCGGAATTGTCAGGCAATAGCTTGCTTGCTTGTGAAGTGTGATAGAAAACAAGTTGGGGTAGGGTGGTAATGACTCATCGGCTAAGGTAAACCGGTGTCAGACTTGAGTACGCCTAATTTCAAGAAAATTGCTTTATATTCCTTGCAAATATCATGTTTTTGCCATGTTCTAACAACAATTAAGTGCAAGGTAAGGAAAAAGCCTTTTTGTTGTAACGTTTAACGTTTTTGTAACTATTATTTTTGTATATAAAGATTCACAGGCACACACCGGAACTCACTGGCTATTTTTAGCTCACACGTTTGTGAAATGTTTTTTTTTTAGGCTTGGAGGAAGAATACCAGGGTGGTGAGGTAAGCAGAGTAACCTTGGAGGCGGTTCCTGAGGGGAGTAGGCGAGGAGTTCAATGCGACACTCCAACAAATTAGTGTCAAGCTTTGATTTTGTTATATTTTTTTTTCAACTCCTTGGAGTTTCATGTTTCCATTGTAATAAGAGTTGACGATGTTCTTCCATCTTGGAGTCGTGACATTTTATTTTATTTCTGGATTTAGTAATGTTTGAATAAAGATCTGGTTCCTCAATCTTTTCTTGAGAATTTAGTACTTGGGCGGTGGATCGTCGGCTTGTCATCTGACTGACTTGAGCAAAGTGGACCTTGGGGGTCGAGGATAGGCCTATTACAGATTTAGGACACTAAGCTTGTGTTTGTTTTTGTTGAAGTCGTTTTTAGAGTTTTTAATATCATTTCATCAATCATTTCTTACAATTCCTTCACCAATCACTTCTTGATTATAAATAAAAAAATATTAAATTATCTTTCACCATTTCATTTTATCTATTTTATTACTTTTTTTTTTTACTTTTAATCATTACTTCAATCATTTTTATTATATTTATTATCCACTAGCATATAAAACACTCCAAAATGAACTTCAACCCAAAACAAACGAAACCTTATTATTTTTTGCTTCATCTTACCCTTAATTTATTATCAATTTAACAACTTTTCATTATTTAACAACTACTGCATTAATCATAATCAATGAGCATTTTAGACATTTAATCATCAAATGTATGGCATTCAACCACTTTATTAATATGTATGAAAACACCCAAAATAACCTATATTTTGGGTCGGGGTTAGTAAATGCCTATTTGGATATGAATGTAGTATTTAAACTTGGATAACCACGGAGAATAAAAGGGAATAAAATGAATTAAAACTTTGATTAGATACTTGAGAATATTCTTCTCCGTTATAAATATACTTTCAGATTATGTGGATTTTCATTAGATATAATATCTATCTCTTCCGTAGTGTAAAGTATTAGCCCACAATTAGTTTACTCAATAAATAAATCTCCTCGACACAAGCATTTATAAAGTGGATAAACATCGTCGTAAATATATGAAGTAATCGACGGATGTTTTTACACGATAAAGTCACATGTAATATGTCGTGTATAGAAAATCAGTAATAACAAAGATTTAGAATACCTTTTTTTCTTCCTTGTTTGTGCATGCGAATATATTTTCACCTTATATATATTTTAATACTTAGGTTGTATATATATTTTATAACACGTTATCAGCACAAGTCTCTTCCGAATGAGCCGTGTCTTAAAATCTTCCTTATACCGATAACTATAGATTTCAATCCTCATCTATAGTTTTGTTGTTGAAATCTTCATGTTAAGTCACCTCTTGATGCTATTACAAATTTTCGAAGTCAGACAGATACATATTTGGTAGCATAAAAGAAGTTATCCAACTTGGTGATGAAAGAAAAGAATAGGTGTGGATCCTTCTATCCTTTTTAGGCATGGTCTATGTCCTTTCTAATTTGATAAGCACGAGCAGGACTACAACTGATTTAAAGGAGAAAAAACTGTTAGAACAATCCTTATGTGATTGAATCACATTATTTCCGGATCGATTATGCTAAATTATTGAGAAACAGAGAATTATATTAATCTACAAACATACCCGAATCCATAGCAAATGAAGACTCAGAGATGTTGTAGGATCGATCTTCCGAATCTATACACCTCATGTTTCTTGTCGGAAGAACCCTTTGTGTTCTCTCAGTATATTCTCTTGTGATAATGGGGGTCAATAGAAGTGGGAAAAGTGTATGACCTAGGGACCATAACCCACCCTTATATAGTAAAATATTTATTAGGTCTTTCCAATTTTACCCATCATAAAATTAGAAATTACCTCCGAGTTTCTACACATTAAAGGTCCACACCCTAGCGATACGTTACTACCCAATAATTATAACCGTAGTAGATCACTTTAAAATGGACTAACATTTATTGATGATGATCATGACATAACAATTATTTCACATATAAGCCAACGTTGGATATATGATCCAACAATCTCCCACTTGGGCTATATGTGTAGCTTTATAATTGTATGTCATAAGATAACCGAATAGCGCTCAACTTGGTCGCTCATTACAAAACGTATCAAATAACAATCCCGTCCATCAAAGTCACCAACATAGGACCAAAGCGGTCTTCATCACATCTATCGTGACGGGACCCATCAATGATCACATATGCTAATAAAACTGAATGACATGGATCATGATGTGGATGCGTAGCATGGAAAATAACATGACATGTGATCTTAACATGTATATTTCCAACTGGTCCACCTTAAACTTAATGAGATCAAAACCGTATATCGAGATCAAAGTGTGAAACATCAAAACTTAAATTTCTGCAGAAAGAACTGTAACTTTAACTTAACCTTAACTTTAAACTGAATAACCGAAAAATGTGTCTATATTGAAACAAACATTATCAACTACAAACTCCCACTAAACCTAAGAATCCTTAACTGACATGACACCCATATGAGCAATATGCTCAAGAACATCTTGGGTAGTTGTCCCTTAGTGAGTGGATCCACAATAATGAAGTTTGTCATGACAATTTCAATAGACACCCTTCCACTTCGAACTCTATCTTTAACAACTAGGAACCTTATGTCAATGTTCTTAGACATCGATGAACTCCTGTTGCTGTTGGGATAAAACACTGCAGAATTATTATCACAAGAATCCTTAATGGTCCTTATATAACCAAATAAAACTTCACAACTGAAATAATATTTCCGCATCCATATCCCATCACTAAGTGGCTTCAAAAGCCCTGAATTTTGTCTCCAAAGTCAAATAAGTCATAAGTGTGCCTTAGCACTTTTCAGATAAACAACTTCTTTTGACAAAATGAAGACATATCCTTATGTGGATTTAAATGTATCTTTACATCCACCAATATCTAAGTCAGTATACCGAATGATCTCTGACTTTTCTGACTCCAGCTATGTGAGCATCTTATATTTTGTTTTCTGTAAGTACTTTATAACCTTATAGGCTGTGACCAAATGACCCTTTCCAGGATCTTTTAAGAATCTGCTCAACATGACTGAAATGTACACAATAACCAGACATGTACAAACCTAAGCACACATTAGACTCCCAATAAATATATCAAAGGGAATCTACTGCATTTCCTCCTACTTTATATCATTAGAAAAGTGGCACTATTTGAGACTAGCCTTGTCTCCCTTAGACACAGGGGTACCATGTTGTTCACAATACATCATGTCGAATCTCATAAGAAAACTTTATCGATATAGTCTGTTTTTAATGATCCAATAATACCTCAAGAATAACCCTGATATACCTGGATCCCGAAAAACTAAAATAGCGTCTTCTAAATCTTTCAACTCAAAACCGAACGAGATAAATGATTTAGTTTCACGCCCAAAAACTATATCGTTACTGAATATCATCGACATACAAAACCAGAGTATGAACCTACTCCCACTAAACTTATGTTAGATACATTCATCAACCGAATTTAACCCAAAAAACCAAACGAGACAACAATTTGAGGAATCTAACATACCATTGACAGGAAAACCGTTTGAGTCCAAAGATGGATTTCTTTAATTTGCAAGCCATATTCTTTGCGTCACCAAATGCAAAGTTTTCTGGCAGCACTAAATCAATGTTTCATCAATGTCACCACTGATGAACATTGTCTTTACATCCATCTAATGTAACTCATAATCCATATGAGCAAGTAGAGCCATAATTATTACGAAAGAAACCATGAGAAAGCATTTTATAATATATGCTCATTTTGAGTAAAGCCTTTAATGACAAGACATACCTTATATCTTTCCACATTACCATATGAATCCCTCTTGGTCTTAAATGTCTATTTACAACCAATGGGTTTCGATCCTTCTGGAAATGGTAGAATATTCCAAATGTCATTGTCCTTCATGGACTTCATCTCATATTGCATAACTTCAATCCACTTATGAGAGTTGGAGCTTTCCATGGCTTGGAGAACGGTAACCGGATCGTCCTCCATAATGCCAGGATCCTTATGCTCAAGGAGGTAAACAATATAATTATTCTGAATTGTTGTCACAATCTCTCTAGTGGAGTGCCTTGGTGGCGGTGCACTGATTTCTCATGTGGTATCTCATATGCTCATGTTGCTCCCAAATAGGTTATTGAGGATGTTGAGGTTGTCTAATTGGAAGTTCAAGAATATTGTCATAAACCGTATCTGGCAATAGTATACATCCTTATATTCTGAAAATGTTCAATCTTTGGTAAATCCTTATCTCCCAAAGATTGAACATTTTCTGACAAAGATATATTGTTTCATGCTGCTATATTCTTATAGAATACACCTTTCGGCTTTACTGTATGAGCATCAATGTGAATTGATCTTGTGGCGGCGGCTAGAAGGATTATTAGGGTTTATGCTATTTTTTTTATTTTTTATTTTTTTATTTTTTATTTTAAGGCATGTTGTCTAAAATTTAAAAAAAAAAAAAAAAAAAAAAGGATAAGGAACAGAATTACCTGCACTGTTGCACGATGGTGGCAGCAAGTTTTTTGGACTTTATATTTCCGTTTATAATCAATGCCTTTGGAGGTAAAAAAAAAAAACTTGGACCGTATGTTAAAGTTTCGGCCCTATACCATTAGGTCATTAAGTAATTTGTTGGCCTTTGTTTTATCAGGTGCAAAATATGTTTTATACGGCTTTAGTTCTCCGGCTTATTATAAGTATACTAGAGGGAGGAGCCGCACAACGCGCTGCGTGTCTGTATTTCGGTGGATATGAAATCGAGGATATACGTGGTTAGGATAAAATATTTGGAATATGGAATAGGAATATATTACAACACGTATAGCGTTGATCGTTTTGAAAGTACAAAATATAAAACAGAGCGTAGCACAGTTCAAATTATTGAAACCCTCGCAAGAACTTTGACGACTATGATCGTAAAACAACTCAAACTCTCCAATGTGACCTGAAAATGACATCAACAGATGCAAAAGTTCACAGGTGCTGGGAGAGTATCAATAATGAAAAGATGTCATGTAAAATGTTCAACTACCATGCTTGTGCATAACGAAAAGAAACTTAATTATCACATTTGAAGATGGTCTAATCATGACCTTATTATCTTTCACAGCAAAAGGGACTGCAACCTTCCGATTCCCTTCCAAGAACTGCCATTCCATCTTCTGTCTCTTCTGAAACTCTTCCATTTTCTAACAAGATCCTGACCATATCTGTCAACTTCACCATTTCATGTAAGGTGAGTCCATTTCTGCTAAATTCTCCCTTCCTCCTTGCTCCCTTCAGACAATAGGATAAATGTAGGTTCATTAGCACCCCAGTAAGAGAATGACAAACGAAGAACTCACCTTCTCCGGTGGCGAGTTGTTGCTTCATTCATACCCGATCCTGAACATAAAATTCGTTCAATTGACAGAGGTTGCAGATTAGATGAAAAATTAGGCTCATTAAACAGTGAAAATCTATCACAGAGGACCAAAGTTAGAAGCATATATGCCTCCGATGCATACATAGCACTAAGCACAAAACATTGAGCAATCCTAAACAAGTTGCAGAGCCAGATAAAAGCTGAAGCACATAAAGCAAAAGGCACATAATAATAAATTAAAAAGAGACCTTGAATCTATTACTGGATAAAGCAAAGCACATAAAAAGTCTCTTAATCAATAAGTGATATCCAAAATGTAAACAAGAGCAGAGGTAAACTTACAGTTGCAACTTGCAAGCCATAAAGTCAATAGCCAAAATGTAAAGAAGAAAACATTGTGCATGACATTACATACTTAAAGCATCAATTTTTCCCTCTAAAAAGAAGCATTAATTTGTATGGCAAGAGACAAAAGTATAAACTGCAACTGAAAGCGCAAAATTCATTACCGAAATCTAGTTGTTGAGGTCTTCGCCTGATTCATTACCGAATATTAGGCATGAAACTGTAAATATTAGATAATGTATTTTATGAAGGAATAAGAAAATATAATTTCAGTTTATTCTTTTACCATTCCTTCAGTGAAGGACTGTCACTTAGCAGAGGATCGATCAAGAAGTACGACTACATTCTTGAGCTCAATGAAAGTCCTGCATATACACAAGTAAACAAGGTGTGAGATAATGCCAAGAAGCTACTTCTTCTGATCGAAATTGTACGCTTGGCTGATGATTTCAAAACATGATCACAGCTAAAAGCATGACCGGCAAGTTCATGCTACAGAAATTGTACGCTTGGCTGATGATTTCAAAACATGATCACAGCTAAAAGACTCAATATCTGTAGCATGAACTTGCCTGTCATGTATAGTTTGCAAGGCTTTTACCTCTACCGCCATGTAAGAGAGATAAGCCATTAAATCCATGAGAGCAATTTCACGAACATTGGAATGTCTACAGGAAAAGAGGAAATAAACAGAAAAACTAATAATAGTCTGTTATACAGATAGATATAGTAGAAGTACTTTACTAAATAACACCAAAATCTTGGCCAGCTCAATAGAATCTTTACGCATAGCCATCACATCATCAATGGATGATGATGCATATTACCATTTTCTATTAACCATAGAAAATGTGGATTTGGACTTTATTGTAGCTCTGTTTGTCTTCATTTTTCACTTTATTGTAGTATAATCCACATTTTCTATGCCTAATAATCCATATACAAAACAGAGGTTGATGTTAGCAAAACATCATATAAAGATTGAGTCTTTTACCTTTAAAACACGAAATAGACACAATACATGAAAGATAATACCTGATTACATAAAATAAATTTAATATACAACTTTAACTCATTTTCAATCTTCAATCAACAAAACAGAGGTTCAGATTAGCAAAACATAAGATAATATTGAGTCTTTTACCTTTAAAACACAAAACAGACACAAAGCATGAAAGATAATACCTGATTACGTAAAATAAATTAGAAATGCAAATTTTTGATATCTTCTTTCAATGATTCAATGTCGTTATGTGCCAAAATCATTCTTTGAAGCTCCACAAACCTGCAAATCTGAGAATCGCGACATCAAACACGCAAATAAAACTGAAAGAATATACACCGTCCTGTCTCTGGCAAAATACAAATATAATGACAATGCATACCTCCCACCACTTCTCACCCTCACCAAGCGAATATGTTGGGTCCTCCCACTGCTGTAGAGTTTCCAAGGGGGCTGACAAAATTAAAAAGCAATGAAATTTATTATGTTATGTAATACATAAACAAAATAATAAACATTTTCCTTACGTAATCAACAAAAACACAATCGCTAACATAAGCCCTTTGGCAGCTTGAATTAATAAGACAAATTAAGCTTAAAATTAATGAATATGCACAAGGCAATCGAATTAAGGTTCATATCACAATACCATAAAGAAGACAAACGAAATTCATAGTAAAAGAGAAGCGAGAACAAGTTAATTTGATATCGCTGAATTTACGTGAAAACAAGTTAATTTGATAAATCGCTCACATAACGTGTAGCAAAAAGACCTTAATAAGTGATAACAAGAGAGCTACCTACGCAAAATCGGATAAATCTTCAACTTGAGCGGCGCTCATCCATCCAGAAACACATATGCATAGGACCGCGGTGGCCGATCCATCATCGGACCATCATCCTTGACGGATTTAATCGAGTAGAAGACAAAAGGCTAAAGAAACAAAACGGTGACATCTCTAAAGTCTACTACGGGCGAAGATGAAAAACGAGTGCATCGAAGGGTATTAACAATGAACTAAAGCTTGAACACATAAATTAAACAAAACGGCGAAGGAAAAATGCTAGAAACGAAGTTTCTTCAATAGCGGCTTAGGGTTTTTTCCGAGAGTTCCCAGCCGCCGTGTTCTTCTGCAAATACAATTGAATATGAAACCTACCGAAAATATTACATATATATACCACCTAATTTATTTTTTGTCTGAACGGACCATTTTTTGCTGGGCCCTTTCAACCCACTGGACTCAAAAAAATAAAAGCCCAAACGGAATTTAATGGAAAAAAGCATCGACGTGGACACTCTTGTTGCAAATTCCCAACCAGCTATTATAAATAGGTATATATAGTCGCCTCCCAAATATTTTATTATGAATTTGGATAATAATTTTTTGTTTTTTGGGCTTTAATTCAGTTGGTTTTTTATTTTAAAAAAAAAATAAAAAAAAAATTGATCCATATAATCTATTATTGTAAGATAGTATTAAAGTAAATCCGAAGAAATAAGCAACCCAATTTTGATAGACCTTTTTTTTAAGAGGCTTAGTACGGTAAAATCAAACATTGATATATTGCGGTATTAGCATTTATTATGTCTCTAAGTGGATTTGTTGAAACGATATGTCGCCAAAGTGACCTCTACGTGGAAATTGATTTACGGTGGGATGTAAAATGGTTTGTGTTTTTATAAATTCATGCGGATAATATTCGGCCCAAAGGAAGGATATTATTTGGCAGAATTGTAAATACACATGTGGTGATAAATACGTGACAATTATTCGGTTTCCATGTGGGTAATAGATACGATCCAAAGATTGGTCTATTATTTGACAGGACTTATTGTCAGTGTTTGATCATTACGCCAAGATGTCAATTACGAGTTAGTATTATCGTCCAAAGATGAGATATTAATGTCGTGCCGGCATTTTGTGATGGGAAAATATATCATAAATTTGTTTGATTTTGGATATTCTTTGGATCTTATATATGTGAGCCTAAGGTTATTAAATTGTTTTCTGTGTTCAGTTATAAGTTCTGCTTTAAAGTATATCTGCTCATTTAAGCATTATATTCCTCCACTTAAATCCACATAAGGATATGTCTTCATTTTGTCAAAAGAAGTTGTTTATCTGAAAAGTGCTAAGCAGACACTTATGACTTATTTGACTTTGGAGACAAAATTCAGGGCTTTTGAAGCCACTAGTGATGGGATATGGATGCGGAAATATTATTTCAGGCTGTGAAGTTTTATTTGGTTATATAAGGACCATTAAGGATTCTTGTGATAATAATTCTGCAGTGTTTTATCCCAACAGCAACAGGAGTTCATCGATGTCTAAGAACATTGACATAAGGTTCCTAGTTGTTAAAGATAGAGTTCGAAGTGGAAGGGTGTCTATTGAAATTGTCATGACAAACTTCATTATTGTGGATCCACTCACTAAGGGACAACTACCCAAGATGTTCTTGAGCATATTGCTCATATGGGTGTCATGTCAGTTAAGGATTCTTAGGTTTAGTGGGAGTTTGTAGTTGATAATGTTTGTTTCAATATAGACACATTTTTCGGTTATTCATTTAAAGTTAAGGTTAAGTTAAAGTTACGATTCTTTCTGCGAGAATTTAAGTTTTGATGTTTCACACTTTGATCTCGATATACGTTTTGATCTCATTAAGTTTAAGGTGGACCAGTTGAAATATACATGTTAAGATCACATGTCATGTTATTTTCCATGCTACGCATCCACATCATGATCCATGTCATTCAGTTTTATTAGCATATGTGATCATTGATGGGTCCCGTCACGATAGATGTGATGAAGGCCGCTTTGGTCCTATGTTGGTGACTTTGATGGACGGGATTGTTATTTGATACGTTTTGTAATGACAGCCAAGTTGAGCGCTCATTCGGTTATCTTATGACATACAATTATAAAGCTACACATATAGCCCAAGTGGGAGATTGTTGGATCATATATCCAACGTTGGGCTTATATGTGAAATAATTATTTATTATGGACTGTCAATAAATATTAGCCCGATGTAAAAGTGATCTAAATCTTCTCTTCCAAGTCTAGAAAATGTTCAATCTTTGGTAACAATCTATTGTCTGAATAGCCTTAAACTTTACAACATTATCATCACCCTCAAAGATGTATCTTTCAACATCAAATGGTAATCGATAATGCCAGTTGCTCTGCATATTCACACTCAAGTGAATAGTTGCATCAGAAGCTGTCCACCAAGTGTGCAAAGGCACATAAATCAACTCAACCCCTTAACAAACCATAAGGAAAAACTTAACTTTATTTGTGCAGCAAGCGATCTTTCATTGTGTACCTAACTATTGGCATAAAAATAACCAATAATATCCTTATGTTGTCGCTATTGCCCCTCGTGTTAAATGCTAGCAGCTTCCAAAATTCAAATTTTTTTTTTTTGGATATCTGTGATGGCCTTCTGGGGCAATTTATCATTCTTTCACTTCATGCACATATGGTAAGTTAAATGTCACTTATAACTGACATAAGGAATTGTGGGAGTTGAAGAAAATGATTTCCCACTGAGTGCAAGAAGTTGAATGATTAAAATTTGGGCAGCCATAAAGTGCTAAGTATGGTCACCATTAAAGGTAAGGGCACAAAAAAAAAAATAAATTTAAGGAAGCTGCTAGCATTTAACACGAGGGGCAATAGCGACAACATAAGGATATTATTGGTTGTTTTTATGCCAATAGTTAGGTACACAATGAAAGATCGCTTGCTGCACAAATAAAGTTGAGTTTTTCCTTATGGTTTGTTAAGGGGTTGAGTTGATTTATATGCCTTTGTGACGACGCCTAACCTCTCCCTGAAAATGGTGCCAGAAATCTGACAGACAATTCCCGGGTTAAACGATTCTAACCGGCAATGTGCCGGGTCAAATTGTGGTGCTAGTATGGTGAGTCAGTGTCGAATCCTCGAGGAACTTGGTAATTTCTTTTACGTGTGGTTAAACACCAAAAGAGTTGTTATTAACTCGACTAAAACCGCAATTTTATAACACAAATCACTACTATTCTAGTCAACATAAAATAAATACGTAATTTAAAAGTTATTCTAATATAATATATATAGATATATAAATATATATAGATGTACATAAATTGCAAAGTATATATATAGATATAAATATATAGATACCAAAATACTAAGCAGATAATAATTTAGAGAAGCGGCCAAAACTTATATAATTGGTTTATACGATCTTTTCGATTAAATGAAATGTGTTCGATCTCTCCTTTTATTTTAGGTCCAATTGAGTAAATGAAACGGTGCACTCACTGAGGTAAACAATTCCTCCTCACACGGCGTATGATGAAATTGTCATATGTCCATTGCATCGATCCAAGGTCCACAATCATATTACGGTTTTTACGAGCGGTCCGAGTACAAATCTATCTTTAGATAAAAATGAGTCATTCCGTTCGTCAAGCGGTCAATTTTATTTTAAAGGCTCCGGTTGTCAAAGCCGGACGATTTAACTTTCCGGTTTAAGTTTCGATTAATCGATGATTTAACATTATTACGATCTCGAGTACAAATTATAATAAAATTCATTTCTCCCAAAACAAATTTACCCCGGGTAGAAATAGGATTCCGTTATCACGTTATTCACACGGCCAATTTTACCCTCCGGTTTTTCTATCTTTTATTTCATATCCACGACTACGAGGCGTCAATTCATAATTAGATTATGAATTCCTCGGATCGATTAAATATGTCAATACTGAATACGATTAAAATAGAAAAAGATTCAATTAACTCAATTTTAGTCATTTTAACTTAACAACATTTCTTTAAAAAAGATCGAAATAAAACCGATTACATAGTTTTGGCGATATTATATTTAGCCTAAAAACATTATAACAACTAAAAATATAAAAATAAACATAAATACTTAAGAAAAGTTACCCGAATACGGCGATTGATTGAAATCGTATTTTCCGGACATTACAACTTCTTTAAAAAACCGACTTCCGAGATTTTCCCGAGCATTATAACGATACTAAAACTACATTATTACGGCGTAAGGCCTTATTTACAACTACTACTAAAAATAAAAAAGAAAAGAAGAAGAGAGATATATATATATATATATAAGATGTATATATATATTTTGGTACTCTCCTCATCTGTTGCAAA
This sequence comes from Gentiana macrophylla, assembly GCA_026214975.1. Lineage (NCBI taxonomy): Eukaryota > Viridiplantae > Streptophyta > Magnoliopsida > Gentianales > Gentianaceae > Gentiana > Gentiana macrophylla. Next base: position 23,686,056 of record CM047814.1, read on the forward strand.
TGAGGCCCTTTATATAGAAATTGGATCCTTGGCGGACCGGTCCGGTATTAGGCGGCTTCGGTCCGGAATCATGATGATGTTCCCATGCTGAATACACTCCATGTGCGCGGTGATATTTATTTATATATATTATTAAACTTCTAAAATTCATATCTCGAGTTACGGACCTCCAAAATTGCAAACGAAATGCCAAAATTAAGGTCTCGAGAAACTCTACAACTTTCATGAAGGACTCTTCTTCAGATAACGCCTTCTTGATAACCTCGTGTTCTTCCGAAGCTTTTACGGGATTTTCTTAACCCAAATCGATTAGCCACTTGATCATTTGTTTAAGTTGTAGACCTCCAATCTTCATAATTTAAATTGCATTGGAAATCTCTCGGAAAAATCTACAACTTTAAGTGAAGAACACTTTTACGAAAATGTCGTTTTGATGAGCCATTCGTTTGTCGAAGACATTTCTCGATTATTACTTAACCAAATTGGTTGTACTTGTCCACTTGCTATTTAATTGACCATTTAAGCTCGTGGAATTCTCTAAATCATTCCGGAGATATGATTAAACTTCAATATGTCGATTCTCGGGGTCTTGGTTTATAAATCTGCAATAAAACATCACAAATACCCACGTAAATCTGACACGACACTCCGATTTACTAAAATCGGTACAAAATTACAACTTTTTACTATTTTTACTACTAACTACTCTAAATTATAAAGATTAACATTTCATAATATTTATATCATAATTTCATATATTTTATATAGAATTCGTTGATAAAACATAATACTATAACGTATATTTTAATCATATAAAAATAATACATCAAATTACTCCCCACTTAGCTTTTGATCGTCATAAAGCAAAATAAGCGATAATAAAAGATAGTATAATTTATCGATTATAATTTATATTGTCAATATTATAAATATATTATCTATCTTAATTTAAAATCTTAAGAAGGCAGAAAGAGTATATAAATTAAATAACTTAATAATCAAATATTATTTAAATAAAATTGTACATGTAATATTTAATAAGTATAAATAAAATATTAGAATTATTTTTAATCGCAACTATTATGAAATCACGGAATCGGAAACTTGGTTAGTTAGTTGACAAAAATGGCTTATAGAGTTTAGGTTCAAGATGTTGGTTAATCGGAAAAAGGAAATCAAAAGAGAAAGAGGCAAGTCGTGCGTCATACATCTTCATATTCTTGATCAAAAATAATCATCGATTAATAACACTTTTTTTTTTCTCAAGATTAAGAACTAAAAGCGTGAGTGTGTGTAGAAAATCAAACTTACAGGCATTGCTTCATCAAGATTGATCGAGTACTACTCTTTCGATCGAAAATTACAAGTCCGGTTTCCTTAAACTTGTAATAATTCACGAGATCTTATGATTCAACTTTTTCTTTTCATTTTATCTTGTGCCTTCATTCCCAAAGCAATAGGACATTTCGAGATAATACCCTAAATTTGGACTACTATCATTAGGCAATCGGGAGCTTAATTACCTCGTAGTGATATAGGACATTTCGTGATAATACCTACTCACTCCAATCATTGGTAGCTACAACCGATATATTCTTTTTATTTTTAAGTTGTTAATCACGAGATAAGGAAGATACGATATTCGATTAATTACAGTATAAATATGGTGCTTCGTTCTTAATTCAGAATATTAATATATCCAAACTTATTACCAAAATCGACTATCTTGCAAGTGTCATGAGGTAAGATCGAATATACTAATACTTATCTAATTTTTTCAATCTCAGCATATACCAAAACTTAGCTTTTATGTCTCCATCTCTTTTCATAAGTACGTACAAACTTACGGAATTTCAAGGAAATGTAGACCAAAATTAGCTATAGCTTGGTTATTTAATCACAATTGACAATTTCGAGTGAGGTCTTGATCACTCTAATCAAAGTGAGAGTAGGTTATTTGGCTATAGTTATATTTTGTGGTGCCAAAAATCAACAAACTTAGTCCAATTCCAAACTCATAATTCATATTGAAAATAATTCTAAAAAATTTTACTTATAAATATCAACATACTTATATAATTTTATAAAAACAATATCTAATATTAATTACTCAATTATATAAACTTAAAATCTTATTAAAATCTAAATTAGACATATAATATAATTATTTTTGACTATTTTTGAAAATTTTAATGAATTTTCTAACCTAACTCTACTCCCCACTACGAAGTGGCATCGTCGATGTTCAATAAGTAGTAAAAAAGTAGGTTCGAAAATAAAATTAAAATTATCTATTAACGTTATTTTACGATTTTATTTTAGCGTATACTAATTATATCATTAAATAAAAAGCAAACAACTTAAAAAACTAAGACATATATATTAAACAAGATAGATTATTACAATAAAAACTTAACTAAAGAAACTTCAAACTTAACTTAATTTAACTTATTAAAACTTAAATATCACCAACAAACAACTCTCTAAATGGTAGACGAACAACCCGGTGTATCAACGGTAGCAATCAAACCGACTATCTCTGAGCGGAAAAAATTTCATCCGTCTCGACTCTTCTACTCCATTCGAAAGAATACACAAGCGTGATATCATCCATGAATTAGGCATAGGCTTCCCCTACTACCTCTCGTGATCGCAAACTCCAACACTTGTCCTTTGAATCAATATACCCCAATCAACAAATACACGAATGCCAAAGCAAAAGTAGAAGCATTTCATTCTCAATCAAACTTCCAAAATCCCAGGTGGGATAAACTCGAGAATTTATAAAATGCTTCCACGCCTTTAGATGTGGAAGTAGGGCTCGTGTTGACATGTCGTGATTTGTATCAAATAAGCGAGAGCAGAGACATTGGAGCGACTCGTGTACTTTATTCAAATGATTAGAGGGATTTTGTAGTCCCCATTGCATTTCAAAATGTGGCATCGAATGGCGGGTGGAATTTCAAAGATTTGATTGATAATAGATGAAGAGAAGGGAACAGCCACTCCTCTTACTAGAACAATCTGAGTGATATCAACCATAGATGTCGTCATAAGTGCAGAATAAAATTCTCGCACTATTGAGACGTTTACCCGTCCTCTCGGTTATCTTGACAAATTTTTCCAACCAAAACTTGAATGATAGTTTTCCCCATTGATCAAGCTTGTCTAAAATTTAAACCTTTCTCCAATAGGATTGGAGAATTTGCAAAATGATTGTGTAAAGTGATACTCTCATTAGAAGCTTGAGATTCGGATGATCCGGTGTATGAGGCTCGTAAAATTAACAGATGGAGATGATCTGCTTGACATTTTAAAGCTAGATGAAAAATAAAATTACAAAATTGAAGTAGATAGGCGGTGAAAGAAATGGTATACTTTCCTCATTCCTTTACTTCCTTTAAATAGATAGAAAAAAATACATACGTGGATGAACGAGACGGACTCAAAAATGAGTCATGCTATTTCCTTCTTCACGGATCGGGCGAGTATAGGCGGACCGGTCCGGCCTCATCCTACTTTTACGAGGGCGGAGGTGAAAGTCAAATTGAACTTTGGTTTTTTACTTCACGTGCCTATTACTACCTATTTCCTTGAAGATATTTAGTAAAGTTAATTTAACTTCATCTGATACGGATAAAAAAGCGACACATTATATTTTTGTAAATTGACGTAGTAATTATACGAAAATTATTTTTGGGATTTTATAGTTTTATAAAAACTAAACCGATTTAAAATACAAACCAAATTTTGAAAAAAAACGATTGTAACATCAAACTAAACAAAAACGAAAACAAACCAATATTTAAATGACAAATGTCGAGAAAAAAATGCAAATAAAAATGTTTTAATAAAAAATTATTAAATTCAATCTTCATCGTAGTCTTCCTCAGGATCAACTTGAAAACTCGAACTCGGAAACGAGATGAGAAGCTGATGGCTGAATCTGTAGTCGTGGTCCTGATTGAACTATCAAGACCCATCGAACTCATGCAGTCGTGACATGTGCAAACTCAGTGAATCCTCCCCAACTCGACATCGCTGGTCTCTGAACACCTGTCGAAAATACACCTGTTCCACTAGATTGGCTTCCAAAAGGATATGACGATGGATGAAAGCTCGAAGGTGGTGGAATAGGTGTTACCCACTCTGGTAAGGTATAAGGATCTGACTGACAAGGTGGATAGGCAGGATCATCAAAAGTAGGATTACGAAGCAACTGCTCGTTCCTCCTTAAACCTCTACGAATATCATCACACCACTGCCTAGTACTCTCAGCATATAAAGCCACATTGGCTTGACCACGTGCAACATCTGTCACTAAAGATTGAAACATGTCATATGTGATAGTGTTGGAGAAAGGAGTTTGTTGAGGTGACTAGAAAAAGATGGAAAAGAAGAAGATGTAAAAGCGGCGGGTGTTTGGTTGAATTTGGCGTCTTCTAAGTAAAGAGCTAATACTACCATCCGGAAGACTAGTCAAACTAGGTCCAATCAGTTTCCATCACCAGAGATAACTTGTCATTAGGCGGGAATGGTACTCCCAACCTACGACATAAATCGAGAGATAAAACAAGGGAAGTATAGATGACTCCTGAGTGCAGCGATGACAATACTCTCAAAAATTCTTTTAAACATGACCTTTCCAACATCCACTCTAACATCGTTTACCATCGCCCAAGCGATACAAACATCTTCCTTTCCAAAAGCAGTATGTTTACGAGAAGGATAGAGATTATGGCTAATAAATATTTTAATTGCCCTCAACCCTCTAAAACAATTCCCGTAATTAAACCGATTTTCAACCCACACAGTGGTCGGGTCAAAAACATTCTTGGCTCTCGAGGCGATCTGCTCAAAGCTAGCGGGATCATCTAAATTATAAACTACCTGTAATCCTCCTCCTCGGGAAATTCTTCAACTCCTAGGATTGCATTAATGGCGGCGGGGTTAAAAGGAATATTTACGGCTCGTAAAGTGCAGATTCCGGTTGAGTAAGTTTGCTCTTACGACAATGTAGATAAAACCGAATAAAACTCAAACTACTATAGTCGTGTTAATCTCCCCTTCCTTACATTTCGCTAAATCTAACCAGCGCTTTCTAAAGATATCCTTAACTTCATCACCTAAGTCATCTAAGTCTAATCCTTTTTCAACCAACACATCACATTTACTATAAATTTTCTTATACGCTTTCTTAGCCTCGGGTGATGCGGTTTTTTCAAAGCTTACGGCTTCTTCCTCGGATGATAAAATTCTGTGTGCTCTGACGAGGGAGTTGATATAGGAAATTTTTTTTTTCTTTTTAGAGACTACAGTACTCGACTCAAACCATTCTACGATATTGGTAATGCCAATCAACAACAAAAACAACAACAAAAACAACAAAAAAATAAAAATGTCACAACACACTCAAAAATCAAAGCAGTTGAAATTAATCTAAAAATTATGAAAAATACTGAAATTGATAACTAAATAAACTAAATTATACCTTAATATGTAAAAACGTTGAAAAGTAGGCGGAAAAGTTCAAAAGTCGCCGGAATAAAATGGAGCTTGTTTTTGACCCTTTTGAATTTTTCAATTTGTGTTGAAGAGAGGAGATGATAATGAGAAGAAATTAAGTAATGGTGTAGTGTGAGATGAAGTTTTGTTGTAGAAAAGTAAAAAAATTAAGTAATGGTGGGGTTTGGTGTGTGGGGAGTGCAATTTGTTAGAAAATTAGGGAAGAAGAAGAAGAAAAGAAGGGTCCCCGTCCTTTTTTATGATTTTAGACCCGGACCGGTCGGGTTAAGGCGGATCGGTCCGTGCCCAAATTTTTCACTTTTTCGATTTTTTTGGTTTTTTATGATTTTTGATGAAAACTTATAAAAATTCTAATAAAACTTAATTAAAATCCTGAAAATAAGTTTATAAAATTTTTAAAACTTACTAAAAATAACATTTGAAGAAAATTTTATAATTTTATAACAATTTCTAAAAATTTAATAAAATCTTTATAACACTTTAATAAAAAGCTTATAAAAATTTAATAAATTTATATCAACTCTTATAAAATATCTAAATTAAAACTAAAAAAAAAACTTTTATAAAACTTTTATAAAACTCCTCAAATTTCATAAAGATCCAATTTTATAAAATTCTCAGAAGTTATGTGAAAATTTTATAAAATACACATATATGAAAAAGACTCAAAACTTAAGGGTTCACGATTCTTGATTTAAAAATTTCAAAGTTACGATATAACGCTCAATCAACCTAACTCCTAAAAATGAAGCATTTGAATTATCTCTCGAATTCCATCGAGATTTTAGGATAACCACCTAATCGTTCCTTTCTAACAATATTCAAACACTCATCACAGGATTTGGTTGTGTTTTTCCCACAGCGTCAACATGTTCACTTTTTCCACGATTCTGCATCTCATTAGAAACTTTGCCCTTCTTTTTATCGCACTTCTTGATGTTCCATTACATACTTCTCTCAATCGATATCTCTCAACAATTTCTTGTTTTGTTCAAAAACTAAAGCTTCATATAAAAAACACGACATCTTTATCAAGGCCTAATTTCAAAAGTAAAATAAAAACTCCTATTCTATCTAAAAAAGGCATCCAGGTTCTTTTACGTCTATCCGGTAAAAGGCGAAAAGAGTTTAAACATAATTAAAAATACGAAAAAGTAAAGATAGATAGAACCTGGTATTGGTGATTCCGGTTTCTCTGCTTTTTCGATTTTTCATTTTTCTGCTTTTTCAATTTGTCGGGGATCAATCGGTAGCATTATTTCTTCTTTCGAGTGTGATTCCTTCTCCTCCACAAATAACTTTACTCTGTGGCCATTGGCTATAAAAGTTGTATTTCCATCGATTAGTCCAATGACTCGAGTTTTGTAAACCCGTGTTACTTTAAATGGACTGTCCATCTCGATTTAAGCTTACCTGGAAACAACTTTAAACGTGAATTGTACAAAAGCACTCGATCACCTACATGGAACTCACGCTTAAAGATTTTCTTATCATGGAAAGATTTTGTGCGTTCCTTGTAGATTCGAGCGTTTTTATAAGAATCGAGGCGAAATTCTTCTAGTTACATCAATTGAAGCAATCTATGATCACCGGCAGACCTTAGGATCGAAATTGAAAATCTAATAGCCCGAAGGCTCGGTGTTCTAACTCAACCTGGGAGATGACAAGACTTACCAAAGACTAGCTTATAGGAGAACAACCAATTGGTGTTTTAAAAGCACATTAGATGCGCCCGTAATGCATCATCTAATTTAAGCGCCCGATTTTTACGATTTGAATCAACTGTTTTTCCACGATTCTTTTGATTTCTCTATTCGACACCTCTACACCCCCACTAGTTTGCGGGTGATAGGGTGTTCCTAACTTATCGTTACACCATATTTTTCAATTAACTTAGTAAATGGTCGATTGCAAAAATGTGAACCTCTATCACTAATGATCGCCCTCGGAATGCCATATCTAGTGAATATGTTCTTTTTAAGGAATCGTATGACAACCTTGGTATCATTAGTAGGAAGAGCTTCAAACTTCTACCCATTTCAAACATAATCTACCATTACAAGAATAAATCTTTTTCAAGCGATATAGGAAAAGGTCCGTGAAATCTATACCCCAAACATCAAATAACTCACATTCTAAAATAGGTTGCATAGGCATTTCATGTTTTTAGATACATTTCCCCATTTTTGACAAGATTCACAAGATTTAACATATGTATAAGCATCTCTATATAGTGTAGGCCAATAAAAACCACATTGTAAAATTTTAAAAGCGATTTTCCAACCTCCATGATGACCTCCCGCCTCACGATCATGACAAAATGATAAAATACTTAAAATTTCATTATCAGGCACACATTTTACGATTATCCCATCCGAACATTTACGGAAAAGGTCCGGTTCCTCCCAAGTAATAAAATTTTAAGTCATAAAAGAACTTCTTTTTTTCATTTGCCAAGTCCAATGAGACGGAATATAATCACGAGTTAAGTAATTAATGATATCTCCAAACCAAGGTGACATTTCCTTAGAAGGAATTCTATTTTTAATAAGCTGCATGGTTGAAGGAGTATCTATTCTAAATAGTTGTTCATCGGAAATGAATCTTTAATTTCATTCCCTATCTCTTCCTCGATCTCCATTCTACTTAGATGATCTCACTACTACATTCTCACTTCCTTTTTATCTTTAATTTCAATATCAAATTCTTGAAGTAGGAGAATCCATCTAAGAAGGCGTGGTTTCGCATCCTTCTTACTCATTAAATACTTGAAATTTGAATAGTGCAGTGTAGATTATTACCTTAGAACCAACAATATATGATCTAAACTTATCTAAGGCAAAAATTACACCATAGCAGTTCTTTTTCAGTAGTTGCATAATTAAGGTGAAATTTGCGTTTAGTGTGTGGGATGCATAGTAAATAGCTTTGAGAATTTTGTTATACCTTTGACCTAAAAGCAGCTCCTACAAATAAATCGCTTGCATCACACATAATCTCAAAAGGCAAATCCCGATGCTGGTGCTACCAATCTTTGTGCGAGTATCAACTTCGCTTTTAAGGTCTTAAAAGCTTCCATACATTTACTATCAAAGTTAAAAGGTACTTCTTTTTCAAGCAAATGACTTAGAGGCTTTGCTATCTTCGAAAAATCTGCAATAAATCTCCTATAAAATCCTGCATGTCCAAGAAATCCTCTTAGAGTCCTTAGATTCACTGGTGGTGGTAATTTTTCAATCACCTCGACTTTAGCTTTATCAACTTCAATTCCTATTTCAGAGATTCTATGACCTAGAACAATTCCTTCTGATACCATTAAATGACATTTTTCCCAGTTTAGTACTAGATTGGTATCCTCACAGCGTTGTAACACTCTTTCTAAGTGCGACAAACATTTACCAAAAGAATCTCCGTAAACACTAAAGTCGTCCATAAAAATTTCTAAGAATTTCTCAACCATATCAGAAAATATAGACATCATACATCTTTGAAGCGTGCGGGAGCATTACATAAACCAAGCGGCATTCTTTTATACGCAAAAAGTTCCATAAGGACAAGTGAAAGTAGTCTTTTCCCTATCTCCTGCTGCAATGAAAATCTGTAAATATCCTGAATAACCATCTAAGAAACAGTAATATTTATGACCACTTAAACGTTCCAACATCTAAACTATGAATGGAAGCGGATGATGATCTTTCTTAGTATGATCATTTAGCTTTCTAAAATCAATGCACATTCGATATCCTGTAATTTCCCTTGTTGGAATCCATTCATTCTTATCATTCTCTTTCACTTTGTGAAACCTCCTTTCTTTGGTACAACTTGAGTTGGACTTACCCATTCACTATCGATATAGGAAAGATTATCCCCATTTCTAATAGCTTAATCACCTCTTTCTTAACGATTAGCGTAAATTCGGGTTGAGGCGGCGTTGCGGTTGAATACAAGGTTTAGCATCTTCTTTCGAATTATCTTATGAACACAAATCTCGTGGCTAATACCTCGAATATCGGCAATTTGTCCATCCAAAAGCTTTCTTATGCTTTCTTAACATTCTAAGTAATTGATCTTCTTGTTGCTCGATTAAAGTTGAAGAAATAATAATCGGTAATAGATTATCGCCTTCAAGAAAAGCATATTTGATTTAAAGGTAACGGTTTCAATTCCAGTTCTTCAAGCGGATCTTCTATTGATGATTTAAGAATGGGTCCTTCTAGTTCTAACTCCAAATACTTATGCCATGGTGGCTTAAAAGTAAAGCTTCCTTCATCTAGAGAAAGGATTATCTCTTTCATTTCAATGTCTTCCTCATCTTCTTTATAGATAGACGAGTTAAGCATTCTTCTAATCTGTCTTCAAAAGTTAGTAACTTGCTTATCATGAGACAGAATGAATATCTTCTATAAAAGAACATGATTACGGTGATGTATATGGATGGTTCATAGCTTTGAAAATATTGAAAGCAACTTCATCTTCATTGACTCTCAAAATTAATTCTCCTTTATGAACATCGATTAAAGTTCTTCCTGTAGCTAGAAATGGGCGACCTAGAATAAGTGGCGCCTGAATATCCTTCTTCCATTTCCATAACTACAAAATCTCTTGGAAAATAGAATTTGTCTACTTTAACCAATACGTCCTTAATCATTCCTTTAGGGTACTTAATCGATCTATCTGCCATTTGCAAAGTCATTTCAGTCTTAATAAGCTTTCCTATGCCTAGCTTTCTATAATCCTCATAAGACATGAGATTTATACTAGCTCAAAGATCACATAAGACCTTCTTAAACAGAAATCCTCCAATTTCACATGGAATCGTAAAACTTCCGGGATCTTTCGAGTTTAGGTGGTAACTTATCTTTGCGAAGTGCGAGAACATTCTTCATTCAGGCATATATTCTCATAGTCCTCTAATTTTTCTTATTTGATAGTATATCTTTCGAAACTTTCCATAGGCGGTATATTAATCGAGCTTCAATAACGGGGATATTAACATGAAGATGACGAAAAGTGTCAAGGAAGCGAGCATACTTCTTATCGCTTTTGCCTTTTGATTTGATCTTTAGGAGGGTAAGGTAAAGATTCTAAATCTATAACCTTTGGCTCCTTAGTCAATTTCTCTTTTCCTTTTTCCTTAAACCTTTGAGTATTACTTAATCGCCATGTATCATGATTTTGAGTTTTTTCCTTTAAATTGTTCCCTGAATCAATCTCTACTCCAGATTCCTTCAGTGCTTCCTGTTTCTCATCCTTATCACCAGTTTCATCTATTCTAACATGTTCCTTGAATAAATTCCTTAAATCTTTATCCATGGGATCTTTCAAAATCCTAGGGATTTTTACCCAATTTTCACCTTCATTCTCAGGTTCCGAACTTCTATTCCTTTTCAAGAAATTCTCTATAATTTCTTCTTCCTCATCAGTGAATTCAATTTCATCTTTAGTTTCATCATTCTTTCCATCTAAATCATTTTCTACTTCATTATTCCCGAAGTTTTCTACTCCATTACTACCACTGAGCTTCCTACTTCTCGTAACTACAACATTTACCTCTCTTGGGTTTCTTTCAGTGTTACTTGGTAATCCTCCAGGAGGTCTACTGTTGTTACGTTCACCTTCCCTACTCAAATGATCTTCCATATTCCTTAATGAAGCTTCTATCGTTCTCATTCTGGTATCATGTCCATTCATAATGTTTTCATTGTACTCATATCCTTAGAAGACTGTACCAATAGAAGTCATCATTGTTTCCATATTCTTAGCTTGAGTAGATACTACACCCATCATATTTTCCATTAGTTTTTCCCATTTTTCAACTCCTTCTGCAGTTGAGTTGAACTCTGAGTTCTTGGTATACTTTGAGTGGTATGTTGAGGATAGGATCTAGGTAATGATTGTAAATTCGATTAGATGTGTTTTCTTGATAAACTTGGTTATTATTCCTATATGGGAATGGATATGGCGGTTGTCTGGCTTACTAGGGTTTTCGACCATCGATAAGTAGGATGATCTCTTCTAATAGCATTAAACGAGTTTGAGTATGCATTGTTCAAATTCCTATCTTCTTTGAAGAAAACTCACCTCCTCTCTTGAATATCCTGTTGGTTCTTCACTCCTAATGACACATTATCATGACTTGAGTATTCATTTGGTGTATTATTTTACGAACTCTGGTTCTTGTTCATTGTAGACCATCAAATTTCCTACTCAAATTCTCCAAGTGTGCTAGAACTTCCGTATTAGACGTACATTCTCCTGCAAAAAGCTACTTTTACGGTGCTAGAACCGGTTTCCCACATTCTGTTATTTTTGGAAATCTTTTCTATAGCATCGTAAAAGCTGTTTGAGCTTCACTCATCATTAACGAACCACCACATGCATGATCTACATCTGCACGTGTGAATCTTTTCTCAATTTACTGACGAAGAGTTGAATTTGCATATCTAAGGAATAACCATGATCGGGACAAGCTCTTAACAATTTTTAAACCTTTCCCACGCATTCCCGAGTGTTTCTTGAGATCCTTGTCTAAAGTTAGCAACCTCGACTTTTAATTCCAAATTTAGTCCGAGTGAAATATTGTTTGAAATTTAGTTTGAATCTCCTCCCAACTAGTAAGTGAATGATGTGGAAGAGACATAAACCAATCTCGGGCTCGTCCTTTTTAAATAAAAAGGAAACATAGTCATCCTCGTTAATTCCTTATGAGCACCTTGACTTTTGGTCATATTGCACAATTCTTCAAAAGATAGAGATGATGATGTGGATCTTCATCATCCTCTCCTAGAAATTGGGCTCTTGCGTCAATTAAACCAAAAGATGAGACTTAATTTGAAATTATTCGCTCCTTCATTAGGTAAAAGTATGGGATTATTAGTCCGGTTTCTTCGCACGGTTTGATCACGATAGGTCTCGGGTTTGGCGGATTATTACGATTATTACGGTTCCGATTACGATTATTTCTATTATTATTATTATTATTATTATTATTATTAGGGTTAACAGGGTTTGTCCATGCCCTGAGCATGTTCCACTTGTGTTCGTGTTTCATCACCGATTTGACCATTCTCGTATTTACTGTTTGAAGATGATTCTTGGTCGAGATTTCCTGGCTAGTATGACCGCTGCGTTTACTCTCTACTCTTAATCGCCTTTTCGTAAGTGTTTATGTCAGGCTTATAAGGAGTGAGAGGGGCCTTACCATACGGTCATCAACTAACGAAAAGAGAAAATAACTAGAAATTGATAGTAGTAAAATTGGTAATTTACCTATAAGGTAACAACCAACGAAAAATAAAATAGAAATGGGATAAGAAAAGTGTTGACTTATTCTCTAGAAATTTTGAGCTAATACAAGTAGTAACCATAGACACATAAAAGAAATTAGCGACGTTCCCGGCAACGGCGCCAAAAAGCTGACTACGCCTAACCTCTCCCTGAAAATGGTGCCAGAAATCTGACAGACAATTCCCGGGTTAAACGATTCTAACCGGCAGTGTACCGGGTCAAATTGTGGTGCTAGTATGGTGAGTCAGAGTGTGTCGAATCCTCGAGGAACTTGGTAATTTCTTTTACGTGTGGTTAAACACCAAAGAAATTTTATTAACTCGATCTAAACCGCAATTTTATAACACAGATCACTACTATTCTAGTCAACATAAAATAAATACGTAATTTAAAAGTTATTCTAATATAATATATACAGAGATATATAAATATATATAGATGTACATAAATTGCAAAGTATATATATAGATATAAATATATAGGTACCAAAATACTAAATGTATAATTTTAGAAAATGGCCAAAACTTATATAATTGGTTTATACGATCTTTTCGATTAAATGAAATGTGTTCGATCTCTCCTTTTATTTTAGGTCCAATTGAGTAAATGAAACGGTGCACTCACGAGGTAAACAATTCCTCCTCACACGAGCGTATGAAATTGTCATATGTCCATTGCATCGATCCAAGGTCCACAATCTATTACGGTTTTTACGAATGCGTCCCGAGTACAAATCTACCTTTAGATAAAAGGAGTCATTCCGTTCGTCAAGCGGTCAATTTTATTTTAAAGGCTCCGGTTGTCAAAGCCGGACGATTTAACTTTCCGGTTTAAGTTTCGATTAACTGATGATTTAACATTATTACGATCTCGAGTACAAATTATAATAAAATTCATTTCTCCCAAAACAAATTTACCCCCGGGTAGGAAATAGGATTCCGTTATCACGTTATTCACACGGCCAATTTTACCCTCCGGTTTTTCTATCTTTTATTTCATATCCTGACTACAAGGCGTCAATTCATAATTAGATTATGAATTCCTCAGATCGATTAAATATGTCAATACGAATACGATTAAAATAGAAAAAGATTCAATTAACTCAATTTTAGTCATTTTAACTTAACAACATTTCCTTAACGAAAGATCGAAATAAAACCGATTACATAGTTTTGCCGAGTATTATATTTAGCCTAAAAACATTATAACAACTAAAAATATAAAAACAAACATAAATACTTAAGAAAAGTTACCCGAATACGGCGATTGATTCGAAATCGTATTTTCCGGACATTACAACTTCTTCAAAAAACCGACTTTCGAGATTTTCCCGAGCATTATAACGATACTAAAACTACATTATTACAGCGTAAGGCCTTATTTACAACTACTACTAAAAATAAAAAAAGAAAAGAAGAAGAGGAGAATATATATATATATATATATATATATATATATATATATATGTATATATATATTTTTTGGTACTCCCGATCTGTTGCAAATGAGGCCCTTTGTATAGAAATTGATCCTTGGCCGGACCGGTCGGTATTAGGCAGGCTCGGTCCGAATCATGATGATGTTCCCATGCTGAATACACTCCCATGTGCGTATGAGATATTTATTTTATATATAATTATTAAACTTCTAAAATTCATATCTCGAGTTACGGACCTCCAAAAATTGCAAACGAAATGCTAAAATTAAGGTCTCGAGAAACTCTACAACTTTCATGAAGGACTCTTCTTCAGATAACGCCTTCTTGATAACCTCGTGTTCTTCCGAAGCTTTTACGGGATTTTCTTAACCCAAATCGATTAGCCACTTGATCACTTGTTTAAGTTGTAGACCTCAATCTTCATAATTTAAATTGCATTGGAAAGCTCTCGGAAAAATCTACAACTTTCGTGAAGAACACTTTTTCTGAAAATGTCGTTTTGATGAGCCATTCGTTTGTCGAAGACATTTCTCGATTATTACTTAACCAAATTGGTTGGCCACTTGTCCACTTAAGCTATTTAATTGACCATTTAAGCTCGTGGAATTCTCTAAATCATTCCAGAGATATGATTAAACTTCAATATGTCGATTCTCGGGGTCTTGGTTTATAAATCTGCAATAAAACATCACAAATACCCACGTAAATCGATGCGACGACACACTCGATTTACTAAAATCGGTACAAAATTACAACTTTTACTATTTTTACTACTAACTACTCTAAATTATAAAGATTAACATTTCATACTATTTATATCATAATTTCATATATTTTATATAGAATTCGTTGATAAAACATAATACTATAACGTATATTTTAATCATATAAAAATAATACATCACTTTGCACACTTGGTGGACAGCTTCTGATGCAACTATTCACTTGAGTGTGAATATGCAGAGTAACTGGCATTATCGATTACCATTTGATGTTGAAAGATACATCTTTGAGGGTGATGATAATGTTGTAAAGTTTAAGGCTATTCAGACAATAGATTGTTACCAAAGATTGAACATTTTCTAGACTTGGAAGAGACTTATCAGACCGTCTTTATGGCGGAATTCGGCTTTTAATTTCTTGATTGGACAAATTAGGAAATTCTTGTTCTTTTAAGGATGATACATTTAGTCTTTTCCAGGATTCAGATCAAATATGTTCTAATCATTTAGCTTTCAGTGATAATCTATTTATGGTGGATACCATTGTATCATTATTATCACTCTGCATTTAGTTTTCATGGCACAAATCAAAGTCAGCTAATGATGGTTCCTATATGGTTTGGCATTAGCATTTAAGGAAAAATTCTCGAAAGAGAATATAGAGGCTTGTGTCAGATGGAACATTTGGTCCCCTTGATATGTCAGATGATCTTGTCTGAATAGGTTGTATTAAGGGATAACAAACCAATATAAGGAGATTAGGTATGTGATTGCTCTAAGTACGTCTTAGAATTGATGCGTATGGTCACTTGCTGTTTATTCCCTATGGTATGTTGGAATGTTCAGCAACAAAGTATCACATTCATAGACGATTATTTGTTTCTTATTCCTTGTATCAAATGGCAGTCACTATGGAAATTAAAGATAGCAGCTTTCACATTAAATAAATACCCACTACATCAGTAACCACAACCAGTATTTAGTGTAATCATATTGGTGGTTGTCAAATTAAGGTTATGGTCTATAAGCCAAAGGAAAGAAAATTGGACTTTGGTTAATTGTTACGTTATGTGGTGTTTTAAGAGATCCAGGGGTTTTAAGTTCTATGGTCGTACTTCCAATTTTTTGTTTTTATTAGACGGGATCTGCAAGGTTCCTTGAGGATATTGAGTTTGAGGGGAAGATAAGGTATGAAATATTGTCTTTAAGGAAGAGCCTACCATGACTCTCCCTACAGTGGCAGTTGGTAACAATTTGTATTTCCCAAATGGGATGTATACTATTGCCAGATACGGTTTATGACAATATTCTTGAACTTCCAATTAGACAACCTCAACATCCTCAATAACCTATTTGGGAGCAACATGAGCATATGAGATACCACATGAGAAATCAGTGCACCGCCACCAAGGCACTCCACTAGAGAGATTGTGTCAACAATTCAGAATAATTATATTGTTTACCTCCTTGAGCATAAGGATCCTGGCATTATGGAGGACGATCCGGTTACCGTTATCCAAGCCATGGAAAGCTCCAACTCTCATAAGTGGATTGAGGTTATGCAATATGAGATGAAGTCCATGAAGGACAATGACATTTGGAATATTCTACCATTTCCAGAAGGATCGAAACCCATTGGTTGTAAATAGACATTTAAGACCAAGAGGGATTCATATGGTAATGTGGAAAGATATAAGGTATGTCTTGTCATTAAAGGCTTTACTCAAAATGAGCATATATTATAAAATGCTTTCTCTATGGTTTCTTTCAGAATAATTATGGCTCTACTTGCTCATATGGATTATGAGTTACATTAGATGGATGTAAAGACAATGTTCATCAGTGGTGACATTGATGAAACATTGATTTAGTGCTGCCAGAAAACTTTGCATTTGGTGACGCAAAGAATATGGCTTGCAAATTAAAGAAATCCATCTTTGGACTCAAACGGTTTTCCTGTCAATGGTATGTTAGATTCCTCAAATTGTTGTCTCGTTTGGTTTTTTGGGTTAAATTCGGTTGATGAATGTATCTAACATAAGTTTAGTGGGAGTAGGTTCATACTCTGGTTTTGTATGTCGATGATATTCAGTAACGATATAGTTTTTGGGCGTGATACCACTTGTTAGAACAATCCTTATGTGATTGAATCACATTATTCCCGGATTGATTATGCTAAATTATTGAGAAACAGAGAACTATATTAATCTACAAACATACCCGAATCCATAGCAGCGGAAGACTCTGTAGATGTTGTAGGATCGATCTTCCAGATCTATACACCTCATGTTTCTTGTCAGAAGAACCCTTTGTGTTCTCTGTATATTCTCTTGTGATAATGGGGGTCAAAAGAGAGTGGGAAAAGTGAATGACCTAGGGACCATAACCCACCCTTATATAGTAAAATATTTATTAGGTCTTTCCAATTTTACCCATCATAAAATTAGAAATTACCTCCGAGTTTCTACACATTAAAGGTCCACACCCTAGCGATACGTTACAGTCCAATAATTATAACCGTAGTAGATCACTTTAAAATGGACTAACATTTATTGACAGTCTATGACATAACAATTATTTCACATATAAGCCCAACGTTGGATATATGATCCAACAAAAACAAGCTGTTGAATTGCTTGGAAGATCGGAAGATATCGGATTTCTTGTGAGGTAAGAGGGAATATGGAAATATGGCGGTAATCGCTGATTACCGCCATATTATTTAATCATCAATCGATGATTATCTCTTATCGACGGTAATCGATTATTTGGTTGACACACGGATATTTTATGGATCATCTTATACGATATATGGATATCTATTATTGGCCGACGGAGTCAATAATTTATGATGGTGATCCTTCTATCTCATTTGACGCTATATCTGAGGTAAAGTATCGAGGTAAAAGTTTATTTTTATTCAATTCGTTTATTGTGATCAATATAATTATGTGGTGATAAAATAACTGTTGATGACATGTTTGAAAAGACGTTTTACACATTTCATATCTCGAACATGCTCATGCACACCAGTGATGATCGAGAAAAGGATTCGAAAAATATTCGAACATATATCATGCATCGATATGCAAACCAACATACATAAATGATCAAAACATGCATTTTGGTGGTGATCAAAGCGATAAGTTTTGTTGAAAATTATAATTCCCGACCGATGGTGCTAGCACATTTCCTGAAGTGAATGTGGCTCGGTCTTCAAATTTTGATCATGGTCGTGGGCGTTGTTGTGACCATGGAAGAGGCCATAGACGAGGCCGTTGTCGAGATATATGCCATATCACAATGATGTAAATCATGGCAAGAAATAAAATGGTCCCGAGAAGGCAGACCAAAAGAAACATAATGAAAAGAAAGCTAATGACAAAAAATGCTTCCATTGTGAAATGGAAGATCATTGAGCCCGTGACTGTCATGCGACAGATCCTTTTGTCCGTATCTATAAAGCATCTTTGAAAATATACTGAAGATCGTGAGACGAATCTTGTATGTCGTGATCATCCTGAAGATGATGATGCTAATATGATGAACTTTGATATGGATTGTCTCTTGATGATCCATAGGGGATCAAATGATCAAGAGAAAGTTTAAATTTATTTTTATGCTTTTCTCCTAATATTGTAATTTTATTTCCTTGCAATATAGTAATTTCCTTTTGTTGGTGTATAATACATCAAATTATATGAGTCCGTTCTAGAGTGAACGCGACTAAACTATATAATTAAGATGTGTCAAATGACACATGTCCATTCCTAGAAGTGAATGTGACCAAATGAAATTATTGAAATGTATCGGATTATACATGTCAATCCCTAGAAGTGGATGTGACAAAACTCAATATATATGACGTGTCCGTCGCTAAAAATGAACGTGGACAGTTAAATATTCTAGATGTGTTGAGATACACAAGTCGGTTCTCTAAAGTGAACGTGACATAATCTAGATATACCGATATTTAAAGATGTATCGAATCACGTCAGTCAGTTCCTTAGAATAAATATGACATTTATGAGACTGTGATTTTAAAATTAACATAATAAATCTCACTAGGAGTGAGTTGATGACGCCATTATGAAAATGATACATCGATATGCAAACCAACATACATAAATGATCATTTGTTCGGTAGACAAATTGGATCAAAAGGTAAAACCACCTGAAGATGGTCGTTTCTTCTAATATATATTGATGGACTGAGAGTTCGTCAGAAGCACTTGGATGCTCATAAAAGTGAATCTGAAATTCACAAGAATGAATATGGACTTGGAGTTCATATGAAAGGAAATGATTTTCCAAATTCATGGACAAAAATCATGGTTAATGTATCCCTTGAGGATATCATAACATTTGTCTCCTTGGAGGGGAAGCATTGTCCACAAGAAGTGGAACAAAAATGAAACTAAATTCCAGATGAATAATGAAAATCGATTTTCATACTGTGGTATTGAAAGACCACTAATCGCGTACTTGGCGTACGGCGAATTGATTTTCATGATGTGGCATTGGAAGACCATTGTCGCGTACTTGGAGTATCGCGAAATATCTGGTTAAACTTTAAGAAGTTTCAAATTATAGTAAAGACAATATCATACTATATGTTACCGTCATCTTGAAGATGATTTAGATATGATAAAATTGGTTTATCATTTTCAATGTCTCAAATACATACAAGGTTGTGTTGATATCCCATGGTGTGGATACTCAAATGAGACATCGGAAGAATTAAAAAGATATAAATCTCTAAAAGAGATAATATACTTCTTCCTGAGTGAGTAAATATCGCGGAATGTTTGTTGATACTCATATAAATGGATACACATTGAAATGTAGAATCCCACATAAGGATATCACATCGAAATGTTGAATCCCACAAAGGGTTATTGAAAACTTAAGTAGATATGACTTGAGATGAAATGTTTCTCCGAGATTAGGGGAGGAAAGTAAACTTAGAGTTTATAAATCTCGTGGAAAAAACATTATATTAACGCACATTTAATCACCGGATGCATTTAATTACTCTGGGAGAGTGAGTGGCAATTGCAAATGCTCTGGTTGGAATAAATGTCATTGAAAGGTTTATCCTAGGAGGATAATGTTTGTCCCAGAAGGGAAAGTCCAACAAGGACATAATATGATACGTATCAAATTAATGAAAATGACGCTATAAGCGTTAAAGACCAATTGGCTTATTAAATGAAATTCCTCAGAAGAGGTTATGACTGTATGATCTATGCAAACTCTGGAAGAGAAAGCATATGCTCGAGCAGAAAAATATATAGTCTAAAGAGCTTTAGAAGAGCTATGACGTACTCTAGACGAGTAACGAAATCATAAACCCTTGACGAGGTCAAGGCTAGAAAATGTCAACAAGTGTTGATAAATAATATGTGTGGAACAAAGAATACACGGTTGTCATACATACATGATGTGGGATAAAACGAACATGAAGTTCATTCACTCAAATGCAGGTCCAAGTGTCTACACTTTGATGAGCGAGATCTATCCCCATCTTCAATAAAATAGAATACATCTAATACGTGATAGTCTAATCGTACTATTAATGTCCTGTTTAATAGCACATACGACTAGATACATTTAAGCATCACACCTTTTAAAGTGAGCCGAGATCTCATCAACCATAATCACTATATATTATGATTTCTCTTTCACAGTTTAACACTAAGGATGTTATCATATATATACAATCACAAATTGGTTCATATAAATAAACGTAATATATAATAACAGAAAAGTCCATTTAACACACGCATAAACATAAAGAAATAGTAGAAATGATCCGATCCGGTCCAACCCGATTGGGTTTAGGACACTATTTCAACAAGTTTGTGGCCGAATATGACATTTGTCAAAAAGTTAAAGCATAGCATAGAAGGCTGGGTGGAATGTGATGAGAGACAAATTAATGATCATTATTACGACATTTTACCCCAATATTGATACCACTTTGAGCATTATTGTACCAATTTAAGTCATAATTACTAATTTTTATCAAAATGTATAAGTAGTAATTATTATATAAAATATCGTATAATTTCATAAAAATATACTAAAAACTCATAAAAACCTAAATCGTTATAAATAGATATTATCGTTATAAATTTAATAAAACTTATGATTTTGTGGTCAGAATTACTGTGGCTCGTGTTTTTGACTGTTTCAGGGTACGTGTGATGAAAAACTGAAGAATTAATATCGAAACAGTAGAAAACCGAAGAAAGATATTTTTCAAAGTCCGGCCCGAACCGAAAAAGACCGGCCCGAGCCGGAATAATCATCATTACAGCACGTGGGTATGACAAGGAGAGAATCTGCACTGTAGCACCGGCCCGAGCCGGGAAAAGACCGGCCCGCGCCGGTGCACTACCCCTATAAATACTCCCCTCAGTCCATTTGTTCAAGAGGCCCCAAAATATATATATATATATATATCTCTATATATATTTTCCTCTACCTCTTTCTTTTTATTTCTTTTGTGTTTTGGGCCCATATATATATATATATATATATATATATATATATATATATATATATATATGTATGTATATATATATGCATATGTGTATAAATAAATAGAGTAGTATCGTTGTAATGCTTGGATTTATTATCGCGGATTGTTGTTTTGGAAGCCGTTGTTACTTTCACGAGGATTAGGCTCCAATTCAGCAGTTGTAATCGGTAATTTTCTAATGTTATTATGTTTATTATTTCTATCTATTTATATACATATATATATTAGTAGTAGTAATATCTAGCCAAGATATGAATTTGAATTAGTTAATCTTTTTGGTAAAATGGATGATCGACTCTGGTAATAATGATTAAAACCAATTATAATGAATCTTTTTCTACCTGAGCTTAATGAAACGTTAATATTGACATAGCTAATCAATATAAACAGAATCGTAACCTAATGACGAACTAAACGGTGAAGTTAGGATATGAGAAAAAAGGTAGAAAAACCGGAGGTAAAAATGGCCGAGTGAAAGCGTGACAACGGAATCCTATTTCCTACAGAGGCGATTTGTCTTGGGAAAGATGAATCTTATTAAATTTGTGCTCAAGATCGTAATAATGTTAAAATCAACGGTTTAATTGAAACTAACACCGAAAGTTAAATCGATCCGCGACAACCGGAGCCTTTTGAATAACATCGGCCGTCGACAAACGGAATAACCTCTTTTATCCGGGGTAGATTTGTACTCGGTACTGTTCGTACTAAGCCGAGATTAGCATGGGGCGATTGTGGAGATTAAACTAATGACAATTTGACATATGACAATTTCATACGCTCGTGTGAGGAGGAGTTGTCTAGCTTAGGAGTACACTTTGGTTCATATATAATTGTCCTCCTTGAATCAAGGAAAGATCTGCTCTCATTTATTTCTACTAAAAAGAGATCGTAATTCAGTAACGTATTCTTGGCTAGATCTCAAAAATATCTATATATATCTGTACTTATATATATATATATATATATATATATATTATATTTACTGTTTTACTAACATCTAACTAATCTAACGATCTAACCCGACAAAACTGATAAAACTGCGACTTAGATCGAGTTAATAATAAGCTTCTTGGGTGTTTAACCACACTTTGAATTAGATCTTCATTTCCACGAGGATACGACTGACTTACCAGACTAGCACTACAATTTGACCCGGTACACCCGGCCGGTAAGGATCGTAACACCTAGAAAAGGTCCGTCGGCTTTCTGGCGCCGTTGCCGGGGAAACGACGCTAATTCATTGTGTTCGAATGGTTTCTACTTGTATTAGCTCAAAATTCTCGAGGATAAGTCAACACTCTTCTTATCACATTTCTTTTTTATTTTCCGTTGGTACCTACCTTCTTTTAGTTACCAATTTTCTTCTTCTACAAAATTCGAGCATTTTCTATTTTAGATAGTTGATGACCGAGAGTGGTAAGGCCCCACTCACTCCTTATAAGCTGACATAAACACTTATGAAAGCGGTTAAGAGTAGAAAGTAAACGAGGTCATACTAGTCGGAAATCGACCAAGGATCATCTTCAAATCGAAATAAGAAAATGGCCACGAGAGTAAGGATGAGGAATGGGTCAAGGTTCCTAAAATATTGAAAAATCCAAGAATGGGTAGGACCTTGTTCAATGAAGCGAGTTAAAAGGAATCAAGTTTGAAAGGGCCAATTCAAACCGAACCCTATCCGGCTCAACCCAAATTCACCTCGGTTCAATCGATAGGGTAGCACCATATCCGATGCATATTTTGAAGAAAAAGTCTTGAATGATGACACCACAGTGTCCTCCACATGCACAAACATTCAAGGAAGCTTTACCATCTTCGTTTAACGACAAGGGTAAGGGAGGTATACATTCTAACCTACTTTAATTGATCTTGAATTACTTCCCATTCCCGAAAAAAGAAAATCAAAGAGATGAAGTTGGATAAAAGTATGCACATTTTCGTGACACTTTTCGGCACTTAACAATTAATAGCCCTTTCATCGATGTTTATAAGGGATAGCTTAGTTTGGGAATGAATAATGAGCGCGTTGTCTTCAACATTTACAATTCATTGAAATATCCATGTACTACACTAGAATCTTGTTCTTGTGTGGACCCTTTGTGTCCTTTTGCTGTAGATCGTACTAACACGCAGGTAATTGAAGAAGATGACTTCAGCAATAATATGAAGCTCACAAACCGAAGGCTCGAAAATCAAAGGAAAAGGTCAAGAATCGTTTGGATTGGTGGAAATTGTCTGCTCTATGTTGGAGACCGGTATTAAAGACGGATCTGCGGTGCGTGAGGATGACCCACCACATGCATTAAAAATCAAGCAAGGAAAAGTCTAGCTATAGACTATAAATATAGTGAAATCACGGGTACTATCCTTCCTATTTACTCATTAAGCATTTATTTCTAGTTGGTTTGTGTGCTTAGTTGCTACATGCTTTGGTGGGTAATTGTTAGAAGTATCCCTTTGTTTAGTATATTATATTAGTTGCTTAAGTTTGTCGAGCAAACGACGTTAACCAAAAGCGCTACCGGGAGGCAGACCCGTAAAATGTTAAATATAATAATTACTCATACTTTGGATGATACTTTGTGAATACTTGGATTGATTTTCAATTTGTTTCACCAAGTCTTAGGATGAATGTTTGAATGTCATTAAAAGGGAACGATTAGGTGGTTATCCGAAAATCGATGGAGAAAAAGAAAAATTCAAATCGTCATTTCTTGGACTTAGGTTGTTCGAGCGATTTAAAATAACCGCTTGAGGATCTGGGTATAAAAGACTCGAGTTAATACTTTGCCATACGTTACATTTCATGATCTAGTCTGTTTTAAATTTCAAATAACGTGTGACATGTATTAGTTCAAATACTATGGAATTGAGGAGGTCATAACTTTAACCCACCCACCCACCCTTTAATATCATCCGAGTATTTGTTTTAACTTGTTTTAGTGCACCATTGCTTTCCCAACAACTTATTTACACTCACTTTACATTGAGGACAATGTAAGTTCGTAAGTGGGGAGTGGAGTCGTTGGTCTAAAGAATGGAATTAATGTTTATTTTGTATCAATAAATCCTTTAGTTTTCGATTTTTTCGAGCATTATTTAGTTGATTAAAATAAATTGTATAAGGTATATATTTCATGGATTTGAAGATATAATGATCAATTTGGATGTGTATAACCAACGTGAACCGTAAGTGCATTGTAATTCCAAATATATTTGTGTAACATGAATTCCTTCACGTAAGCCTTTGATATTGAAGCGGAAAATTTTAAACTGTATCTATTCAGTATCCTAGTGGTTATTCTATAGATAATTGCAGTAATTTAGTACCTAACTTTTGAATATGTACTGTGAATATCTGAAGGTTTGAATGTGATAGGAAGGATATAAGTTAAAGAAGAATACCAAATTAAGATGAACTATCTATATGTCGGTTGTAGCTACCAATGATTTGAGTGCAGTAGGGCGTTATCACAAAACGTCCTATATCACTATGAGGTTTAAAAGCTCCCGACTGCCTGATGATAGTAGTCCAGCTAGGGTGTTATCACGAAATGTCCTATTGCTGGGAATGAGGGCATATGCTACAAATGTGAAATTAAAAAAAAAAAAATGACAATGGTTGAAAACTTAGTTATCTTCTGACTATCCCCAGTATAAACTGAATGATATGCTTTAGGGATTATCCTAATAAGTACACGGAAGGACTTTGTGTGGAAATGTTCTTTGCTATATACTAGGAAAGTCATTAGAATTTGCTGAATGGATATTTGTGCGTTTGCTTGAATTATTCAAGAGAGGATAGTGGAAATTGAAAAAGCTTGTCACACACACACACTCTGTTATACATTTATATTGAGGTTAACGCCTGGTTGTAATTCGAATGGTTGTATTATCTGGTTGTCCCTTATATCTTATATCTTCATGAATTTATCTCTCATTCATTTTGTTTTACCGCTTGTTTTGCTCGAGGACGACCAAAAGTTAAGTGGGGAGTTGTGATGAGAGACAAATTAATGATCATTATTACGACATTTTACCCCAATATTGATACCACTTTGAGCATTATTGTACCAATTTAAGTCATAATTACTAAGTTTTATCAAAATGTATAAGTAGTAATTATTATATAAAATATCGTATAATTTCATAAAAATATACTAAATACTCATAAAAACCTAAATCGTTATAAATAGATATTATCGTTATAAATTTAATAAAAATTATGATTTTGTGGTCGAATTATGTGGCTCGTGTTTTTGATTTGTTTTAGAATGCGTGTGATGAAAAACTGAAGAATTAATATCGAAACAGTAGAAAACCGAAGAAAGATATTTTTCAAAGTCCGGCCCGAACCGAAAAAGACCGGCCCGAGCCGGAATAATCATCATTAAAGCACGTGGGTATGACAAGGAGAGAATCTGCACTGTAGCACCGGCCCGAGCCGGGAAAAGACCGGCCCGCGCCGGTGCACTACCCCTATAAATACTCCCCTCAGTCCATTTGTTCAAGAGGCCCCAAAATATATATATATATATCTCTATATATATTTTCCTCTACCTCTTTCTTTTATTTCTTTTGTGTTTTGGGCCCATATATATATATATATATATATATATATATATATATATATATATATATATATATATATATCGATGTATGTATGTATATATATATGCATATGTGTATAAATAAATAGAGTAGTATCGTTGTAATGCTTGGATTTATTATCATGGATTGTTGTTTCGAAGCCGTTGTTACTTTCACGAGAGATTAGGCTCCAATTAGTGATTGTAATCGGTAATTTTCTAATGTTATTATGTTTATTATTTCTATCTATTTATATACATATATATATTAGTAGTAGTAATATCTAGCCAAGATATGAATTTGAATTAGTTAATCTTTTTGGTAAAATGGATGATCGACTCTGGTAATAATGATTAAAACCAATTATAATGAATCTTTTTCTACCTGAGCTTAATGAAACGTTAATATTGACATAGCTAATCAATATAAACAGAATCGTAGCCTAATGACGAACTAAACGGTGAAGTTAGGATATGAGAAAAAAAGGTAGAAAAACCGGAGGTAAAAATGGCCGAGTGAAAGCGTGACAACGAATCCTATTTCCTACCGGGGCGGTTTGTCTTGGGAAAGATGAATCTTATTAAATTTGTGCTCAAGATCGTAATAATGTTAAAATCAACGGTTTAATTGAAACTAACACCGGAAAGTTAAATCGATCCGCCTGACAACCGGAGCCTTTTGAATAACATCGGCCGTCTGACAAACGGAATAACCTCTTTTATCCGGGGTAGATTTGTACTCGGTACCTGTTCAGACTAACTGAGATTAGCATGGGGCAGTTGTGGAGATTAAACTAATGACAATTTGACATATGACAATTTCATACGCTCGTGTGAGGAGGAGTTGTCTAGCTTAGGAGTACACTGGTTCATATATAATTGTCCTCCTTGAATCAAGGAAAAGATCTGTCTCATTTATTTCTACTAAAAAGAGATCGTAATTCAGTAACGTATTCTTGGCTAGATCTCAAAAATATCTATATATATCTGTACTTATATATATATATATTATATTTACTGTTTTACTAACATCTAACTAATCTAACGATCTAACCCGACAAAACTGATAAAACTGCGACTTAGATCGAGTTAATAATAGCTTCTTGGTGTTTAACCACACTTTGAATTAGATCTTCATTTCCCTGAGGATACGACCTGACTTACCAGACTAGCACTACAATTTGACCCGGTACACTGCCGGTAAGGATCGTAACACTGCCGGTAAGGATCGTAACACCTAGAAAAGGTCCGTCAGAATGCTTAAGCCTTTGGATATCCCCGAATAGAAGTTGGATAAGATTACCATGAACTTCATCATTGATTTACCTCGAACAAAGAGTGGACATGACATGATATGAGTGATAGTGGGCAAACTTACAAAATCAGCCCATTTCTTGCCAGCAAAAAACTGATATGTCGTTGAAGAAGTTAACTACACTGTATTTGGACAATATTGTGAAGTTGCATGGAGTGCGTATATCGATAGTATAAGATCGGGACATCGGGTTCATTAGTCGGTTTTGGAAGAGTTTGCAAAAGGCTCTAGATACCAAGTTGGAAATGAGTACGGCCTTTCATCCTCAAACAAACGGACAGTCCGAGAGAACAATCCAAACACTAGAAGATATGATAAGGGCATGTGGTTTGGAATTAGGCGGATCATGGGATGATTACCTACATGTGGCAGAGTTTGCTTACAATAACAGTTATCATGCCAGTTTGGGTATGCCACCGTTTGAAGCCTTGTATGGGAGATGGTGCAGAACGCCGTTGATTTAGGATGAAGTCGGGGAGAAGCATGTTAACGGGCCAGAAATGGTTGAACAAGCTAATGAAATGGTTTTGTTGGTTAAAAACAAATTGAAAGCGGTGCAAGATAGACAGAAAAGTATGGCCGATGTCTGAAGAAGACCGTTATAGTTCGATGTGGGAGAAAGAGTTTACCTCCGAGCCTCACCGATAAAGGGAGTTAAACAAATTGGACAAATAGGAAAGTTAAGTTCAAGGTTTGTAAGTCCATTTGAGATTATTGAGAAAGTGAGACCATTGGCTTACAAGCTCAAGTTACCGGAATCAATGTCAAGGGTTCGTAATGTGTTTCATGTCTTGATGTTGAAGAAGTGTTTGATGAAGATGGATATTGAAGAGGCAGTTGATCCCGAAATTCTTCAAGACTACCTTGCCTACGAAGAGAAATGATTTAAAGTGTTGGATCGAAAAGAAAAGATGATCAAAAGAAGGTTGATCCCTTTGGTTTTGGTGCAATTGAGCAATCATTCACCGAACATTGCGACGTGGGAGATTGAGGATGATATGATCCTCAAATTTTCCGGATTTTCTTGATTTACCAGGTATGCTTCAGTTTTGAGGACGAAACTCCTCTTAAGGGGGAGGAATGTAATATTCCAAATTTTGGGAAAAAGCATACGTGTCATTTAGAAAAATTACGAATATTATATTTATGGAAATAAGTAAAAAAAAAAAAAATATTTAATTGAATTAATAATGGTGGGAGGTTTTATTTTTGGAAAATAAGTAAGAAAGTTTCCCAAGTACGAACTTTGAATAGCAGAGAAAAGGAAAACTAAAAGCATAGAAGAGTATCCTTCAAAATTCTCATTGGATTCTTGGTCAATTTCAGATACAAGTAGATTTTTGGAATCGTGAGAAGACAAGGATCGTTTTGGTGCTATCAAGTTGAAAGTTTGGAAGAGGTTTTGGTTGAATGTTTGAGAATTTTCCTTGGAGTTTCGCTTGGATTTTCTTTACAATAGGTAAGAGGGTTTTCATGTTGAACGGTTTAAGGTTCATGATGTAAGGTTGTGCAATTTTGGTTATTCTTGTTGTTAGAATCCATGTTGAAGGTTGTTTTTGAAGTACATGATATTATAATATGTTAAGAGCCTGTTTTGATGTTTATTTTGCTGTCAAAAGTTGTGTCTTTGGGTTGGAAATCGTAAAGTGTTGAGAAAATCATGTTTAGGAAAGTTTTGACCCTTTAGCGTCTTACTGAGAGGTTTTAGCGCGCTACCGAAGGT
Source organism: Gentiana macrophylla (assembly GCA_026214975.1). NCBI lineage: Eukaryota > Viridiplantae > Streptophyta > Magnoliopsida > Gentianales > Gentianaceae > Gentiana > Gentiana macrophylla. Next base: position 23,715,206 of record CM047814.1, read on the forward strand.
GTCTATAGAGTAGGAAGATTGGACAGAGAGTTTTAGCACGTGCGAAGTGGAGCAGAAAGAAGCGAGAACACATGTTCGATTTTAGCGAGCATCGAGAAGGCTTAGCGCCAAAAGCGAAGCGAGAATGTTATGATGGTTCTTGCCTTGAGTTTCAGTAGCGCCAAGACCCTATTTTGATGTTTTAAGTGTTTGGAGCCCCAAATCTAGTTTTGAACGTTGTTCCTTAATCTAATAACATTTTATAAACATGAACAAGCCATGATTAAGCTTCTGATGCGTTTAGTTCCGGCACCGAATGGATTCTTCCTAAGAGTTGAAGTTCGGAACCGTCGGGAGAGCATGATTGGCCTTGTGCTTTGATGGATTAGTATTCATCTATGTCTGTGTATGTGTTAGGCTTGTTGTGTCTAGCTGTCTTAGTGAGAGAGTAGGAGTATAAGTGAGCACTCGCTTTGAAAATACTTAGGTGGCTAGTTAATGATTAATAACATACGTACTTGCCTAATTAAAAGCCTAAACATAATGTTATTCTTTGTAAGACACATGTCTATATCGCAGTGTGTGGTGTGGTCAGTATAAAGTGAATAACTGTTAGGTGTAGTGCCCGAAAGACAATTTCTGTAATTGTTTTTGACAGGATTTATATTTCATCTTAATATTTGCATTTATGCTTATATTAATACACTGCTGAAAACCCTAAGTATATCGGTATGTAATCACATAACTCAGTGTATGGCATACACACGAGGATTGAGTTAGTGATGATATGCTTAAAACTAGTTTGTCCGTGGTGATTTAATCAGAGTATGGGTCTCGTGATTAATATACCAATAATGCACCCAAAACACTTTACGATGTGACCGTCTCATCCGGACCGTCGGTATAGAATTTACTAGTGGGGCATTTATATATGATGTCTATCATATAGAATTTGGACCGATTTGATTTGAGTTCTCGATATAATTCCGTGATCGAGAAATCTTATTGAATCACAAGATGATCATATATGGATTAATCTCAATCCTGATGTGATCACAGTCTACTGCTTGGTTCAAAGTAGGGTTTGATGTGTTAGTTAATGATCACTTGGATACATGCGATCTGAATACTTCTCGTTGGCTCTATTGTGGAATGAGTGAGTAGTCTGTGACTTCACATATATGGAATCCATTCCTTCCTGCGGGAAGTAGACAGACAGTTCCCATATTTGTTAATCCTAGAAACTGATCGATGGGCCCAGTTCATATTATATTAGTTATGAACTAATTGATCACTAGGGGATTAATGGTAAATAAGGATAAGATGTTTTGAGAAGGGTTTACGGAAATATCCCGAATCAAAACGAACAGTCTATGGAGGATTTATCCATATGTAATGATTATATCAATGGACGCTTATCAACTCAGTGATTAGAGTGTAAGTATATATCTATAATCGATAGAGTTCAGTTTCGGGTTTATGGTGGCGTAATCCCGGAATTAATAGATTGAATAAGAATTGTTCTGTTCGATGAATAATTTTATTTAGTTTATTGTAGCTACTGGTTATAGGTCCATGGTCTCCGATGTGGCTCTAAACATGCATATGTTTCTTGACGCGTTGGGCCTCATAATAATAATTAAGTAGTTGGATTATTTAATTGATGTGCGAATAATTATTTAGTGGGCTAAATAATTAAATACATGGAAAATACATTTTTCGTGGACTCGGCCCATAATTGAGTGTGGCGTGTGAAACCCTAATTTTAGGGGTGATTGGCGTGGTATACATGTTGTAATTAGAAATAAATTAGTTTTCTTGGATAATTACATGTCATGTGATTAATTGTTTATTTATTAAATAAGTAATCGGGAGATATTATATATTATCTATTATATATATCTAAATTAGTTTTAGAATATATTAGATTTATCTTATATTTAATAAAGGATTATTATGATTGATTACCTAATTAATTATTAATCTTTGGAGGACAATGATTTTTCTCATATATAAAGAGAGTTCTCCTAAGCCTTTTGAACACACATATAACACGCATTATACACACAAAATGCTTGGAATTTTCGGCCAAAGCTTGGGGTTTAGAGTTGGGGAATCTTCGGGATTTTCCGGGTAGCATATCGAGGAGGTCAAGCATCAAGGATCAACATCCACCGGTTGTTGCTTGGAGATACACATCGGAAGATCGTGGCATCTCAAATTGGATCTCGACTTCATCAATCTTTTAGATCTCCCTTTTTGATTGGTAAGTATATCTAATCTTCTTGTAGTTTAGATCTATTTATTTATATGTTTTAATTTGTATTGATCGTGATCCTTGTTATTCCGCTGCGTAATCGGGCGGATCTAGATCCGTCCGGCGATATTACATCCAACAATAACTCCGTGAGTTACTAAAACCTCAAGTTCGGAGGGATTTACTTGAACACACACACTATTGGGGCTAGCCATGGCTATTAGTGTAGAACACTAATAGGTTGCAACTTGTTGCTTCGTGGTGAGTAGCACCACGCGTAGTGCCCTTGAATCTTGATGTAACGAGGATAAGCTAAGCTAGAATTAAGTAGGATCTCATGACATGCTAATAAGCATGAAGTGAACCTTAAAGTTCGAGTCGTGTTCTTGAAAGACAACTTAATTAATAATAGGTGTACCTTTCGTTATAAAACTTAGTTGTTCATTAAAACCTACATTTTACTAAGTACTTTTGTACTCACCTCTTTTGCATGTTAAGCTTGTTGTTTTGTGTGTGCCCAGTCTTTACAAACACTTATGGTTTACTTCTTTTGTTAGGTCTTGACTTCTTCGCTATGATCTTCCCAGTAGTTCATATAGGAGCTATAGCCGTTTCGAAGGTGACATGAAAGAGGGAGTGAACCGAGGGTGATAGAATAAGCCCTGGGGACATAGCTATTACGAGTATCATAGATAGTAAAACCCTGGGAACAGCGTGTTAAGACCGAGATTCCGACTTCCTACGTTCTGTTCCAAAAGCATCAACTTAGAGGGTGACCGCCTCCTCGTCAGAAGATTTGCAGGTTGATCCGGAGTTTGATAAGAAGTTTGATGATGACGTGTGATCATATTGTACTATGCCATGCTAGAACTTTTAAATGCTTTCAATTATCTATGTTGTATCAAACTACGTATTTGATTATGTTGTATTTCCTATTTCAAGACATATTGCATTTTTGCTTTCAGACTTGTTGTAATGTTATAAGACTTCATATGTTGTAAGACTTGGATATCGTTGTTGTAAGTTTTCTTTTCTATCTTTAGTTTTTGGATGTCACTTTATTCTAATAACATTTATGTTATCATCTGCAGGGACGGAACCAGAAATTATTGTTTAGGTGAGCTAGTGCACTATATATGTATGGTTGGGTGAGCTAGATTAAGACAACTAATGGTGTTGGAGTGAATTATATAGGTTTTCTAGTGTACCGAAAATAAAAAACGAGTGGGCTGCACCCACCCTGATTCCGTCATTGATCATCCGAGTCTATTTAACTTCTGTTTTTAGTTAAGTGACGAGTAATTATTATCTACCCACGGTTATCTATAAAAAAAAAGTTTTACTGGACCAAGATATACTTACCAAAAAACAACGGCTTAAATTTTCACTTGAAACTGGTAATGTCCAAACGTACTACTACTTACTGCCTATGGTCTTGCAACCTTTTCTTGGTCGGCGTCATGCTCCACCTCTTTCGGTGCCTTGTCTGTACTCTGTACGTTTATTTTTTTAAAATTATTTTTCGCTCTATTTTTTTAGAACTATTGTTGTACTACTATTATAGCACATCATTGAAAAATAGTGACACATTATAAATCATTGTAATATAACTGCCTAATGAGTGATAAATGATTTTTCAATTAACAATTGAGTATAACATTTTTCAAAAAAATAAAAAAATGAGTATAACTTTTGTTATTTATAATTTTTTTATTGAGGGCAGTTATTTATAATTTATAATATCAATAATGTAATATAGACTTCATTCATTGCTAAACATTACAGTGCTCTCTGATTGACCACATTTGAAAAGAAATGAATTCTCCTCCTCAAAAAAAAAAAAAAAAAATGAATCCCTTTTCTTTACTTTCATGAATTCCTCAGTCTTCAATTCAAGCTTTCATTGACAAGAATATTAGTTGCCGCTTAAAAAACTGGAAGCCCACTCGAGATTTTTCTTTTCTCATTGTTAGGTAATTGGATACTTTCTTTCTTTTTAACTCTCTTGCAATTTGCTGATATAAATATCTAACCATCATTCTCTGGGTCGTTTGATTTTTCTATCTGTCTGTCTTTATTTTTTTGGTCTCTCTTGCTTTATGCAGTATATTTAAAACAAGGCCTGGGACTTAAAAGCTCTGATCTTTGATTGAGTTTATGCTAAAAAAATAAAGTAGATGCTGATAGGAGGTGTAGTTGCTTTTTATTAAAAAGATTCTAAGACTTTAGTATCTTGTCTAAAAGTGTCATTTTGTTTACAGGGGATTACAGTTCAAATGGTGTTGGGCCATATTACCCATTGAATTCAGATTAGCAGTTTTGTGAACAGCCCTTGGTATTTTTTTCTTCCAATAAAAAAAATTGGAATCTTGGAATCAAATGGAAAAGCAAAATGGATCAGACCGAACTTTAACTCCACTGAGAATATTAAGGGGTTGTTTGTGTTTGTTTGTATTAGTTTTGACAGCATTTATGGTCTTGGTGTATTGCGGTTTTTGGACCGCGGTTGGCTTGAGATTTTTCAGCATTCACCACAGCAGAACAGCTACATCATTTTTGCTTGGGAGTTGGTTAGCATTATGGCCCTTTATGTTTGAGAAATTAAATAAAACCAAAGTGGTTTTCTCTGGAGTCTCTGTTCCTCCAAAAGAACGCGTCTTGCTTATCGCGAACCATAGTACCGAGGTTGATTGGATGTACTTGTGGAACCTAGCCTTGCGAAAGGGATGTATCGGTTATATCAAATATGTTTTGAAGAGCAGTTTAATGAAGTTGCCTGTATTTGGTTGGGTATTTCATATTGCTGAATTCATACCTGTAGAAAGAAAATGGGAGGCAGATGAATCAATGCTTCGTCAAATGCTGTCTACTTTTAAAGATCCTCAGAATCCACTTTGGCTTGCTGTTTTTCCTGAAGGCACAGATTTTACGTATTATCCTTTCCCTTGTCTCTCTTGAATGATTCATGTCATAGATAGACAAATTGCTCTTGAAATGATTCGTATTAACTTATTCCATGGTTTGATTTGTTGCAGAGAACAGAAGTGCCAACGAAGTCAAAAATACGCCATTGAAAATGGGCTGCCTATCTTACGAAACGTGCTGCTTCCAAAAACAAAAGGCTTTCATGCCTGCTTAGAGTGCTTGCGAGGTTCTTTGGATGCAGGTTATATCGACTCGTTTTTTGCATATTTTACTTTCCTACATTCACTCTGCATATGCACTTTATTGACCCTTCTCTTCGCGATAGCTGTTAGATAACAGCAAATTCTGTACACTTTTGTTTGCAGTCTTTTAGAAACAAGCAACTTAAAATGGTTTAAAGGCTTGGACCAATCTTTTAGTATTTGGCCATATAGATTTTTATTTGTTCTGGTTTAAAGTTTATATGGTTTCGTGATTCCGTTTGGCAAATCCGCCTCTGATAAAAGTGTCGGTGTAATGCAGTGTATGACATAACAATTGGATACAAGCCATGTTGTCCATCGTTTTTGGACAATGCTTTCGGTATAAACCCTGCTGAAGTCCACATGCATGTTCAACGTGTTGCTATTGATGAAATCCCGCGGTCTGAAGACCTAACAGGTTCGTGGTTGATGGAAACATTTTCGCGTAAGGATCAGTTGCTATCTGATTTTCATTCAAAAGGCCATTTCCCATGTGAAGAAGGTGGTGCAGAAAGTGAGCTTTCTATGTACAAGTGCTTAGTAAACTGCAGTTTTGTGATTCTCTTGACTATTGCTTGCACTTTCTTAACCTTTTTCTCATCCATCTGGTACAAGGTTTATGTTTCCTTAGTTTGCTCATATCTGGCTTCTGCAACTTACTTTAATATCCGACCCGTGCCTTTTTTCGGGTTGTAATTTTTTTTTTTGTCATTCCATCTATCTTTACATGATTTGAATAAATGTGACTTCATAGTTTGCAGAGCAGCATGTGGTTGATTTCTGAGGAATATGCCCTTTTTCACAAATTTATATCTTGCTTTTCGAATATATTGTACACCAAGTGTACTATACAAAGGCACAAAGAACCTACCCCCCCCAAAAAAAATAAAAAAAAACAAAAACAAAACAAAACAAAAATTACAATTTGTGAGCAAAAGCTATGGCCTTCGCACGTGCTACAACATTAGCTAACAAACATCTTGTCCCTAACATTAGCGCATGCCACTAACTTCCCGAAAGATATACCTCCTTTCCATGTTGAAAATACCAGGGGCCAAGTTTCAAGAGGGATTAAAATCTATCATCAAAATATGAGTTCTATTCAAGGGCGGAGCCAGGATTGTAATTTAGGGTGGGTTAATTGATTATATTGAGTTTGTCGGGTGGACTCGATTAACAATGTTTTATAGATTAAAGTGGACTGTATAAATTTTATAGTGTAATATTTTTTTAAGTGAGAGAACATGTGGCCCTTTGTCATGTATATGGCTCCGCCCTTGGTTCTATTCATGCTCAAAAAAACGAGAGAGCCATCTGGGGAATTAAATTCATCCACACATCTTTAATCCACCCACAGTCCCTCAAGGCATGGAGGCAAGACTCCACATTACCATAACAAATAGCTCAATCCGCATAAACGTCTGGAATACCTTGAGTCATCAAAAGATTAATCTTAAGAATGTTGCGTCTTGTTTCCCAAATTAGCATATTTAGTCGTTCCCTTTAAGGCCCCTTCATGGACCAAATTCTGGTCCAAAAACGGGACTTTAGGGTCCCTCGACTCCGGATCGTCTGGTATAGTAGTACACAAGTTGTAAACCTTCTGCCTTGGTTTTTATTTATGTATTTTTTTAAGTTTTGGCTTGAAATTATCATTATACCCCTCCCTCAATACACAACCCCCATGCTGTAAAAACCCTACATCGGAGGATCCAATCTTAAGGTCCTCCGCCCCTTGCATGAAATCATAGGCAGACTGGACATTGCGGACGCTGTTATGAGCGTGTTTCCAAATCCAATAAAGTCTAGCATAGTCCCAAGACATTTCAGCTTTAAGCCGCTTACTTACTGAGAACATCCTTCACCAAATTGGTGACGATATGAGGTAACAATTGCCATCCAAGAAGTTTCTTTCTTCTTTGTGTATTATTCGTTATTGCTCTTTTGGGTGGATTCTCCCTTCCACATTCATACAATGAAAAAGGTAATCATTTTACGAATGTGAACGATGAACTAAAGTGTAGAAGATTTGGCCGGGGTTATGTGTGTGGTGATTCGGTGGAAGATTCACCTAAACAAACGAGAAGAGAATAAAAATAAGGATGATGATTAGGGCACATAATATATCCACACAAAGTTGCACATTGATGATGCTAAATTACGCACCTCCGGTTTAACAGGTCCAAATGTAATCTAAGGGTGAGTCAGGAGGGATATGCTTGGCTCGAACGGTGATAAAGATGGTGTTTTTTGGGTGTTTTGGCTGAGTCCAAGAATGTATCTTGGATTGCCTACGTATCCTGTGTGATGTCCCAGGAATCAAGCCTTACATAGTTCCTGGATTAGTGTATTTATAGGTATATGTTCACATTTTGACCTAAAACTTAAGGTGGTGTTGTCTATTGACATAAATAACCCTTACTGGGCCTTGCCCCTTGCCCAAGTAACCCCATGTATATTGGGCTTGACAAGCTGGGCTAGACTTTTGGTCTCGACTCGTACAACACCGACATGGATGCTCGAGACGGGACACTTGTGCAACCTGCTGGCTGCTGTGGTCTTCATTGACACACCACTTATTCGACCCGAGGTGAGTACCAGCGGCTTGGACTCCTCAACATGCCAGCTGGACCAATCACATAATTCCTCGTGGAGGAGTGAAATCCTGTATCGTCATAAGACCCCCAGATCGGAGAGAAAGCCTACCTCGTATGCTGAAGTCGGATCTGAAAATTTTGAATTGTCTTTCGATGCGTGGCCTTCTTTAGGCGGGAATATAGCTGGCTCCTAGGTCGACGTAGTGCATCGTGGGATGACGTCATGCCTTATTAGCATTAATGGGCGCAAGAACCGAAGCGTTCTTATTTGTCCACATGGGGATTCTACCCTTGATTACCGCGCCTCCAACCCTATAACTGCCCCGAATCCTGCCCTTTCAAATAATTTGGAAGATTGTGGAGCATAAAAGGAGTCCAAGGTACCGGAGTCTCTCATTTATCATTCAACTTCCCTGCCTTATCTGAAAATCTCAAGTAAGCCCTACTTTTACTCAAATTCTTCCTTTGTTTTTTTATATTAATTTCTTTGCCTTTCCTCAATTCCATGTCTAGTAGTGAGAGTGATTCTCAAAATAGGGAGGAACTTGTTGAGGGAGAAGAAGAATCGGCGGAGAGGACAGTTTCCGAGCAACCGTTTGTTTTCGGTGAGAGAGTAGCCGGAGAAGAAGGGGGAGTAGGAGAAGGGGAATCGACTTCTCGCCCTGTTGCAAATAAACGCAAAACCAGGATGAAAGGCCAAGGGCCCTATAGTTTTATATCCATCCTAACCCAAGAAAAGGGAAAGGCCGCCTGTGCAAAGTATGGTATCCCTTACCCTTCTGAAAATATTAAAGTGTCTCACGGTCGATTTCAATATGCTTGTGATCCTCCCCGGGTTGTGCCCATATCGAGGCACAATTGAAAGAGGGATTAAGGTTTCCTTCCCGACCCGCCCTCATAGAAGTCCTCTGCCCACTATCGATCAAGATCACACGGCTTTCGCTCCAAATGGAATTAGGAGCGTTATGGGTTTTGTGTTGGCGTGTCGAATTGCGAAGGTCGAATTCTCGGTTCGTCTATTCAGGCAAAACTACTCAATTCAAGGCTTGCAAGATGCGGGATGGTACACTTTCCAGAGGCATCCTCTGGTCTCGGAATTTGTCAGAAGAGTGACCTCGTCTCAGGGCGATTGGAAGCCCCATTTTTTCTTTATCCGTCACGGGTTAGAAGATGTCGACATCCACACTTGGTATAAGAGGCCTAAAAAATGGCATGATAAGCTGGACTCTGATGCCCCCACCGAATGTAGGATTCTAGAGAGGGTTTTCCCCGATGTCGCAACTCGAAATCTACATTCTTTATACCCTTTCGTTGATATTGAGACAGCGGGTCCGGGTGCTTATTTGGAACTCGACGAGGACGTTCGAATATTGCGTAGGATTTTTATTCACTCTGTCGAGCTGCTACACTTTGCATTTTTCTTTTTTCTATAATTACTTCTGTGTTTACCGTATATTAATGTCGATTTTCCTCTCTTTGCAGTGGATTTTTTCTCAAAGTTGGAGGAGGTGGGCAAAGTGCCTAACCCCAAGAGGGTGGATCCCAAGGAGATCCAGCGACTAGCTGGTATTGGATCGAAGAGGCCCGTGTCGGGCACAATCATCTCTGGGGGTCAAAAGACTCTGGCCCGATCTTCTACTCCTGCGTCGACATCCGACATCCTAAGAGAGCAGCCTGACGAGGCCCAGGCGATTGAGCAGCCTGAAGGGAGTCTCGTCCCGAGAAAGCGCCAGAAAACCACGGAGGTGAGACATGGAGCCGGAAAAGAAGCTCGCAACCTCCCTCCTCAAGGCTCGAGTGGCATCGAAACGATCCCTGGCGTGAGTATTGCCGAGATGGAAATCATGGCTCCTGAGGAGTTTAGCGATATTATTTCACTAAGATCATCCGAGCTGTAAGTCTTTGCTTCATTTTCTTAATTTTGGGACTTTTTGTTGGCTTCATGTATAAACGTCATACCCTTTGCAGGCTCGGCTAACGGCTAAAGTGGCCATGAACCGGATCGAGTCCCCCCCCGCTATTCTCGAGGAACAAAAAAAGATGATAAATCGGTTGAATTCGGAGATCGAAAAGCAGAAATCAGTAGTGAAAAAGTTGGATGGTCGGCGTCTCAGACTTGAATCCGACTTGGCAACCTCCCAAGACGAATTGTCCAAAGCGCACAAAGACTTATCCGACAGGGAAGCTGAGCTTGCCAAGGTAAAATCAGAGCTTGATGAAGTAAAGGCTGAATTGGCAGGATCTCGAAAAACTCGAGACGACCTTCAATATGAAGTCGATAGCTATGCGGCTCGTCTGGACTCCGCCAAAAAAGGCTTCCTGGCTTCCGCAGAACTTGAAAATGACCTGACTTTGCTGATGAGTCAGGCTATGAAGGGATTCTCGAATGCTCTTGATCAGGTCAAGATGGTCGTCCGAGACTTTGAGTTTCTAGCATCGAGAAGGCTCATTTATACGATCCTGAGGCCATCCCTCGTTATAGTTGATACTTCACGGATTTCAAGGCTGGCATTTCCCTGCATGACAAGTATGTTGCCCCTGCAATGGGTGATGATGGAGAGGGGGATGATGCTCCGGAGGAGACAGCCGACCCCGATGCCTCCAATTCGAACCAGCCTGCTGCTTGAAATTGTTCCGCGTTATCATTTTTTGAAACAATGTTATTCGATGTGGTTGTAATGACTTTGATCAACTTTTATTTATCTGTAATTCGATCTCTGAAACTCTTTCAATTTTTGAATTTCAAATTTTGACTTTTTCATTGAATGTCGTTTGTGTTATTGATTATTTGCCTAGGGTGTAGTCCTTTGGGCTTAATTCCCTTAAGACGTTGCTTTATGAGGTGTAGTCCTTTGGACTTAATTCCTCTAAGCCCCTCGAAGTGTAGTGTGAGTACATGACTCATGGTACACTTGAATACGAGTCGACCTAGCATTGTACTGCCTCGTGGGATTGACTTGGCTATTTGGTCGGAGCTCGATTCGACTGTCGAACTGACAACCCCTTATTCGACTGTCGCACTTCGTGATGCTTATGAACTGGTCGAATAAGGTATCCTTTGTGGGATCTTCCAACCGCCTCGCATCGTGGCTTATTGGCGGTCGGGGTGATATAAGCACCGCCATTGACTTGGCTTTATTCACCATTTTATTCCAACTCCATCATGTCGATGGATCGTTGTTCTTGATCGATTTTTGCTCTTTTTTCTTCCACCTCTTTTTTTTATACATGAACTTGCAAGTAAAGCATAATTTGGAAAGAAAATCACTTAAATAGAAAGCATCGAGACCAACTGTCGTATCGACTTGTTACAAATAACTAGGAAAGTAAGACTGCAGATGAAATAAAGAAACAAACAAATCAAACATAATATTTCCTGAGGTTGGTGGCGTGCCAAGTTCGGGGCACTGTATTTCCATCCGATCTGCCCAATTGATACGATCCCTTAGGATGGACTTTCAGAATCTTATAAGGATCCTCCCAATTCGGCTCGAGTTTTCCTATTGGATCTTGCCTGCTTGCCTCGTTTTTTCTCAACACGAGGTCACCTACTTGAAAGTATTTGTACTTCACTCTAGCATTGTAGTACTGCGAGATTTTCCTCTTGTAATTTGCCATTCGATGTGCTGCAACTTCTCTCCTCTCTTCGACATTATCTTTCTCTTGTTGTAGATCGTCGGAATTGGTCTCGATGTTGTAGGCAAGAACTCGAGGCGAAGATAATCCGATCTCTACAGGTATCACTGCTTCACATCCGTAGGCCAAGGCAAAAGGGGTTTCCTGCGTGACCGTATTAGGAGCTGTCCGATACGACCACAAGATGCTAGGATGCTGAGCAACCCAATCTCGACCCTCATCTTCCAATCGTTTCTTCAAACCAAACTTTATCTGTCTATTCGTTTGTTCGACCTGTCCATTGGACTGAGGCCGGGCCACTGAGGTCGGTTTGTGCTCGATCTTGTACTCTTTAAGCCAACTTTGCACCCTCCTATCGAGAAACTGAGTTCCATTATCCGGGATTAAATACTTCGGCAACCCAAACCTGCATAAGATATTTTCCTAGAGAAATTTTTTGATGGTCGAGGCTCTAATGTCGGTAAGAGCCTTGGCCTCGACCCACTTAATAAAATAGTCCACTGCTACCACCACAAATTTGAAGTTTCCCGGAGCTCGAGATAAAGGTCCAACTATGTCGACTCCCCACTCGTCAAATGGCCATACCGATTCGATGGCATTCATTTCCTGCGCTTGCTGGTGTGTTATCACGTCATGCACTTGGCAAGCTCTGCATCTCATCACCAAACAGTTGGCATCTTTTTGCATCGAAGGCCAAAAATAACCTGCTAGTTTACACTTTCTTGCTAGCATTCGAGCTCCGCAATGGTTGCCGCAAACCCCCCGATGTATTTCCTCGAGAAGATATGCCCCCTCGTCCTCCGAGGCACATCGCATCCATGGGGTCACAAAAGATTTACGATAAAGGACGTAATCAAACAGAGCATACCTGGAGGATTGTAGTCGAACTTTTCTGGCTTGGGACTTGTCAGACGGCAGAATTCCGTCCTTCAAGTATAGAGCTATTAGGTCCATCCATGTTGATCCTTGAGTAACCGGCTGCACATCGACCTCGTTGTAACTCCGTTCTGCTAATATTTCGACCAGGACCTTCCTTTTTGACTTGAAAATCGATGCGAGTTTGGACAGCGCATCGGCCCTTTTGTTCTCACTACGAGGCACCTGTTCGATTTGAACCGTTTTAAACTTCGACATCAACCCTTGAACCAATTTCAAATAACTCTTCATAGCCTCTTCTATAGCTTCATATTTGCCTTGTATGTGATTGACTACGAGCTAAGAGTCACTATATACTAGAAGATTCTCAACCCCTAACTTGGATGCTAGCTTCAGGCCCGTAATCATGGCTTCATACTCTGCCTCATTATTGGTGGCCTTGAACTCGAATCAAAGTGCATAGGGGAATTCCTCCCCCTTCGGATTGACCAATAGCAATCCAGCTCCCGACCCCTCTTTACTGGATGCTCCATCGACATGGATGGTCCACTGCCCCTCTAGTGTTTGTTTCTCATGCTCTAGCTGAATATATAATCCCTCGGAAATGAAGTCGGCCAGAGCTTGGCCTTTAACTGCTGTTTGAGGTAAGAATTCGTTGTCATACTCAGCTAATTCAACAACCCACTTTGCTAATCGACCCGATGTCTCAGGTTTAGCCAAAATTTGTCTTAATGGTTGGTCTGTGACCACGGCAATGGGGTGTGCTTGGAAATAAGGCTTTAATTTCCTCGATGCGTGAACTAAACCCAATGCTAATATCTCGGCTGGTGAGTATCTGATCTCTGCTCTATGTAGCGCTTTACTCACAAAGTAAACGGGTACTTGCCCATGTTCCCCCTCTCGAACCAACACTGCACTTACTGTCCCTTCACAAATTGCCAAATAAACCAGTAGTTTTTCTTCTTCCCGAGGTGAAGTCAATGTTGGTAAATCGGATAAATAGCTATTCAGGTCATCGAATGCTTCCTGACACTTGTCATCTCATTGAAAGGGACTTGCATTCTTTAATATCTTGAAGAGAGGAAGTGCTCTCTGTGCCGATATCGATAAAAAACGGTTAAGGGCCGCCATACGACCTGTCAACCTCTGTACCTCTTTGATGCTATGAGGTGCAGACATATTTTTGAGCACGTCAATCTTGTCCGGGTTAGCTCAAATTCCGTCTTTCGATATCATATATCCCAAAAACTTACCAGATCGAACCCCGAAGGTGCACTTCTTCGGATTGAGCTTCATGTTTGCAGCCCTGAGCACCTCGAAAACTTCTCTAGTATCGACAAGAAACTGTCCCATGGACTTGCTCTTGATTAATAAATCATCGACGTAGACCTCCATATTATGACCTATCAGCCCCTTGAAGATCTTGTTGACCGCTCTCTGATAAGTGGCTCCTGCGTTCTTTAGACCAAATGGCATGGTTACAAAACAGAACGTACCGAACTCAGTGATAAAGGCAGTCTTTTCCGAGTCTTGGGGATACATGAAAATCTGATAATATCCCTTATAAGCATCTAGAAACCCGAAAACTTCGAACCCAACGTCGAATCGACCTGTTGATCAATTTTGGGAAATGGATACGAATCTTTAAGGCATGCCTTGTTTAGATCCGTGAAATCCACGCACATTCGCCAACTCTCGTCTGGCTTCTTAACCAAGACAGGATTGGATAGCCACTCCGGGTAGAATATCTCTTTTACGATGCCAGCAACTAACAATTTATCCACTTCCTTCTTTACCGCCTCTTTCCTCTCGGGGGCGAGGTTTCTCTTCTTCTGTCGTATTGGCTTCTTCTTTGGGTCGACATTGAGTCGATGCACTGCAATATCTACCGAGAGGCCTGGCATATCGTCGGCTTTCCAAGCGAACACATCTCGATATTCGACCAGGAGGTCGGCCAAGTCCTGCATGTCGGGGTGTGGCATCCACTTCCCGATCTGGACTCCTTGGCCCTCTTCCTCCTTCCAAACGCGGACTTCCTTTGTCGGGTCGATAGAGACCCAGCTTTTATCTTCCTCTTCCTAGGGAATTAACTCCTCGACCAGCACCTGTCCAACGCCTTTCCCTTTTATCGTGACTAAACTGCAATTTTTTGCAACTTCAACATCTCCCTTCACCTCGTGGGTGCCATACCATGTGGGAAACTTCATGCTGTTGTGGAAGGTAGAAATAATTTCTCTCAGGTCGTATAAGGCGGATCGACCTAATATCGCATTGTAACCCGATGGAGCTTTAACTACGACATAAGTCATTTCCATCGTCCTGCCTTTTTCCCCGTCACCCACGGTGGTCAGTAAATTTATCGACCCGATAGGGTGGATGGCTTGTCCTGTGAATCCGAACAAAGGAGTTGATAACGACACAACGTCCTCATCTCTCAACTTCATGGCCTTGAAGGCTGAGTAGTAGAGGATGTTGACTGCACTCCACTATCGACACAGACCCTTTTTATCAGGCCTCTGCTTATTACTGCTTCTATCACCAATCCTTCACTGTGGCTATGAGAGCTTGAAATATTATCCTTGGGTCCATAACCCACTTTTGTCGTGAACCTAAGCTTTTTTGCTTCCCTCGATCTGTCTGTAGGCTGTCGACTGGATCGAGGACGGTCTGACTCGTGCTCAGCAACAATTGTGTTGACACCATATCCGATACGGTTATCCCCATGGGGGTCTCGATTCTGATCTTCCCTATGATCGTCCCTACGGTTATCTCTGTGAGTTGGCTCAGACGACCTCTCTCGACGCCTCTGATTATCTCGACGTGGCGATCGATCTCTTCCCCCGTTATAATTCTTCCTCTTGTATTCCCGACGACCCTTGGGCTCGTCTTTCTGTGATCTATCGACCACTTCATCTAACCGACCCTCTTGAATGCACGCATCGATATCTCGTTTCAGATCGAAACACTCCTCCGTGTCGTGTCCCACATCTTTGTGATAATCGTAGTATTTGTGGGTATTTTTCCTCTTTTCTGGATCTTTGGACATTGGTTTAGGAGTTCAGGCAATGTTTTTCTTGATCATGATGGCCAGCATTTCCCTTCGAGATCAATTGAGAGGGATGAAATCTCGGTCTTTTAAATTCCCCTTCTTTCCTAACCGATCTGTGACCGGAGCTGTCAAACGATCGAATACATTTGACTTCCCTTCATCGCTCCGTCCACTTAGGTGACCCAGCTGTCCGGCCTCGGTGTCATTTCTCGAGTTGAGGCCAAGTGAAATGGTGTGTAGACGCACTGCCTCTTCACCTTGGCAAAACTTGTGGACTATGTTCACACATTCGTCCATGTCATTGGGCATATTCTTAGAAAGTTTGTCGTATAACTTCATATTGCGCAGGCCTCCAACAAAGGAATCGGCCTGAAGTGCATCACTGGCATTATGCACCTTCATAGCTTCGAGATTAAAACGCCTCATGAAGTCAATAGTTGACTCTCCTTTTTCCTGCTTGATGTTCATGAGGTGATTGGCACTGAGATGGAACTTTATTCCCGATGAAAGCATCTCAAACTTCGCTTTTGTCAGAAAAACTAGAAATCGACCCAGGTCGTAGCTTATGAAACCACTCCCGAGCTCGACCCGTAAGTAAGGTATCGAAGGCGCGACACTTCATGGCATCGTTAGCGTTCCGTAACCTCATCAGTGATATGTATCGATACAGGTGATCCTCTGGGTCCGTAGTACCATCTTCAGTGGCTTAAAGGACTCAGGCATCGAGAATTCCTCTATCTCGGGGCTGAATGGTGACTCGAGCCACTCTGTAACCTGATCCTTTCCTACGATGCGATTAAACTCGTTTCGAATACTGTCCTCGATTTGCCTCTGGTGCTTTTCATGTGCAGGACGCTTCTTGGCGCTGGTGATGCTGACTTCTACTTCGTCCTCGCGCTCCTCACGAGGATCGACATGCTTCTTTCCTTTTGTGTTCTCAAGTTCTTTTCGACCCGTCGGGTCTAGCAGGTTGTGCTCATCAGGAGTGTTATAGATCCCTTTATCTATGAATGCAGATGCCACTACTCGTTTCAGGGCGTCTTCATCCAAAGATGCCAAGTGATCAGCCATGTCTTGCAACTGTGGTGGAAGTTGGGGCTTTGGCGGTTGTGCAGCTGCGGGCCTAGATCCAGTGGGGATTTCTGATACCTGGGTTTGAACCCCTGCTGGGTCTACATCTGTGTGCTCTTCGATCGGTAGATTCTTGTTGCCTGTAGGCTTCTGTCTCCTTGGTGGTGGTGTCATTGCGGTATCCTTAACAACTCACCGGTAGAAGGCCCTCCTTCTAGCGCCAATGATGATGCTAAATTACGCACATCCGGTTTAACAGGTCCAAATGTAATCTAAGGGTGAGTCAGGAAGGATATGCTCGGGTCGAACGGTGATAAAGATGGTGTTTTTTTGGGTGTTTTGGCTGAGTCCAAGAATGTATCTTAGATTGCCTACGTATCCTGTGTGATGTCCCGGGAATCGCCTTCACGTAGCCTCACAGATTAATGTATTTATAGGTATTGGTTCACATTTTGCCCTAAAACTTAAGGCGGTGTTGTCATTAGCGTAAATAACTCTTATTGGGCGCTACTTGCCCAATAACCCCATATATATTGGGCTTGACAAGTTGAAATTTGACTTACAGTCTTGACTCGTATAACACCGACACTGGATCTTTCGAGACGGACACTTGCGCAACTTGGGTCTCTTTGTGTGTCTTCATTGACACACCACTTATTTGACCCGAGGTGAGTACCAGTGAGCGGACTCTCAAAATGCCAATGGGCCGTCACATAATTCCACGTGGAGAAGTGAAATCATGTATCGTCACACATAATCCTTTTTAACTACACAATTGAACTTTAAAAAAAAATCTGAACCACAATATCAGAATTCAGAAGATGGGTTAGGAACATCACTCGGTGTACTAATCACTAATCATTATCTTAATAATAAACTAATACTACACGGTTCATGATAAAAATAAACAAATACATTTTTAAATGTCATTGATTCATGGCCATCAAAACATACTTACGACCAGACCATGGTCAAATTGGCCAATACACAATACATTAGTACATGTCATTTGATAATCGTAAAATATTTCTAATTATTCGCCTCAAAAAAATATCTGAAGAAATTCCTTTGTGTATCTACCTCAAGAAACGTGGATAAAACTAATCCACTTTTCCATGCACTTTATTCATAAGTTGCTGGGGGGAGCAACGGCCATAACTGCTTCCCGGCTTCTTCACTCCTCCGGTTGCCACTTTAATGGAGGCGCAGCTTTATATCTTCTCCGGTCGTCCGATGACGACAGTACTCTCTTTCCGAACCCACAAACCTTACCTCTCGTTCTATTCTAGAAGTCCTTTTTCTTCGTGTCAAGCTGTAATCGCTGTCTCTTGTAAGCTGGAAACATCTTCTTCTTCTAAAGATGACAACATGAAAAACAAGAAATTGATTGGGAAAGGAAAGAATGTCGGTTTGATTCTGCCGACGCCCAAAATCGTGGTCCCGGATTCTAATGGTGCCCCGCCACTTTCCGGCAACACCACCACCCAGACTGAAAATAGTACACGGATGAAGCTGCCACAGAAACGGCCGTCCAAGAGGGAGAGTGGTATCCGCTTTCGGGTTTTGACTAAATTGACAACAAGGGTATTGTCTATTCTTGCTAATTTGAAGTTGGCTTTGACTGAGATGTTTGCTGTCGCTGCCTTAATGGCTTTGGGTAAGCATCTGTTTCCATGCTTATGCGTAAGTATATTGTTGTTGGATGAGAAATTGGGTGGTCCTTGCTGACTGATTTGGCGGTTTACTTTAAAATGGAGCTTTATTTGATGGGCATTTCCGTTTATAGTATTCTAACCAGGTGATTATGGAACATCAAAAATTTGTCTTAGCTTAGGTTGTTTGATCTAAGGCTTAGCCCAAATTAAGTGGCACTATCACTATGTGGTTGTCGGACCTCCCCACCACCACCGTCCACCACCATCACCACCACTTGAAAATGAGTAACACTCAATGGATCAATGACTATAAATTCGGAGTGTCAGTTTAATCGTATTCTCACCTAGGACAGTATCAGTTGCTATTGGAAGTTCTTGAAGTTAAGAAAAATAAGTAATAGTGCAGTGCCTTTCTCTGTGGAAATATTCTCATAGTCATAGTGCAGTGTTGGTTGTAATTTTGGATTATAAGGTCATCTTCTGTGTTTCAATCTTCTGTGTTTCAATCAACGACGTGTCTTGGTTTTCAGTATATACTGGCAACATGTCAGCTCAAGGAATGACTTAAATAAGAAATGGATAAAAGAAAAACTTGTCTTTTTAACTTTCACAGCTCCCTTACTCCACCTCTTCATCTAGTTTTGCATGTTGAAGCAATTTACTTTATGTCATGCCATGCCGCGGATCATTATGGACTCAGTGTACTGCATACAGTTCTTGATGATGCTGTCTTTTATGTGAATGATTATGTCCAATGTATAGACCAACTCAAATGCTCAACTTAAGCATCATTTGTTTGCAATATGAAAAATTCGAAGCCTATAACTTGGAATTGATGAATGTGTTGGTGATTGCATTTGTTACATATGCAGGTACTGTCATTGATCAAGGAGAGGCTCCGGACTTCTACTTTCAAAAGTATCCAGAAGAGAATCCTGTTTTAGGATTCTTCACATGGAAATGGGTTCTTACGCTTGGTTTCGACCACATGTTCTCGTCTCCAGTATTTTTAGGGACCTTAGGTCTCTTGGGTGCCTCATTGATGGCTTGCTCCTACACGACGCAGATTCCCTTAGTGAAGGTAGCAAAAAGGTTGGGTTTGGTGTCAATGTGTTTGCACGTGTCATGCATAAATCACTTTGGATGTTCTTCAGTGAAGCAATTTTTGACTTCTTTTATTGTTTTACAACTTGCAAAAGAGTTTTTAAATCTGCTCTGAATTACATTCAACATAGAAAGGGGAACAAGCTGGGCTTTTGATCATTTTATCCTGTTAGTACGCCATGTCATGTTTAGCCCTTTTGTGTGAAAAAAAGTACATTGACCTGTATTATTTTCCAAATTCTTCCCAAGTATGTAAGTTGCACAAAGGTTGATAGTTAGTTCTGGTCGATCTATGTGGCAGATGGTCTTTCTCATACTCAGCTGACGCAATTCGCAAGCAGGATTATAGTGATACTCTTCCGCGAGCATCAATTAAAGATTTGGGTGTTGTTCTGATGGGAGCTGGATACGAGGTAAAATATGACATTTTTTCATTCATATGATTGACGTCAATTGTAAATGATATCAGTTGGTTGTGGGTTTTACAAGGGTTTGTAACGTCATTTCAGGGGTGAAATCTAATCTCTCTTGTTTCTAAATCATCAGTGTGAAAGTTCACTTAGTCTAATGCCAATTTTCACTGTTTCTCAATAGTGATTCTTTCTCTGGACTTTAGCCAAACATCTGATTTTACAGTATTCATTCATTTTAAGAATTCGACTCTGCTTTCTCAGGTTTTCTGTAAAGGACCATCTTTATATGCCTTTAAAGGGTTGGCTGGTCGGTTTGCTCCAATCGGAGTTCATTTAGCCCTGTTGCTTATAATGGGTGGAGCAACTCTCAGTGCAGTTGGAAGCTTTAGAGGATCGGTAACAGTTCCACAAGGTTTGAACTTTGTTGTGGCAGACGTACTTGGACCTAGTGGTATTTTGTCCAAACCTTCAGAAGCGTTCAATACCGAGGTTCATGTTAATAGGTTCTACATGGACTACTACGATAGTGGAGAGGTAAAAATTTCAATAATAACTTGTGTATGGTTTTCATGCTTTCCGTTCATCATCAAAAGTTTTAAGTCATCTTACTTTGTATCTCGTTGACTTGTGTTATAGGTTTCCCAGTTTCACACCGATCTCTCACTATTTGATCTAAATGGAAAGGAAGTAATGAGAAAAACGATTAGTGTGAATGATCCCTTAAGGTATGATGGCCTCACTATCTACCAGACGGACTGGAGTTTTTCAGCACTGCAGATAACAAAGGATGGCGAAGGACCTTTCAATCTGGCAATGGCACCTCTAACAAGAAATGGGGACAAGAAGCTTTTTGGAACCTTCCTTCCTGTAGGGAATGGAGATTCTGATCAAGTTAAGGGAATGTACGTAGTTTTCTTCTGCATTCACTTGGGACATTTCGTAGTTTTCCTCCTTGTGTTAAGATTTCTTCTGTCTGTCTGTCTCTTTTCCTCTCTCTCTCACTACACTGTCAGATCAATGCTAGCCCGTGATTTGCAGTCAATTGTTCTTTATGATCAAGAAGGTAAATTCGTGGGAGTCAGACGACCAAACTCAAAGCTCCCCATTGACATTGATGGCATTAAAATTGACATAGTTGATGCGATTGGCAGCACAGGACTCGACATAAAGGTAATAGAACAGTGTGTCCTGTTTGAACTTATTACACTAATTTTCATCATCTTTTTTTTAATCTAAAAAAATTTCTCAACATTTTTTTTTCCCTCCAGACTGACCCAGGGGTACCTGTTGTTTATGCTGGTTTCGGTGCACTAATGCTCACAACTTGTGTCAGTTTTCTATCACATTCCCAGGTATATATTTTTTCTTCAGCAAAGATGAAAGCAATTGTATGCCGTAATAACATTATTGTTTCTTTCAATTATTATGAAGATCTGGGCTTTACAAGATGGTACTGCTGTGGTTATGGGAGGTAAGACAAATCGTGCAAAGGGTGAATTTCCAGACGAGATGAATCGCCTTCTTGACCGAGTTCCAGAGTTGGTGGTCAATTCATCTTCTTCTTCTTCTTCTTCTTCTAATCAATCTGATTCAAACAGTGGCTGATCTTAGCTTAAAGCGCTACATTGACACATCCTTTTTCGGTTTTGAAAGAAACACAGAGTAGTAGTAGCACTATGCACCCAATGGCATAAACAGCAAAAGCTAACCATCATCGTACTACAGCATTGAGATTGGGCAACAAGTATGGGTGAAAATGGCAATATTAACATGGATACAAAGAATTGAAAGCAGATGCAGCACCTTTTGTGTGTAAATCAGTAAATTTTGTTTTCAATCAGTATGCATTATCTGGAAAACGAGAAAAGAGATCATTTTCATAGAAAAGACATTCTCAGTTAGAAAGGCTGTATATACATTTTGCAGACATTTGTCTATGCATAAGTGGTATTTGAATGAATAATATATTATACAATACATATGTTGTATTATAATATTACCTTGAGTAGCTTTGTTGATGACATTATTCTATTGACTCAAACGGGGTTATTTGATGTTTTATGAAGGGGTTGTGTCTTTGCAGTATAGTACGTTTTAGACGTGTTAGTAAGTTATAAAACCCTTTTTGACCGAAATTATGTGTTTTAATAGCTTACGATGTGAAGATTGAGTTTGGTGGTCAATTAGTTCACTAATCGTAAAGTAATGAAAAATATTTATCTTAAATGATGCAAAGTAGTTGAATTTGAATAAATTAGGAGTATATTGAAGAATTATGCAATAAATAATTTATTGGTATTTTGAAACGGCCTTATATTTATTTTGGGACAAAAACAAAAATCAAACGGATTTATATGTCGAGATGTTTTTTTTTTTTTTTTTTTTTTTTTTTTTTTTTTTGTAAACCGGATCTTTCATTAAAAAATTGTGAAAAACATGTGTACAACGCACTCCAAAATAGAAAAAACATCTCATGTACACGCTTTAAAATAAAAAAAACTCCCGGGGATCTATCCCCTACTCGTAATCTTGAAGGCGATTTTCAACTATCTTGCGCTCATAATGACCTCTAATAGAATTCCGTTGTTGGAGGGCATGGGGTACCCGTGTGATGTACTACCTGATTCCGCCCTCCCATAATAACTTCCCGAAATAAGTACCTCCAATTGGTAATATTCTCTCGTCTCCAGAGCAATCATGTCTTAGCTGGGCAATTATGTACACAATCTCGAGCGTATCCATCCATAGTCCCGAAACGTGTTAATCAGGGTTCCTCATGGTCTTGACGCGTATCATGCAAGTATCATCATCCAGTACATGTCTATGTTCAAGCATCACCGCTGTGGGAAGTGCTTTCCGGCGAATGAGCCACAACAACATATTGCCTCTTTGTGGGCCTTTGATGGACCACATATTTTTCCACTTTCATTCCTCTTCCTTCGAGCAATCCGTCATAAGTTGTGTGTGGTATGCACTTGCCACATCAAATTATCCAGACGTCGTCGCAAGCCATTCCACCCTACCATCCGCATTGAAATTAAGAACATCTCGTAAACAATTCGCCGCCATGCAAATACTACGCTAGAGAAAGGAACAATTCGGCTTGGGCCTATCGAGTGGGCTTCCATATTTGGCTTTCAACAATTTAACCAATAAAACGTCTATCTCAACCAAGATGTGCCAAGAGACTTTCATAAGGAGCAGGGGCGCCCCTGGGTGAGGGCCAAGGGGCCCACGGTCCCGAGCCCCCCCCCCCCCCCCAAATCTATGAATTTAAGTGTCCCGTGAAATTTTAACTCAATAGTGTATATATATATATATGTATTGCTCTAATGGTAAGCACTCAAGTATAACTTGATAAGCAACCAACGTTCAATTCTTGCTAGAGGCAAAAGTAATATATTTTTTTTGGTTAACCATTTTTTAGAAGGGCCTAAAAGAATATTTGGCCGCTAGCCTAAATTTGGACAGAGACGCCTTTTAGGGCAACGTTCATATTACGCAGTATCAAATACTTAAATATTACATATTACATTATAAGACTTTTTTTTTATCGAAACATTATAAAAGAGATCATATCCACCGGATATTTGGAGACGAAAAACCGGGAGCAACCGTTTCATTTGGAAGAATTATAACAAATTTTGGGACTATCAAGTAGTTGGGTGCTTGCATCTACTGGAGGAGGGGGGTATTTAGGGAAGAAGTCGTGAATTGTGAAAGAATTGTTCTTTGTGAAATTTTAGGGTGGTCCAGGTGCAAGTTTTGGACCACCAATTCAGCACTTTTAAAGTGATATATTGGTGGAAAGTTTTTACAGACAGGGGCCCATTTTAGAATATTGGATTTCTATTGGTTTTTTTTTTTTTTTTTTGTTGAAACCGGATATTTTATTAATCAACAAACTGTACAAAATGTACAAACTGTACAAACAACTTTAAAGAAAATACATGAGGTAAATCTGAATCTCAAGACCAGGCTAATCTAAGCTCACGAGCTCGCCGAACAGCATCAGAGATGAGGACCATCATTGGGGGACGCTGGGTGTCAGAGCAGTGGTATTCTTTGTTTCGCCAGTACCAGATGCTTGCCACAGTTTCACGGAAAAGGAACCTCCAGAAAGCCAGGTTGTCATGTTTGTACATATTTACCATTAGGCAGGACTCGAGCCAATTTTGTGTGGATTGGGTGGAAATGAAACCTGCCCAATGTTGACAGTGAATGAGATTCCTCCACATATTATAGGTCCGCGGACAATCACGTAAAGCATGGAGGATCGTTTGAAATGAGTACCACAAACGCAACAAGTATCTTCATCGCTAATGCCCTCACAAACAAGAGGTGGGTCGTTGGGAGGGCCTCTCGGTAGATCTCGCCATAAAGGATGTTTCTCTTAGCGCCCTTTAATCGCCCAAATGATACGCCAAATGTTCGTTCTTGAGTCTACCTGAGTGTGGTGAATGAAGTGGTATCTTTGCTAACCGAAAATTTTCCCGAGGCCGTCAAGCGCCAAAACGTATTACCTTCCTCATCCAAATCAAAAGCATCACGGACTGCCCCTGTGGCCGAACAAATGTGCCGCCAGAGATAAAGGAACGATTCGATTTGGGCATATCGAGCGGGGACCCATACTTGAGGTAAGTTGTACCCATAATTTTGCCGGGTGTGTTAAGAGTTGCCACGAGAGCTTTGCTAAAACGCTTTGTATTCATGTGTTTAGCATTGCGGATTCGAGACCCCCATTGAGCTTGGGTTGACAGATGCTATCCCATGCAATTAGATGTAAACCCCTTTTGTCCGTTTCATGTCCCCAGAAGAAAGAACGGTTTATTTTATCAAGTTCGCAGGTGACAGAGGCAGGGAGCTTTACCGTTTGCATCTGATAATAGGGCATGGTAGAGAGGACCGTTTGAGAGAGGATCGCACGCCCAGCCTTAGAGAGAACATGTGCCTTCCAGGGTTGCAATTTCCCGCGGACTTTGTCAATAATACTTTGGAAGTCTTCCTTTTTAACTCGGGAGTGGTGCAAAGGTACGCCCAAATACTTTTCAAGATGGGTAGTGTGCGACATACCTATAGCAGCTTCAATGGATGAAATAGTGTGCGGATGAGTATTTGGGGCGTTATAAATCTTGACTTTGCCACACTAGTTTTTGGCCCGAATAGTTGCAAAATTTTGTAAGGACTGGTCAATCACACGTGCACCTTTCGTAAGCCTCACGAGAAGAGAAGCAAATCATCCGCAAAGAAGAGATGAGAAAGTTTCGGCCCCGGGACAACGATATCGGTTTCCAATCCCCGACCATGATTGATTGTTGAATAAGACAACTCAACACCTGCATGACTATAACAAACAAATACGGGGCCAAAGGATCTCCTTGTTTTAGACCACGGTTGGGCTGAAATCCCAAAGAAAGGTCATCCATTCCAAAGAATCTCAAGAGAAGTACTCGAGAGTGAGTACATAATAATATCGAGGATCGTGTCTTGAAAGCCCACGGTTTTAAGGACATGACGGAGGAAGTCCCAGCTAACTCGGTCATATGCTTTCTCAAGATCAACTTTAATGATCATGATCCCCTTATTTCCTTTCTTTTTCCGCATGGTATACAGCACTTCCTGAGCTACGATGATATTGTCGAGGTCCGCCTACCCGGTATGAATGCACTTTGATTTGTTGTGCGCCACTTTTCCAATGATCGTTTTCACCGGTTTGCTATAATTTTAGTGATAATTTTTGCCGTGACATTGGATAGAGCAATGGGTCGTAATTGAGAGACTCGTTCTGGTGGCGAGACTTTGGGGATAAGAGCTATAAAAGTGCGGTTCATCTCCGGAGAAAAATGGCGATCACGAAAGGCCTTGAGCACCCAGCTAGTGAGGGAATGGCCAACTGTGTCCCAGTTTTGTTGGTAGAAGATCGGTGGGAAACCATCAGGCCCAGGGGATTTGAGAGCCCCCATATCAAAAACTGCTGCTTTCACTTCACAAGGGCTGACCGGACGATTAAGAAGCCTTTTATCCGCATGACTGATGAAGGGGTCAAAAAGACCATTTGGCATAGGTGTTACCGGCTCCGCGGTATAGAGGTTTATATAAAAGTGGCGCACCATCTCACTCAAGGCCGCATGATCGCTAATCCAAGTCCCCATATCGTCTTGTAGGTAAAGGATCCGGCTATTCTTCCGTCTGCGTTTAGCTGAGATGTGGAAATACCGCGTGTTCCGCTCACCATCCTCAATCCAGTTTAGTCGTGATTTTTGGTACCAGAAAGTCTCCTCTTGAGAGAGGATCTCGTCATATTCCTGCACAAGAGATTTGTTTAAATTTGATAAAAACCGCGAGGGGGCCTTTGATAAGGCTAGCTGGATTCCTGCAATTCTGGCTCGACATCGCTTTTTACGGTAGAAGATATTACCAAAAACATTTTTGTTCCATTCCTGGACTTTGGTGCTAAAATTGCATAGTGATGTATTGAAGTCATCGTCACTAGCTTGCCAAGCATCGCGCAAGAAGGTGTGGAAAGCCGTATGTTTCAACCAACATGCTTGAAAGCGAAAAGGTTTTGCAGGGGGATCTATAGCACGCTGGTGATCCAAAGATAGAAGTATGGGGTGATGGTCCGAATGCACCCGTGGAAGGTGATATATCATAGAGTCCGGGAAGCTGTCCCACCACTTTGAATTGCAGAGTCCCTGATCGAGGCGTTGTTCAATTGCTGTAAGACTATGTATAGAGCTGGACCACGTAAAGCGAGGGCCTTGGAAAGGAATTTCATGTAAATTTAAATTACTAATAAAATCTCGGAGCCGGTCAACAGAAGGCCCAGATACCGGCCTACCCCCTCGTTTGTCAGAAGCATGAATAACCTGGTTTAAATCACCAATAATACACCAAGGCATGGAAATAAAAGTGGACATATGTTCAAAAAGATCCCAAAGCTCGTCTCGGGTAGCGTGGGTTGGGGAAGCATAAGTAAAAGAAATTACCCATTTTACCAAGTTTTGAGAGGCGGCTGCCATTGTCACTGTCTGTTCTGTAGCATGTAGGAGCCGAAGATCAATGAAAGACGCGTCCCAAAAAATCCATAAGCCCCCGCTAAAGCCCCTGGCTTCAACTGCAACCATATGCGTGAAGTTTGACAAACGAAGAATGCGATTCGCCTTCGAACTCGAACATCTCGTTTCCATAAGAAAGAGAATCATCGGTTGATGCTCCAAAATCAAGGACTTTAAATGTCGAAAGAAATCCGGAGAGCTAGCTCCGCGACAATTCCACGAAATAACTTTCATTGGTGAGTGGTATCATTATTAAAAGAATGCCCAGAGGCATTTTCAATTGGTGGGTTCACTTGAGGCAGAAAGTCCATATTCTCAACAACAATTGGAGTATCGGGCGGGTTTGTTTTGACATAAACCGAGTCATTTTTATTCGCACTTTCTTTCGCAATAGCTGCATCGACCTCCATGACTTCACCTACAACTCGTGAAATGGTCTCCTTGCGACTGAGAGAGGTTTCAGGGATGTTCGTGATATCATTGAGGGGTACCTGGGGGGATCCTGAAGCATGGCCTGGTAATGGAGGAAACGAATTCAAGTTTGGGACAGGTAATTCCTTGCCTTTACTTTGAGGGGCCTGTGGTCGATCCTGGTGAGAGACACGATAGGAAGCACCACGTCCCCTGCCTCTTGTGGACGTGTTTCGGTCTCCACGTGTAGCTTGTCGGATTGTGGGTCCAGCATTGAAATGTGGTAGGCTCTGGAATTGCTGCTGCAAGGTGTGTACCGGGGCCTCTGTTGTGTTTTCTGTTTCTTCAATAACGAGACTCGAGTATCGGTTGCCAGTTTGCCTAACTTCGGCAGACCTGTGGCTATTCGACTGACCTGCTGTTCGGGCATTTTGTGCAGGCTCAGTTGAAGACAAATTCGCAGCTGGGGTGGGTGCATTTGCAGCAGCACGTTGGGTGGTGGGTTTTCTTCGTCGAGTTGTAGCCAACATCCATGGTCCAAATGGACTGGATTCTGTAGGAGCATTGGCAGCCACACTTACAGGGGGAGGCTCAGGGGTCGTATCCATCTCCTTTGCTTTATGGGGGCAATCCTCGGTTTTGTGTCCATAGACACCACACTCAAAGCACACCATGTGTAGTCCTTCATACTCAATTTTATATATTTTCTCATTTAGCATAACTGCAACCGGGAGGGGTTTATTGAGTTCCACTTCAACACATACCCGAGCATATTTACCTCTTTGGCTGCGGAGAGAAGAAGCATCGACCTTACTGGCCACACCAATACAATTTCCCAGGTGGAGCAATGTCTCCTGCTCAAAGTACTCGATCGGAACCCGTGGAATACGAACCCAAATCAAAGTGGATTGAATAGCATCACTCGATGGATGGAAGGATGGTTTCCATTTAGAAATAGTGATATAATGACTTTGAATTTGCCAGGACCATTCTCAAGGACATAGTCATAATCTTCTTTGGAAACAAAGCGGATGACATAAAGCCGTCTTCCAGTCCGTGATCTCAATATGTTTCCCTCTTGCCCACATATCGATCGGCCGAGTGGAGGGCTTTGAAGGTCACGTTTCTTCCCAAGACCTTAATGATAAGGGCTCTACGCCATGGTTGCCATAGCTTTTTGAGTGTCGATTGGAATGGATACTTCTTTGATTCCCGTCATGGCAATCGGAGACCTCTCCTCAGCTTGTTTCCGGTAATGCTCAGTAAATTCAAGAATATCCTCCTCGGGTTCATCCACCCCGGTGTACAGGTCCGGTGGCTCGTCCAATGGCCGAAGAAGGTCGGCACCACCCTTGCGGCTCCAAACCGACTCACCGGCATTCGGTGAAGGTGGGTCTTCAGTTGCTCTTCGCTTAAAACGACTGGCTGATCGAAGGAGAAGGTCTTGCTCCTCATTTGCAGCAGGAGGGGGCATTTGGATTAAGGGAGTTGGGTCAATTGAAGGAGGTGGCAGAAGCGCCGGAATTCGCCGGAGCAGCTAGGTTTTTTCTTTAACAGAGAAATATGATTTCTATTAGTTTTTGTACACTAACAGGATTTGCACCAGGACTAACATAAAATTTGTGTTGTTCTTTAGCTAGCATTAGATTTAGATGTGCATGCATGTACATATTTAGCTGTACGTATTCCAGTTGTGGAAGAATACCAACAAAATAATTTGTTTATGTAATCAGTTTTACAAGAATCTTATTCTTTCATCTGCTCCTCTGGCTCTAATGGAATATAATGATTCTCCTCAACACGAATTTCAAAATAATTCTACACCCAGGATAGAAAATAGAACTACAAAAGTTCAAAATAATTCTACGACAAATCTACCCAGCATGGAAAACAAAACAACTGCAGTTGGTGATTGTAACATCCCGACTTTTCAGAAAGGGTAAAATAGTAGTTGGGCATACCAATACGACATAATTATTATTTATCCTATTTATTTAATTAAAAATGATTTAATTAATAGGATTTAGTTATTTAATTAAAGAATTTAATTAAATGGCTATAAAAAGGAAATAATCCCCAAAATACCTTATTTGGTTTTACACATTAATTATGAAAAAAAGGGAGAGGGCGACGCAACCAGGGAGACAGACGCAGAGTTTTGAAAAAAAAAAAAGAAACGTAATCTTCAACCGTGTGGTCAATCCCAAGGTTGAGCTAAATATCCAGTAAACCAGACCAAACCGTAAACCAACCCCAACCAATCCGAAAGTAACCAAACCAATACAAACCAAATGAATTGGTTTGGTTTGGAACCAAACTGAATCGCATTGGGTTGGTTTCGGATATTTTTAATTATACCCAACCCAACCCGAACCCAAACCAATTTTTTTATACAATATATATAATATATCCACCCATTCCAATACAACCTAAACCCATTATGTAATAATATACTAATCTAGTAGTCTCGGCCCACACCACTCACTAGTTCAAGTCCAATAGTTCATCTTAAGCAGTTAAGCCAATTCACGTTCAGTGTCAAGTAACATTCTACCCTAAACCAAAACCTACCACAGCAGCCAAAGCTTCTAGCCTCCCTCTCACCATTTCCCAGTTTCAGAGGTCACCATCTCCGTTCGCCGCCGCTCTAGCCTCTATATCTCCATCATCGCCTCCCTCTCACCATTTCCCAGTTTTGGTTGGAAGATGCTAATGGTGCTTTGATCGTTTTGTTGTGTCAACATTCAGCATTCTGCTCGTTTTTTTATTTAGGAAACGAGTTTTTTAAGTCAATCAAAGAGTGAAAAGTTCACAGATTACAACGCAGAAAAGAAATAACAAATTAAGCAAAATCCAAATCTAGTCTAAGGTTTCTAACTCGGTTTGCCACATTAGAAATCAAAACTCTAATTGGTGAGTTCTTATCTTCAACTCCATGGTAGAGTTTATTTCGCCATATCCATACGCAGGAGGCCATCTCCCTAAATTGATACACTCACTCTTTGTTTCGTACTTGGACATCAATGTTTTTCTGGATCCAGTCAACCTCCCTCGCACACGAGAAGAAGTAATCCCAAAGGTGACGCGGTAAGGTATGCTTCCAAAGTTTCTGCGCAAGTTACAATCTCTCAACGCATGTAGATTCATTTCCTCATCATTCTTGCATATCTGGCAGGTAGCAGTTGCACTCACGTGTCGTTTAAACAGCAAAGACATTGTGGGTAGGCCCTATGGGCTGTTTGCCACAGCAAAAAAATTGATCTGGTTGGTCCTTTGAGAGACCAAACATCTTTCCAATCCGAGATTCAGGGGTGATGGTCTCTTTGGTGAGATAATTGTATCCGTCGGATACAGAGTATTTTCTGCTACCACTATCACGCCACACAATATTGTTACCTTCCACTCCAAATCCATTTTTCATTTGTTCTGCCGCATGCCAAATGCTTTTCCAGGTAAAGGAGCTGGTCGGTTTTGGTGCCTGGAATGGGTTACCTTACTTGTTCACCATGCCTTTGAGCCAGAGAGATTGGTCGTCAGTCACAAGTTGCCAAACTAGCTTCCCCAGGAAGGCTGTATTCATATGCTGCAAGTTTTAAATCCTAAACCCTATCTGTCTTTAGACTGGCAAAGTTTGTCCCATGCTATGTAATGCATCTTCCTTTCTGTATCATCTTCTCCCTAAAAAAACTGCCTGCACATGCGCTCCATATCAAGCAAAATGGATTTTGGAAATTTCATAGTTTGCATAGCATAAAAAGGATGTGTTCCAAGAGAGCTCTTTAAAAGAATCATCCTGCCAGCTCTAGATAAGCATTTCAGTTTCCAACTTGCAGCTTTTTCCTCATCTTGTCCATTATGTAACTAAAGGTATTTTTTGTTACCCTTGAATGTAGTAGAGGTGCCCCAAGGTATTGGCCCAGATTATCAGAATGTCGCATCCCCAGCTCATGTTTGATCAACAATTGCATTTGATGAGAGGTGTTCTTGGACACATGAAACCTTGATTTTCCAACACTCAACTTTTGGCCTGAAATATTACAAAAATCATCAAGAACCTGTTTAATGATGTGGGCTTGTTCAACTGTGGCGTCCCCAAATAGCACCAGATCATCCAAAAAAAACATGAGATAAGGGTGGGGCATGTCTGCCAATTTTTACAGGTTTCCAGGTACTATTTTTTACAGCCGAGTCGATTCTTTGGCTTAAACACTCCATACAAAAGACAAATAGGTAAGGAGGTAAGGAGCCAAGGGGTCCCCTTGCCTCAGACCTCTCTTAGGCTGTATTGGGGGCAAGGTATTTCCATTCCATAAAATCTGCATCTGCGAAGTTTCCAGCATAAACATGATGAGAAGTACCATCTTATGAGAGAATCCCACCTTAGAGATGACCTTTTTCAAGAATTGCCAATCAACTCTATCATACGCCTTTTCAAGATCAACTTTCATCAGCATACTACCCTTCCTCCATGTTTTATGTCTGAAGTAGTGCATTACTTCCTGAGTGATAATTATGTTACCAGTACTCCCTCAACCCGGGAATGAGCATTTTGCTCTTTTGATGTAAATATGTAAATCAGTAAATGCATGTATGTAAGTATTCAACTATGGAGGATTGATTGTAGCTGAATTATATTGTAATGTGTTGTTACTTGTTAGTTGTTTTAAGTTTCTTTATCATTTTGGTTTGTAATTTATTTTAGTTTGGTTGTAGCTATTTAGAGTTTATGTAAAAATGTTAGTTTTAAGCATATCATCACTAACTCAATCCTCGTGTGTATGCTATACACCGAGTTATGTGATTACATACCGATATACTTAGGGTTTTTCAAAGAGTGTATAATATAAGCATAAATGCAAATATTAAGATGAATTATAAATCACATCAAAAACAATTACGAGAAATTGTCTTTCGGGCACTATACCTAACAATCTCCCACTTGCACGAAAGGAAAGTGATTAATTGTTTAGAGCATACCCCTTATACACAACATTCTCCCACTTGCTCTAAAAGCAAATGAGATATATCCCTCAATTCTGTACCCACCAAGTGCATCAAACCATTTAGATGTCAAAATACACTCCGAGTGTGCTGGCGCAGGGTCGCTCAGTGACTCGGTGAGTATGCAACATCTAAATGCCACGCGACTTAGTATACTGATCCGTTAGGTTGTCAGCTCAAGATGATCTTTAGGATCGAAACGTCGCCGGTCCATCCAATCAGGTGGTACTCCCCCAATATGCTTTTTTTTTTACCTCAAGTGACTGCGAAGATCCTTATCAGCTACCTCTCCACTGTTTTCACAATGAAGTGGTATCGGAGCCTACGATCTATAAATTAAAGTACATAATTGATAGAGTTAACCGGGTAAGGTCCCCAAAGATCACAATGTATTATTTCAAAAGGCCATGTTCTGAATCAAAGAAAGGAAATTTATTGAGTTTTCCTAATTGACAGCTTTCACAGATGTGGTCTGCCTTTATTGCTCCTAAGACATCAATTAAACCCTTAGACTTGAGTTGTTGGACAGTCTGCATTTGTGTGTGACCCAACCTCTGATGCCATAGGGTGTTGGAACTAGTCCTGAACCTGCTAGAGAAGTACAACTCAGATTGGTTTTGCAACACATAAAGATCACCCTTTCTTTTCCCTGTGGTTAGAATCTGCCATGTACTATGTTCCTTAACAAGCACATCATTATCAGTAAATTCACAAAATAACAGGATGATCATGAGTCAGTTGACTAACTGAAAGTAAATTCTTTGCGAGTTCAGGTACTAACAACACATTATTTAAGGGCAAGCGCTGTGTTTTTGTTTTAATTATGCCTGACCTATACTTGTGATTGGTAAAGTTGCTCCATTGCCTATGATTATACTGTCTGATCCTGCAAGCCGACTTACCAGTCTTGTGATTTGAAGCCCCTGTATCCACTGTCTAGTCTGTGTTTACAATAAATGCATCAAGGGTCAGTGCAGCTAAAGCTTGTGGTAGTTCTTGATTTTGATGATCCTTCTTTAGAACCCGCCAACAGATCTTGGCTATATGGCCCATGACCCTACAATATTGACATCTTTCATTCAAGTACCTCTCTCTCTCTCTCTTCTGGTGTCATCCTCCTTTCTCCTGGAGGTGGTGGCTTTCTTTGAATAGGTCCATAGATGTTGTTCCTTCTTGTTTGTTGTGCTTGGAAACCTCTACTAGATGATACAAATCTGGCATCTTACTGTTGTGTTTGTCTTGGCAACTGAGATGGTCTGTTTTGATTCTGACTGTAGTAAGCCACCTAGGGTGTGATCTGTGTCTGATTCATAGTACTTGAGAACCATGTTCTCCTTTGGTCCATATTTTGCAAGTGTGAGACCAACTCAGTGTATGAGGGTCTTGGCGGTTTGAGCATTGTGGTGGTGAATGTCTCATAGCTAGGTCCTAAACAGGTCAATAAAGAGTAAACTTTTTCAGAATCTTACAGAGGCTTATCAATAGCAGCTAGGCTGTCACATGAACTTTTGAATTTCTTGATGTGTTCTGTAATGCTTTTGGCCTCATCTTTCTTCAAGTAGGTAAGCTGTTGTTTGAGGGTGATCTCTTTCTTGGGAGTCATGTGCATATGCATCCTTTAAAGCTTTCCATACACCCTGTGCTGTGTCCAAACCAATTACTATGCTCAATGATTCTCCAGAGAGAGATCCAATTAACCATCCTCTTAAAAGCCTATCGGATTTTTTCCACTTATGGTATTATGGATTTGGAGTTGTGACCTCTGAGCCTTCTGTATTAGTGCTTTTGATAACCTGTTCTGGTGTTGGCGTTTCATTGGTGAGATGGCCAACCAGGTCTTGGATTTCTCCAAGTGCTAAGGCATGTTCCCTCCATTGAGGGTAATTTCCTTTTGGGAGCTTTAGGGTAACAAAGCTACTGACATTGAGAGAAAGAGTTGACATTGTGACTTATTTGTGATTTTTTGACCTTTTTGTGTGTATGATCTGAGAGTCTGATGTCTGTTATTGTATTATGTATGTGTCTGTTTGATGAATCTGCAGGTGTTTTGCTTGAGTTTTGTTTGAAAGTTTGAAGTTTTGTGGGTTTTGTGTTTTGGACGGATCTGTGACCTATTTGTGTATATGTTTGACAGATCAGTGATCTGTTTGTTTGTGTTTTGCAGTCCTTAGGATCTGTGTGTGTTGAAGCAAAGTTTTGGCTCTGATACCATGAAAGAAGTCAAAGAAAAAACTCAGATAAAGGAAACAAACTCAGCAAGGAGAAATGTATGAAAACATTTATTCAATGTTCTTGTTTGATTTAATTTACAGTGTAGATAGCTAGTTTTTATACTAAGTAATGAAAGGATAAACCCTCCAAACATAGATTTGTTTGAATACGAAAACAATCAAATTGGGGGTAAATCTAATTGGGGATAATTACAAATTTTGAGATAAACTTCTTGTAATCTTGATCTTGTTCCGGTGATTCGAACACCATGAGATAGACTCCTCCTTGAATTCAAACTCATACCTCTTGGCACAATCACCACCAAACACGTCCATGTTTTATTCAAATTTTGAATTTACTGTGCACCTTATCACTCCAAGGCCAACCTTATCACTCCCAAGGACGGAGCTAGTATAGAAATTTAGGGGGGCTAAGCCCACCCGGACAAAAAAATATTACACTAGAAAATATGTGTAGTCTAGTCGGATCCATAAAATATTCTTAATTCAGCCCACCCAACGAACTCGATATAATCCATTAGCCCACCCCAAGTTAAAATCCTGGCTCCGTCCTTGATCACTCCTATCTTCAGTAGCATCATTTGTACTTGTCTGAACATGGTCTGTAACGCCCCCAGACCCGGTTTTGGTAGCGCTAAATGAGTCATAAATGTCCGGTCAACTGCTTAGACCGCCGTCCTCGCTTGGTCTAAAAGGGCTAACCCGAGTTGACAAGACCTTTATGTCTCACACTTATATGGGGGTGAGCATTCTCTAATTTTACCGATGTGGGACTTTACATTCTCCCCCCTTATAAAGGACCGGCGTCCTCGCCAGGACGGCCAAGACTGTTCTCAGATCGTCCCTACCAGAGGTGTCAGTAAAGTGACTTAAACTCTACATTTTGGTGGAACCAATCAAGAAGACTCACCATGTGATGGACAAATGAAGTGTATTCAATTACATGCATCGGTAGGGTGGAGTCTCTTGAGTTTACATCATCGAGTTGAAGTCTGCTGATCTTTGAATACAACGAGGTCCCACATCTGCTAATTCTATTATGTGACAGCTATACAGTGTCATTAAAAGGAGGACACGTGTAGGGGTATTTATGGCGTATCAGACAAAGATTCCTTGCGGCTAGGGTTTAGGGATTTGTACCTATAAATACAGTTGTTGTCACATTGTCTGTGTGTGTGAAATCCGTAACTCAGTGCATAATAATAAAGATCTCTTTTCTGCCCATGGTTTTTTATCTCTCTCACTTTGAGAGGGGTTTTCCACGTTAAATCTGTGTTCTTCTTGTTTTCTGTTATCTCCTTTGATTATTTACGTTTGATTGCATCTGTTTCTATTTCTTGCATCTGAAGCTATCTCCATCAGTTTCATAAAAAAGTGGTATCGGAGCAAGGTTCTGGAGAAAACAATATGTACGATTAGCTTCATCTTCACCAAGACCTTCAGTAAGGTGCTAGGATCTATGATGAAGTTGTGATCTTTAGCAAGAAAAGACGCGTCGATAATAAAACGAAAATCGACAAATTTACTGAGGAAGAAGCGATTTTGTGCGTGGCAAATCAAGATCGTGCCTTTGTTGAAACAACGGGGTTTATGGAGTCC
Organism: Gentiana macrophylla; assembly: GCA_026214975.1. Taxonomy (NCBI): domain Eukaryota; kingdom Viridiplantae; phylum Streptophyta; class Magnoliopsida; order Gentianales; family Gentianaceae; genus Gentiana; species Gentiana macrophylla. Next base: position 23,751,310 of record CM047814.1, read on the forward strand.
TTTATCGACAAACCAAATACAGGTGCAACAGATTATGCCGATCTGGAAGAAAGCACATTCAACCATCATGCTTGTGCTTATCGATGATGTTATCACCGAGGTTCTTTGAGGAAGACACCGCACCAAGTTGTGGAAGAATCTTGAAAGCTTTGTATATGATCAAGTCAGCGACCAACAAGTTGTTGTTGAAGCAGAGGTTGTTCGATCGAAGATGCAAGAAGGGAGTCCACCGAGGAACATCTTGATCACCGAACACAATATTACTTGATTTAAGGAATATTGATGTTAAAATTGAAGATGAAGATGCAACCATAATCTGTTGGTGTCATTGCCGGCATCATATGAAAACTTTGTGCGATCTTTCATAGTTGGGAAGGATCTGATGGTTTTTGGAAGATGTGAGTGCACTTACCTTACATGCCAGGGAGCTTAGACACAAGGTCTGCTTTGGACAGATGACAGTCAGTTCTTTGAGCTAGTAGCTAGCATAATAGTGGAAAAGGATATGGATGAAGAAAAAAAAAAGAAATTAGGGTCCAAAGGTCCTAAGTCTACTGATGTCTGTAATTATTGTAAGGAACAGGGACATTGGAAGTCTAATTGTCCAAGGAAGAAGAAACAGTAGGAAGGTAATTCTGGCACAGTAGCCTTGGCTACTGAGCAATCTGATGAGGATCTGGTTCTAGTTGCAGGGGACTCTACACACCATAATGATGTGTTGATACTTGATTCTGGAGCATCCTGCCATATTTGTCCAAACAGGGAGTGGTTTTCTACTTATGAGCAGATGGATAGTGGTCAAATCTATATGGCCAACATCAAGGTTTGCAAAGTTGTGGGAATTGGCTCAGTGAAGTTAAGGACAGAGGATGGTAAATTCTGTACACTGAAAGATGTAAGACATGTTCCACAGATGACCAAGAATTTGGTATCTCTTAGTCTACTGGACAGCAAGTGGTTCAATGTCAAGGGTGAAGGTGGACATCTGAATGTCTTCAAAGATTCAGTTGTAGTCCTCAAAGGGATCAAGAGGGGAACCTTGTATATATTACAAGGATCTCATCAGTATCTAGCACTGATCTTTGTTGCATCCTCGGCTATTCACCTGATCTCAAGAGACTCAATTTGTGGCACATGAGACTAGGTCACATGGGTGAAAGGGGTATGCAGGTTATTTCTTTAGCAGGTTTTCTTGGGGGATATAAGGTCAAGAATCTGGACTTTTGTGAACATTGTGTGTTTGGGAAATTGCATAGAAGTAAGTTCTCAGCAGGGTTGCACAACACAAAGGCATCACTTGATTATATCCATTCAGACTGCTAGGGTCCATCAAAAGTTGAGTCATTGGGTGGTCACAGATATTTTGTGTCATTCATAGATGACTATTCAAGGATGACTTGGGTGGTGATGATGAAGAACAAAAGTGATGCATTCATTAACTTCAAGCGGTGGAAGGCCCTAGTGGAGAATCGAGTTAGACAAGAAAATCAAGAAGCTTCGTGCAGTTATGGTGCAGGAGTTACATTGGGCGGATTTTGATTCATTTTATGCAGTGAGGGTATTATCGGACACCATCTTAGAAGGAATACACCTCGGCAGAATGGTGTAGTGAAAGGATGAATCAAACTCTCTTTGGAGAGGGCAAGATGTATGCTTTCTCAAGTTTGGTTTATCAAGGAGATTTTAGGCGGAGGCGTAAAAGCGACTTGCTACTTAATCAGCAGTCCTCCTCACACAAGGATCAATCTCAAGACACCATTTGAGATGTGGTCAGGCAAGCCTGCTGACTACTCAGTTCTAAGGGTTTTTGGGAGTATAGCTTACTATCATGTTAGTGAAGGGAAGTTGGAGCCTAGAGCCAAGAAGGGAGTGTTTGTGGGGTATGGTGATGGAGTGAAGGGATATAGAATTTGGTCATCAGCAGAGTCCAGAGTAATCCTCAGCAGGGACGTGGTGTTTGATGAAAATTCTATGCTTAACTCATCAGTGGGGAGGTCTACTGAATCTGAAACCGATCTTGAATCGATAGTGTTGAGAAGCAGGTGGAGCTTGGTGGAGTCTACTGATATGCAACAATCAGTGGATCCAAATCAACACTATACTGATCTGGATAATGAACCAGAATCTGATCCAAGCCAGCCTACTGAGACTTCAGTAAGGTGTCATACAAACATTAATCAGCAGAGTCTAGCTGTCAGCCGGCCTAGAAGATCTAATGTTGGGATACCTCTAAAGAGATATGGATATGATGATTTGGCTGGATATGCACTCCAAGTTGCAGAAGAGGTAGAGGTTGCTGAACCTACTACTTACAGAGAAAGCAATGACATGTCTGAAGCATCTCGGTGGCATCTTTGCCATGGGAGATGAAATAGAGTCATTGTTGAAGAATCAGACTTGGGAATTGGTCAAACAGCCTACTGACAAGGGAATTGTGACTTGTAAAGGGATTTTCAAGAATAAAGAAGGAATAACTAAGGCAGAAGGGGTCAGGTATAAGGCACGTTTGGTTGCAAGAGGATTCGGTCAAAGGGAAGAGGTTGACTTTGATGAAATATTTTCACCAGTGGTCAGACACACTTCAATCAGAGTGTTACTAGCAATGGTGGCACAGCAGGATCTGGAACTTGAGCAATTAGATGTGAAAACTGCTTTTCTACATGGTGAGGTGGATAAGGAGATATACATGACACAACCTGAGGGTTTTCAAGTTCCCGGCAAGGAAAATTATGTTTGCAAGTTGAAGAAATCGTTGTATGGTTTGAAGCAAGCTCCAAGGCAGTGGTATAAAAGGTTTGTGATTTCATGCTTGGCGAGGGTTACAACAGAAGTCCTTATGACTGTTGTGTATACCACAGTCTGCTGAAAGATGGATCACATATCTATCTTGTTTTGTATGTGGATGACATGTTGATTGCTGCTGCAAGGAAGTCTGATATTCAAAATCTGAAGAACCTTATCAGTGCTGAGTTTGAAATGAAGGATTTGGGTGCAGCCAAGAAAATCTTGGGGATGGAGATCTAGAGAGATAGAAGTCAGAAGAAATTGTTCTTGTCTCAGCACGGTTATGTGTAGAAGATATTAGATAAGTTTGGGATGTCTACTGCAAAACCAATAGATACTCCTATGGCATCAAATGTTCATTTGTCTGTTTATGCTTCACAGTCAGCTGAAGAGAATGAGTATATATCAAAAGTTCCCTATGCTAGTGCAGTTGGCAATTTGATGTATGACATGGTTTGCACTAGGCCTGATCTGGCTCGAGCGATCAGTGTTATCGGCGAGTTTATGGATCAACCTGGAAAGAACAACTGGAAAGTCATTAAAAGGATATTCAGTACACGAGAGAGTGCGGTGATGTTGGTCTCATTTATGGAGGTGATCTTGAGTGCAGTCACGAGGCTCTTTGTGATCTTGATTATGCAGTGATGTTGACGAGAAAATCAATGACCCGGGTATGTGTTTACATTGGGAAATGCAGTTGTCAGCTGGAAAGCTACTCTTCAGGCTACAATAGCCTTATCAACTACTGAAGCAGAATATATGGCTCTTACTGAAGCAGCTAAGGAGGGTATCTAGTTGAAGGGGCTAGTCAGTGATTTAGGGTTGCATCAGGATCAGGCTGAGATATATTGTGACAGTCTAAATGCAATATGTTTAGCCAAGGATCAGGTTCATCATGAGATAACCAAGCATATTGATGTCAGGTATCATTTTCTGAGAAATGAGAAGAGGGTTGTGGTGAAGAAGATTGGCACAAAGAAGAATCCTGGCGATATGTTCACTAAACCAGATTCGTGAGTAAGTTTAGCTTTGCCTGGACTTACTGAATATTCAGAGCTTATAATTTGTTTCTGGAAACTCTACTAAGGGCAGATCAGTGGAGTGGATGCTGTGGAGATAATCTGGTACAAGTACATCTGGCATTGACGAATGCATCTGGTACTGTTGGAATAGTGTCCTAAACCCAATCGGGTTGGACCGGATCCGACCGGGTCGGATCATTTCTACTATTTCTTTATGTTTATACATATATTAAATGGCTTTTCTGTTGTCATATATATGTTCTTTTAAAGAACCAATTATGAATTGTTATATGATAACGTCCTTAGTATTAAACTGTGATAGAGAAACCATGATAGGCGATTATGGTTGATGAGATCTCTAATCACTTTAATAAGTTTGATACTTAAATGTCTCTAGGCGATGTACTATTAAGCAGGGCATTGATAGTATAAAACAGACTAGCACGTATTAGATGTCTTCTGCCTTTAAGGCGAGGATAGATCTCGTCTATCGAAGTGTAGAGACACTTGGGTATGCGTGGGCGTGTATTAGAGAATGCGTCGTTAGGCCCGACCCACTTACACGATAAGTGTCACACTATGTGGCGGTTGTGTAATTATCCTTAAGACCGAGTCTTCATGGCATCACGGTGTGGATTGTCATGCTTTGACACTATTGAGGTTTCCCCAGCCATGGGGCGATCATGCGGTAGTGATTGGGTGTGATCTTCAAGCATCACGGAGTATACATGATTGGTCGTCCGGGAATCGCGTACCACTATCGGTGGGGGTAAATATCCGAAGGGCCTTCTTATAAGGAATGTCTCGCTCGTGAATCTTTGCAAAGTGGGAGTAAACGTGTTACTTGAGAGGCCTGATATCCGGACTATAAGACACGGTCGTCAATGTTTGACACTCGACGTCGACCGTATGGATATTATTACGATATAGGATTGTAAGTTACACGTAATCGTTTCACATGAAAGGTAGTAGTCATTGCATTTGACTCTTCCGATGATTGGGGTCACGGTGTGTTGCTGAGACGCTATCCCGTGATCGTTAGGCATGAAGGGCAATTTCGTAATTTGCACTTTGTGTCTACGGCCAACATATTCGGAAGCCTATCGGGTTACACACATATGAACATCCAGCCGGATTAAAATGTGGTTATAGATGATAACCAAATAAGGAAAGTTTATCTCGAGACTATAAAGGTTATAGTAGTAAATTAATATGGTGGTATTTATTTATTATGAATAAATATAATACAAGATATTAATTATGATGATTAATTAAATATGTATATTGATACATATATTTTCAAAATTAATGATATATGATATATATTGATTTTGCAAATTAATTAATCATAGCATTATATTAATTAAAAAAATTTCCATGAGTCAATTTAAGGAAAATTGAAAGCCACTTTATTTGTGTGTATGACACACTTGGATTGTGCAATTTAATTAATAAGATTACCATAATATTAATATGTGATATTAATTGATTTTGAGAAAAATAGATTTATGGTAATAACATAATTTATAATCAATATAAGATATTGGAAAAATAAATTATGGAAAGAGAGATAAATCACATTAAATGATCTTCCTTATTTTTATTGGAAAAAGGTTTTATTCTCCTCCACAACAAGTTACTTTGGGCGCCCTTTTACCCTATATATATGAGGGCTTGCCAAGCTCTTTGGTACACCATAATTCCAAGAGCAATTGTTCTTGTGAAAAATTGCAAGAACTCATAGTTCTTGTGTAAGAAAGAGGGACTTCTATAGTGAGTTTGTGAGGAGGGAAAAAGTCCGGTCTAGCAACCGGGGTTTTCCGATAGCAATCCATGGTGGGATTCCGCGGGTACATTCGTGTGGACTAGCGGTAGAGGCCGAACACTTGGGCGGCTCCATGTCTTGAACTACTCTCCTTAGACGGTCAAAGAGTCGATCTTTTAGATCAACCAAGGTAACCACCGTCTTTAGTTTATTTGTTTATTGCTTAAACGAAGTCGATCTTGGGTAAAGGAAATCAAATTTTGAATTCATTGCGTTCCCAGCGTAGATTTCCTAACGATGGTATCGGAGCGAGCTTTGAGCTTAAGCAATAAGCGTGTTTATTTGCGTAGTTAATTTTATCGTTTAAATCACGTAATTAAAAGATGATATATTTTGATTAAGTAAAACGATACGAAAAAGAAATTTTGTTTGTGTATTTTATGTTTCAATGTAGTTCATAGTTGTGATTAGTCGATAGATGCAAGATTCAAATCACGATCGTTAAGTCGAGGTTGAGTGATGGATTCTCGGTGAACCCACTCTTCGTTAATTCGATGTGCTCGACTTTTTCGTCCCGTGATATTTATTGTGCATAGATATCTCGTTGTTTAGTCGTGTGTCATGGTTTAGAAACCAACGACATCCCTTTTGATTACGAATCAAAGGAAAGAAACAAAAGAGAGATTTAATTTTAATTTAATTTTAGAATAGTTCTAATTAATTAAAATTAAATCGTTTAAAATTAATCGTTAATTTTATTTCGATTAAAATCATTTAATTAATTAAATGTTAATTAGTTAATTGATTGGATAAAATTATTTATAGATTAAATGTTAATTGATTAGTTAAGGCGCAAGTAGTTAAATTTTAATTTTATCTTTTTCATAAGATTTAATTGTATGGATTAGATAGTGTAGATATAATATGATTATATGGACCCCGATTGATCATGGACTCGACCGATAGGATAGATGTGAATGATTTAATTTTCTGTTGGTTTAAAAAGTTGTCCTGAGCCGTTATGAAAAACGTGACCTAGTTTATTTTCTGCATTTATCCCATTCCCGTTGGCTCCCCCGTGTGCGGCGGGTATATTAGATAAATTGAATGTAACAAGAATGGAGCGGAAGATGGAGACCAAAGAGAGCGAAAATGAAGATCCCATTGGAGAATGACGCATTGAAGATCCTATTGGCGGTTGCGGCAATAACCTTAGATTGTGACCAGCGGTTTAAATCGATTTGTATTCAAACCGCACTTTTAGAAAAGTCCATGATCATACCGGTTACTTTACGCATTTATTTATTTTGTGCTTGTATTTATTTTATATGATACGATAGATGCATGACTAGGCACGATCTAGATAAATGTGTAGGATGTATGTTTATAGAGATAGACATATTTATGATGAGACCATAATTAAATTAATTAAGTGAATTAATTTACATAAATACTTCCACCTCAAAAGAATCAAGTTGAAATTGCCTCCCCATATTATAATGACGGTGAAGAGCCCTTGTTCGGATCCAACTCATCAGCCAAAGCAGGGGGTTGACCTACCTCGGGTATATCGTTATTATCGAGATATGATCGTATGAGATCTCACGAATATTGGGGTTATGACTTGACTAAGAATTCTCTCGGCCACCAGCCAAAGAGGGGTCGTTTGGATTTTAGAGGCAAGGGTTTGACTACTTCATAAGATGAAAATTGTCAAAGAGTTGACTAGTCAAACAACAAGAGTCGTATAAGATACGATTGACAAAGGGTTGTTGTCTACCTATTAGACTATTTTCGGCCCACCAGCCAAAGCGGGGGTCGCGGTAGTTTAGTGGGATCTTGTCCACTAAAGAAATTAATAATTCTTGAAAGTCAATTGGAAGTAGTTGACTAGTGGGAGCAAAATCATAAACCAAAAGACCATTTTTGATTTTGCATGTATAAACAACAACACTCTTTTATCTTTATTTTATGTTGTAGTTTTAGCAAACTTTATATTTATGTTTAATTCTCGATTAGTAAAACCAAATTATGACTGTTACCTTCTGAGAAACGTTCTCAAATATGGTTAAGTAATTTTAATCCTTTTAAAATGAGCAATGACATGAGAGATCCCGTTGTAGTAGTTAGAGACAAGGAGGCTACATATTTGATGGAGTACTCCAAAGCTTTAATTATTAATGAAAGCGGAAGCTCATGATATGATTAAATCATTTGAAATAAGTTTCAACGAATTAGTCATATATTGGATACGATCCAAGATGATCATTCAAATCATCACGATGACGATTAATTCAAGCGTTGGATAAGAATGACTACATCTAATTTTGGAAAGGTTGTTTTCAAAATTATAAGATTTAAGTATCGACTTAATTCTTTAATCATTGCTTAAAGGTTAATTAAATAGTCAATGTTTTGAATACGATTCAAAAGGTTAAATAAACTATTTAATAAACTTTAGATTTTCTTTATGAAAGGAAATCAAAGATGAGCTCTTGTGATCTTTCTTAAGTCTTATGAAGACTACAATAAGAAACATTTCTCAAGTGCTTAAAGGATTAAAAGGAAAGTTTAGGGCATGTGCTTAAATAGAGAACTTATTGAAGTTTCTATTCTAGGCAAGTGAGTTGAGATAAATCTATCTAAGTTCAAGTCAACTCTTAGATATATGATGTCTTACGAGTGTGATTAAATTAGAAAGATTAAATACTGATATGGAAGGTGAAGCAAACGTTGTAACACTTACCACATTACGGATCTAGTAAACGATAAGGAACTATATAAATGTTATTATGTTCGGTTCTTATGAAGGACACAAGTTCGAGTTATTTGTTAGGATTTAGTAGACACATTCAATTGTAAAGAATAAATGTTATTCCGATAAAGTTGGAAGGTCAACAACCTAACATACTAGACTCGTTGTCACTATATAGTTGATATATGTGATAAGATCTTAACTAAATATTTGTATGGTTTGTTATCCTTGATTTGTGGTTACTCTGAGCACGCGATCTACGTGGAATGGAGCGTGTAATCAAACGCGTCATTCGATGATGTTGAACCTTATGATTATGAATCATGTGGGTTATCGTATCTTATCCAAAGAGGACTAAAATAGCATTTTAAGAAAAGGTTATGAAATCTAGAAGATTGACCAAAGCCCAAACATATTGATGTTTGTTGGCTTGTGACAATTTATACCATAAACAATTGTTTGTCTCTCTCTTGGACTATTTTTAGAAATAGTTGAATGTACTTATTGAAGTACAACAATTCGGAACGCCCGATAGGTTCGAGCTAGTACGAGTATGAGATTGACGAGCTACTTAGGAATTAATATTCAATCGGATTGAAGTAATTAATACCTGAAGGGTGTTTTCAGAGGTCGACTGAAAAGGAATAAGATTCTCCCTTCAAGGATACCATCTTTGGGATACGCAATTGGATTGTGTTCCCAAAATGGAAACCTGTATTGTAAATATGCAGTGACGAATAATCCAGCTAAAGTAATAGGAATTAGACCTAAGACAATTCCAAATAAAAAAACTTCAATCATTTCAATTAGTTTGAAAAAAAAGAGAATAGCTATACTTAAATAGTAATCCGAATTGCCATGAATCTCAACGACTAAGGATTGAAAATTGAAACTATAAATAACTCTAGAATACACGAAATCTCGAAGAAAGTTTTCATTTTATGAATTCTTCATTTCAAAAATTTTAATTTCAAATAGGAATTTTATATGATAAAGGTGTGACGCATGCCATGCGAAGTATCCCTTACCCGTTTCGGGATAGTGCCCTTATACTTAACCGAGTTCTAAAGAATAAAGGTTGAATAAATTCCATATTAGATATGGAAGATGATAATGTCGAATCTATCTTAACCGATGATTTGAAGTTGTCATAGGCAAAGTCAGAAAGGCTTGGAGCCTAGTACGACGTATGCAACTTTGTGGAATATCTTAGCAATTATGCTAGATATTATTTACTTGTCCGTGGAGCAAAATGTTTGTCTCCAAACATGCTGTCTTTTAAAGGAAGTGTTTCTTCCAAAAGAAACAGTGGGAGTGAATCAGATCTCAAAAGATTTTGAGAACTACAAAGATATATTCAACCATAGGAGCGTGAGCGGACGCCACATAACGATGAGGTGTAGAACATTGCTCGGTGCACACAAAGTTACAGTAAGTCTCAGAGATAACCTCAAGCCTGAAAGAGAATTTGCAGTACGTTCATCTTGAAGAATGAATATCTCACGACTTATGAAAGAATGTTTGAAAGGCAAGATTGAGAGATATGGCCAGAGCCATAATATCTCGAATTAGATTCCATTAGTGACACCAGGTTGTGAACCTAGTCTGCCTTACCTAAGGGGAATGTCCTCTGAAAGGTGACATGGATTGTAATATGATTACCATCGAGGCTATAGTGACGGTGAGGGCAGTGCAGGTGTAAACCTTGTAATTACCTTTATGCTGCCAGCTGAGCCCAGTTCTATTCAGATGATGCTTGTTATAACTTAATATCATGGCTATATGATAGTGTTGAAGACGTTGGGCATATAGCTCGATGTTCAAAGACATTAACATGATATGTAAGCTCATGAGATCCATTTATGGACTCAAACAAGTTTCTCTAGACAATTTCTTTGTTTGATAATCAAAGGAGTTTGATTTAGTCAAAAGAAGGATATGCCCAATGTGCAAGAAGGATAGTGGGAGTGTGTTATGATTTTTGAGCAAGGTATTATATATCTCTCTCAGGAATTATCACCCCATGTCACAGTCAATTAATGTTTGGTAGTTCAAGGTCTTTACGAAAGCACTTGGATTAGCAGTTCTTATTTTAGAAATAGGAATCTATAGTGATAGATTTAACTGCTGTTAGATTATAGTTTACCTATATAGATGTGATGCTAAAAGGATTTTAGCATAGATCGCGACAGGATACTGCTGGCCAGTGTTCTCAAGATCTATCTATGTTAGGGCGTTAGTCCTTAAGATAAGGTAAAAGATGATGCTTATGGAAGGTTTCCTTCGCTACCACGATAGAAACCATCATAAAGTAATGCCAGATGTTCATAGTCCATGAATAGTCATGAGCAAGTATGAAAGTAAATCTGGTGAATGTCGAGAATATCCTTAAACAAGCTAAGGAAAGTTTCCTAGTTTATCGAAACTTGGAATTAAATAAACGTAGATGTACTGGGCGTATATCCCGAGTCTTATGAAGGCGAGTGGGAGCTACGATGCAGGTTTGCGATCACTTTGAGTAAGTGATACAGTGGAGTGGAAATGTTCTAGCATATGGGTCACTTTGTAAATTCTACAACGAGGCCAAAACACAAGAGTGCCTTGGGGCGCGCGGGAGCAATACATGGATCTGTAAGGTTCATTCCCGAACCTTGCACGTTTCTTCCACATTTTCTATATAGTTGATATAGTAAGTGGATTCATTGCTTGAAGCAAGGACCAGGGTCTCGTCGAGATTCGTGTGTGTGTTGAGGCGGTTCCTTTGACTTGGTCATTTGGAACATGATATGAAGATAGTCTTGAGTCCCCACGGATAGTGATCCGTTCATGGCTGAAAGTGGGTTGCGAGTATTGCATAAGATTCTTGTGTTTCAACTTGGTCTTGTGTGTACGAGTGATTGGTTTTAGGCCAAGTGGGAGATTGTTGGAATAGTGTCCTAAACCCAATCGGGTTGGACCGGATCCGACCGGGTCGGATCATTTCTACTATTTCTTTATGTTTATACATATATTAAATGGCTTTTCTGTTGTCATATATATGTTCTTTTAAAGAACCAATTATGAATTGTTATATGATAACGTCCTTAGTATTAAACTGTGATAGAGAAACCATGATAGGCGATTATGGTTGATGAGATCTCTAATCACTTTAATAAGTTTGATACTTAAATGTCTCTAGGCTGATGTACTATTAAACAGGGCATTGATAGTATAAACAGACTAGCACGTATTAGATGTCTTCTGTCTTTAAGGCAAGGATAGATCTCGTCTATCGAAGTGTAGAGACACTTGACTGTACGTGGACGTGTATTAGAGAATGCGACGTTAGGTGACCACCTTACTTACACAGATAAGTGTCACACTATGTGGCGGTTGTGTAATTATCCTTAAGACCGGAGTCTTCATGGCATCACGGTGTGTATTGTCATGCTTTGACACTATTGAGGTTTCCCCTAGCCATGGGGCGATCATGCGGTAGTGATTGGGTGTGATACTGAAGCATGCGGAGTATACATGATTGGTCGTCCGGGAATCGCGTACCCTATCAGTAGGGGTAAATATCCGAAAGGGCCTTCTTATAAGGAATGTCTCGTTCTCGTGAATCTTTGCAAAGTGGGAGTAAACGTGTTACTTCGAGAGAGCCTGATATCCAGACTATAAGACACGGTCGTCAATGTTTGACACTCGACGTACGACCGTATGGATATTATTACAGCGATAGGATTGTAAGTTACACGGTAACTGTTTCACATGAAAGGTAGTAGTCATTGCATTTGACTCTTCCGATGATTGGGGGTCACGGTGTGTTGCTAGACGCTATCCCGTGATCGTTAGGCATGAAGGGCAATTTCGTAATTTGCACTTTGTGTCTACGGCCAACATATTCGGAAGCCTATCGGGTTACACACATATGAACATCCAGCCGGATTAAAATGTGGTTATAGATGATAACCAAATAAGGAAAGTTTATCTCGAGACTATAAAGGTTATAGTAGTAAATTAATATGGTGGTATTTATTTATTATGAATAAATATAATACAAGATATTAATTATGATGATTAATTAAATATGTATATTGATACATATATTTTCGAAATTAATGATATATGATATATATTGATTTTGCAAATTAATTAATCATAGCATTATATTAATTAAAGAATTTTCCATGAGTCAATTTAAGGAAAATTGAAGTAGCCACTTTATTTGTGTGTATGACACACTTGGATTGTGCAATTTAATTAATAAGATTACCATAATATTAATATGTGATATTAATTGATTTTGAGAAAAATAGATTTATGGTAATAACATAATTTATAATCAATATAAGATATTGGAAAAATAAATTATGGAAAGAGAGATAAATCACATTAAATGCTCTTCCTTATTTTTATTGGAAAAAGGTTTTCTTCTCCTCCACAACAAGTTACTTTGGGCGCCCCTTACCCTATATATATGAGGGCTTGCCAAGCTCTTTGGTACACCATAATTCCAAGAGCAATTGTTCTTGTGAAAAATTGCAAGAACTCATAGTTCTTGTGTAAGAAAGAGGGGACTTCCTATAGTGAGTTTGTGAGGGAGGAAAAAGTCCGGTCTAGCAACCGGGGTTTTCCGATAGCAATCCATGGTGGGATTCCGGCGGGCTGTTCGTGTGGACTAAGCGGTAGAGGCCGAACACTTGGCGGCTCCATCCATTCGAACTACTCTCCTGAGACGGTCAAAGCGTCGATCTTTTAGATCAACCAAGGTAACCACCGTCTTTAGTTTATTTGTTTATTGCTTAAACGAAGTCGATCTTGGGTAAAAGGAAATCAAATTTTTGAATTCCATTTGCGTTCCCAGCGTAGATTTCTAACAGTACAAGTACATCCGGTTATGCAATTTGTTTGACTCTGTGGAGAGTTGAAGTCAAGGTGGAGATTTGTCAAGAAAGTGACTTAAACTCTACATTTTGGTGGACCCAATCAAGACTCACCGTGTGTGATGGACAAGCCGAGAAGTGTATTCAATTACATGCATCGGTGGGGTGGAGTCTCATCGAGCTTCACAAAAAGGTTGAAGTCTGTTTGAGTCTTGAATACTGACAAGGTCCCACATCTGCTAATTGTGTTATGTGATGACTATACAAATGTCATTAAAAGGAGGACACGTGTAGGGGGTATTAATGGCGTATCGACAAAGATTCATTGCGGCTAGGGTTTTGGAATTTGTACTATAAATACAGATTGTTGTCACATTGTGCAGTGTGTGTGAAATCTATAACTCAAAGGCATAATAATAAAGATCTCTTTTACGCCTGTGGTTTTTTCTCTCTCACTTTGAGAGGGGTTTTCCACGTTAAATCATGTTCTTCTTGTTTTCATTATCTCATTTGATTATTTACGTTTGATTGCATCTGTTTCTATTTCTTGCATCCGAAGCTATCTCCATCAGTTTCATAACAAGAGGTAACTAGAGGCCATCCTTACACCGTCTTCTTGTACGGTGCAGCGCATAGTTCCGTCTGATAGTCGGCTCTCGATACCGTTCATGCGCCCCTGCACCCGGCCTGGTAGCGCTTAAATGAGTCATAAATGTCCAAATAATCGCTTGAACCGCCGTCCTCGCTTGGTCTAAAAGGGCTAACCCGAGTTGACAAGACCTTTATGTATCATACTTATATGGGGATGAGCATTCTCTTATTTTATCGATGTGGGACTTTACAAGGTCATTTGTCTAAATATTTCGTTGTTGTATCTTAATAGTCCCAATAACACATATTAGTTTCATATAATGCAATGTTTTTTTTTAACTGAGCTTCATAACCCACACATTACTTTAACATATTTCATATGGTTAACTTTATAGCAATAGAGATTAGGGATGTAAGTGACCCTTGCCCCTACGTACTTCTCCCATTTCAGTAAACTTTTTCTGAAGCCAATGTGTATTCTATTATTATCTTATGTTTCGCGAGTTCAGAGTCATCTTGTTAATTCTCAATGAAGAAGCTAGTAAGTGAATGCTTTTTTTATCTTGTAGTTTGGTAACAAATGTTGTGTTACTTGTATTGAAGTGTGAAACCTAAGTAATAGCAATGACATTGTAAGCACGGGAACGTTTTAATTATGTATTAATTACGCATTAGATTTTAGGCTATTGAGTCTTTTCATGTTTCAGATTATCCATTTTTGTGTGTAGCACATCTCACGAGACTTCGTAACTCGAGAATTTTTTTTCATAGTAGTAGTGACCAGACGGTCCAGATCCGAAAATTTACTCAGGTATAAACAATATCATTTTGATTAGAAACGGGACGACAAAACGACGATCATAGCTTTATAAAATATTGATGATCCTAGCCATTACAATTCCGCAAATTTTATTTTGGTCCCTGACCAAATTCTATTTAATGCACTAAACCAATAAAAAAAATGTGTGCGCGTTAGATAATTGTGAGAGACTGTTATTCGCAGCACCCCAATCTAATCATGCTCCACTCTGTCTATGCACCACAATTCCAGTAGAATCAACTTTATAAAAATCGGTTTGGAGCGTAAAACCGTTTTTTTTATTTTTTTTATTTTTATTGTTCCTAAACCTACCAAAGAAAAAAAAGTCGATTAACCTACCAAAAAGACGATTTAAAGCTCTAGAACCGACTTTAAAAAAAAAAAAAAAAAAAATTTGGTGCACGATTGGATCGATTGCGATGGAATCATATTATACAGTATCATTCATCTTTTGTTACGCCACCTTTCAGGATCCACTCCCGCCGTCTAACATATATATATATATATATGAGTGCTCTTAGTCGCAGCCACGATAATCCTATCATCGACTTCAAAATAAGAATTTATTCCTGTAAAATAATTCGCGACGATCTCCATCACACACTCGCCGGCAGTAACCGTATTTAAGCAGAAGAGACGTCAAGGGCGTGAAATTTCGGCTTCGGTAATCAGATTCATACGGGAAAAATATCAAAAAGAGTACCTAAAATCGAGTAAAAAATGGTGTATTTGAGTGATCGAGAAAACGAAGAAGAAGAATTACAGAAACTTAAACCTTCATCAACCGAGGCATTTGAATTAATAGATGAGGAAGACGAAAAGAGAGGGATTTGCAATAGAAGCTGGCATGAATCGAAGAAGCTGTGGGAGATCGCCGCTCCGGCCATACTAACCGCCATTGCTCAATTCTCTATAGAGTTTACCACCGCCGCATTTATTGGACACGTCGGAGAATTAGAGCTTGCCGCAGTTTCTCTGGTTCAGAATGTCCTTGATGCCTTTGTTTACGGAATTATGGTAGGTATAAATTCCGTCTTATGCTACATTATTCACATAATTATCAACATAATTTGATACAGAGAAAATCTGTAAACAAATTTCTCACCTTTCTTTTATACTTGCTTTGAACAGCTAAGAGCTTGCATGTATCATGCTAAACATACAGTAGTTTTTATTTATTTACCATTTCTTCTTCTGCCACCATGGTGTTCTTCTTTATTGTTCCTGTGCATAGTGATACCATATTTTTATTTCCAATTTTACCCTCCATTTTTCTTTCTTTCCCGCCCATCTTGATTCTGACATAATTTTACTATTTTTCTTTATTTTTGGGAAATTAAAGGGGAGAGAATTTTACTACCTCCCATTCAAAATATGTTCATCCTGTAAGTTTCACACAGATTAAGGAATTGGTTGAATGTCATTAATTTGAAGGTTAATGTCTAAAATACCCCTTGACTATCATTAATGCAATAGTTGTTAAGTAATGAAAAGTTGTTGAATTCATAATAAATTAAGGGTAAGATAGAGAAAGAGCAATAAATGTTGCATTGGTAATGTAGAATGACTTATATTATGGGACAAGTAGAAAAGTGTAGGATGACTTATATTTTAGACCGGAGGTAGTATTATATTGGGATGAAGATTTGAATGCTTGTAACTACAGTGGCCTTGACGTTGAAAGTTATGGTGACAAAATATACCTATTGAATTGTTGAGACTAGTATTGAGTCTGGTCTTAAACTGGTTCAGTATAGACAACATTTTCTGATCTTGTTTGATGGGAGGTGTGTTATAAGGGGCGGGGCGGGGCGGGTCCACTGCCATTAGGGAGGGGGCCAATGCCGACGTTGAGATCAGATTTTTATTTTTTGGTATTAAAACGATGTATTTTTGTTATTAAAAATGTAAATTAAAAGACCACTATTGTCCTGATTGATCTTCGAATTTGCTCTGGTTCCCTCATTAAACAGATGCTCCTTTATTTTTTTATCGTGCAATTGTTGGATAATGAATAGATGCAACTTTATACAAACAAATTTGGTCGGAAACCTGAATCAGTTGTTTAACATGAACAATTGAATATGAAGATGATAACAAGAGAAATGTATGAAAGTTACATGTTTTTATGTTTTGGTAAAATGATGAAAAATGTTAAAACAGTTTTACAATAAATGCCATAAATTTGAAAGCTGGAATTAGTACATGAAATAAAAAGCAGTATACTGAATAAGAGGCAATTTTTCATTAAGTATTATGCTTTTCATATCAAATTCAATTTTAATGCAATATTGTATGAAACTAGCAATTTCAGCTAGCCTTTTGACTCAATTATATTTGATGGTATGTAGTTAGGAATGGGGAGTGCACTCGAAACACTGTGTGGCCAGGCTGTTGGTGCAGGGGAATATGAGATGCTTGGAGTTTATACACAAAGATCATGCATAATAACTCTTGTTACGGCTCTTCCATTGGTACCTGTGTATGTTTTTGCATCACCTTTGTTAAAATTTCTTGGTCAGAGTTCACAGATTGCAGACCTTTCTGGACACTATACATTGTGGGTGATTCCTCAAATATTTGCTTACGCGTTGAACTTTCCTTTGCAAAAGTTTCTCCAAGCTCAAAGTAAAATATGGGTGATGACCACCATATCGATTATGAGTTTGTCTTTTCATGTTTTTTTGAACTGGATTCTAGTGACAAGGCTTGGATATGGCTTGGTTGGTGCTGCTATTTCTAGCAACATATCTTGGTGGATCATAGTATTATCTCAGATAGCATATGTCGTATCCGGACGTTTCTCTGAATCGTGGACGGGGTTTTCTTTTCTAGCTTTCAAATCGCTTTCTTCTTTTCTGAAGTTGTCACTTTCATCAGCAGCCATGTTTTGGTGAGTCCTACTTTGAAAAGTTATGAAATAACGGTATGCTTTCGTGTAATGTTATCTTATGACATGTGATGATCATGTCATGCAGTTTGGAGCTTTGGTATTTCACTATTGTGATCCTTATGGTAGGTTGGCTAAAAGATCCCGTCATCGCAGTAGATGCGTTATCAATTTGGTTAGTAAGTTGTTTTTATCGCATAAAACAATTTCCTAGAGTGAATATATTTACATATTCAGCCTCGTTAATCACATTTATTCTCGATTTTTATTTGATTCTTCTAGCATGAATCTGGAACTCTGGACATTGATGGTTACCTTGGGTCTCAATGCTGCTATAAGGTGAAAATTCTTACTTATAATGTCTTTTTAGCAGTACTAAAATCTTCTGATCAATCTTAATTATATGCCATCTCTTTAACATAAATTGTGCAGTGTTCGTGTATCAAATGAACTTGGTGCTGGAAATCCACAGGCAGCAAAACTTTCGATTTTTATGACAATTGCTACATCAATGTTTTTAGGGCTTGGATTTAGTGCTTCCATTGTTGCAGCAAAGGATCATTTTCCCAAAATATTTTCTAACAAACCTAATGTCATAAAAGAGACGTCAAGTTTGGGATATTTCTTGGCCGCAACAATACTTCTCAATAGTATCCAACCAGTGCTTCATGGTATGTTTATTTTTTCTTCTCTTATGAATGTGGAAAAATCATTAGGCTAAATGGTTTTCTGATCATCACATAAATTCTAAAACATCGATATATATTGCAGGTGTGGCAGTTGGTGCAGGGTGGCAACATCAAGTTGCAGTAGTAAACACAATATGTTACTACATATTTGGTCTTCCATTAGCAGCCTTGTTGTGTTATAAATTCAACCTTGGTTTGAAAGGAATATTGTCTGGTATATTAGCTGGTTCCATCCTACAAACAGTTGTTCTAGCCGCAATTACACTTCGAGCTAATTGGCGCAAAGAGGTACGCAAATAACTTCCATAAAGCTAGTGTTCTGCTTGATTTTGATCAATCAACATTTGAATGCTAAAAGCGTACATCCCCGTATATAGATATAATAAATTTTGGATTTCACTTATGGCCATTGCCGTAGAAAAGCTTTTGGAATTGAAACAATGGATTGCTTCTTTGAGATTGACCTAGAAAAAACACTATATCTTGTGACAGATCTTCTATTGTCTAGGCACCCTGCCCAATTAGGATCCGGCTTTAGGTCTTAATTTGTAGAGAATAATAGTCACAAGTACACTAAAATATCATCTTTATAGACAAATTAACTGAGATCATCGTCTTACCACACGTTTTTTTTCTTCTTGGCTACAGGCATTTCAAGCACAAGAGCGCGTAAGATTGCATGCCGTGTCATCATTGTCCGAAAATACAGCCAATGCGGTCGAAATGATTGAACCTCGCACTTGACCCTATATCAATATACAGTTATACTAGATTCATAACCTAATTGCAAACATGGTGTACAACATGCTTGATGGAGCATGTTGTATTTTCCCTTTATTGTATTTTTTGTTGTTCCTAAGCGCTTATCCCTTTATTTTTGTATCATTCCATGAATTTCTTACGCGATGTAATTAGGTAGTAAATGATAGAGTTACCCCGACAACCTTACGTAAACTACAAGTATGAGCCTTCAATCCTTTATATTTAGGATTGAAGACAGCTTAAGGTAACTAACATAACAACAAAATTACTACTTTTGACACATACATAGGTGTTTGATGTGGAGCTCAAAGAACAAAACCAGCAAAAATATACTTAAAACAAAAACAACTGCCTATGTCTTAATTTGAGCTTTAAACCAACTTCCAAACTAAGACATTAGCAATCCGAATTTTTCTTAGCAATGCTAGATGCACATCATTTCCTTTGATTATGCTGATCCTTAAATGTTGATCAATCCAACTTGAAACTTTTCTCGAATGAAGTGTCAATCTATATGTTCTAGTTAGGTTAAGGATATACACGGGGCACCATTAAGCCCCAAGTCCATTAACTCGCAATCAGTTAAGGCCTGCTGGAAGGCCGCAATATGGCGATAGGGGACGCACACGTGGTCCATGCATCCTGCTCCCCACTCATAAGGATCTCCTTATTATTCTCCACCATTAGCCACGCAAGGAATGGGTAGAGTGCAAGTAGCACAACAAATTCCATGAATGCTCTATTTCTTCAACTACTGGATTACCATAAACCCCGTAAAACACAACACACATGCGTCGCGGTCCCGGATAATCACATAAATATGACCCTGACTAGTGACTATACGTCAATATTCTCAAATCACAGTCAAAATGCCATAGAAGAGCTATCCCCGGCCCCACTGGCTCCATCATTACGAACAACAAATGCATTGGGAAACCGTAAAGAACAACGAACGTACTCAAATAGATTTTTATTTAGCTTTGTTTCAGATAAAAATAAAATTAAAAGACCGTAACTATTTACAATGGCCTTTAAAATCTTAACTGACCAGGGTTGGCCTAATCGCTGACAGTTCCAACATAACAGACTCATGGGTCATGGTAGGCCTGCTCCGCAGACGTCGACAAAAGTGACAACAAATTGCCTTTCTTGACCAACACGTTACCATCAACCTCAACAGAAGGCTTCCTCTTTCTTGTCTCAGCGCTATGCACGGGTGTTCCACCTGTATCACGTTTCTGCCTAGCCAACCGCCGAAAAGTGGAGACCCGCATCTGCTGATTTTGCTCCACAATTTGAAATGGTAGCCTCTGACACTAGAGCAGATCGCCATGGGAGTTGGAATAGAAATTGGTTCGGCCCCGCCCTTTGGGGTCCCTACTATCAGCCACCACCTCAACCTCCATACCTTCCTCCCTTAAACCAACATTCACCACAAAGATCATGTTCTTGGTCGGCCGACTCACCTTCCGACACCACTACCAGGGCCAAGGCCTCGTGATTCGCCCCCCTCGAGTCGAGAGGCTTCTCTTTTGCCAAGACAGCCATCTTCCTCTCTCTCCCGGTGAATCTTCTCCGGCTCAATCACCTCCAATAAGTTTGACCGGCGACACGGGCGGAGCCAGAATTTTCATTTGGGCTAATGGAGGGAAATACTTGTGTGGAGAAGGAATTTTGGGGTGAAGTGACCGATGGAACGATCAGAACCACACAGTTTAAATACAGAATAAAACTGTGTGGTTGTGGTGCCTCCACACGGTATCTCCACACATGTGGAGACACCACACAAGAATCTCCCCGCTAATGGACTATACCGAGTTCGTCGGGTGGGGTTTGAATAAGAATATTTTATAGAACAAACTAGACTACATAGATTTTATTATGTAATATTTTTTTGCCCGGTGGGCTTAGCCCCTTAGTCCTTTGGTAAGATCCGCCCTTGACCGGCGATCCGCATTAAGCCAGGGTCCATAAGGCAACCGATTTTGCCTATCCACAGTCAGTTTTCGCATCAATGATGGACACAACTCCAGTGTGATCCACCATTCCATAATTAAAGCACGTGTTCGGAGACGCTCGTATTGCATGAGAGCCTTCATCTGCCTAGATATCCAAGAGGATCAATCTGCGTAATGGGGCATTCAGTCCTAAAGCGACTCGAAATAGAAAGAATCTCTGCCCTGTCGAAGCATCTTCGCGTATATATTTGGCCCTGCCCCCAGCACCTCCGCCACCTTATTGCCGATCATTCTCGTGTTGAGGTGGGAGGATATAAAAATGGAGCCAAAGTCTGTACGATAAAAAAATATCCGACCTTGTCTCCCAATCATCATCCCAATGCCAGAGCACGAGCAAAAATCCATCAAAACACCACATCCAATTGGATTGGACCCCTCCCGTAAAACCTGTCTAAATCGGAGAAACTTGGTGAACACGAACATATATGCATTCCGAGCCAATTGGATTGGCGTCATCGCACAACCCTAGGATTTTGACAGAGCTTCATGCATTCCACAAACCCTAATCTACTTTACCGCACAAAACCTTCCAATCAAGCTTTGATTTTTCAATTGCTGCTCCTTATCGGAGTTCTCAGTTGAAGTCGCCGCCCTAGGAGCTTCCTATGGTGTCAACGTTAATGATTCAAGCAATCAGGTGTGAGTGTGACCAACTCCTTCTCTATGTGGTTGGAGAGGAGTAGCCGACTTCTGTTGAAGAGAGGACTTCGCGATCGAAGAGAGTTCTCCAAACGGAGGAGGCAAAATTAGGATTTTAGTCTTGTAACTTGGCCTACTTTGGATTTTAGTCCTGCTCCGGTGAGGAAAATGGTCCTCTAACTTGTTTTTTTTGTGAAAAATAGTCCTATCCGCCGAAATAGCCGATCGACACCGGAATCTTTGAAAACGCTTACGTGGCGTACCACTAGCGACCACATTGAATCCTATGTGGATGTGGATCCCATTTTACTTTAAAAAATGATTTCTCCTTCCAATTTCCCCCAATTTACTTCTGGGATTCATCTAAATCTTTAATCTTTTGCTTATAAAAGAAGAAAAATGCTAATCCCAGTTACAAAATTCCTGAAATAACATTCTCAATTGAAATTCCAATAGCAAATATTTTGCTTTTTTGTTTCTTGATAATTGAAACCGGACTAGCATTTTCAGGCGGAGGCGGAGGTGGAGGTGGTGCTGTTGTATTTCCCGGTTATACTCTGGCTGAAACTTTCGGCAAGAATGGTATATCTGGATAAGAAGGTTGTGGTGGTGCTGCATTTTCCGCCGGAAACAATGGCTGATGTAGAGATATTATGAACTTTGGTGCTATTTCTTTTGAAGAACTTCCAATTCCAAATTGCAAATGATTCATCGCCTATCTCAGCAATTTCAAATTGCAAATTAATTAGAGATTAGATTTTGAGGGATGAAATTGGGGGAAATTGAAAGAAGAAATACTTTTTTAAAAGTAAAATGGGGTCCATAGCCACGTAGGATTCAATGTGGCTGCCACGTAAGCGTTTTTTTAAAGATTCCGGTGCCCAATCAGCTATTCCGACAGATATAGGACTATTTTCCAAAAAAAAAAAACAAATTAGAGAACCGTTTTTCTCACCGGAGCAGAAACATGACTAAAATACAAAGTAGATCAAGTTAGAGGACTAAAATCCTAATTTTGCCCAGCGGAGGGACAACGCTTTCTTGATTAACAACAATAAATTTAGTTCAAAAAAAATTTATTATTAACGATAAGTGCATCAATTAATTAAGGGAGAATGGCTTATATGACCCATTTTTACAAAGTATCGGACTAAAAGGGCTTTGACCATTTGGAGATTAAAAAAGAAACGGAAAAATGCAAAAAGTATTAAAAAGCTTGAACTTCCAGATTTGCCCTTACATTATAACCCATTATTTCTCTTATTTTTCCCCACTTTACCAATCCAATTTACTCAAATCGAGAATCCGGTAGTTCCCAAAATCGAAGGCTCACAATCGAATAACCCCTCCTTCATCTTCTTCACGGTAAAAACCGTTCTTCAAAACAAACTCAAACTTGTTTTTAACCAATGTGATTGAAGATCCACTGAAGACTATAGGCTTTCTTTTTGCAAGTGTTTTCCGACGGACGGTGGTGGATTTGGTTGATTTCTGGCTGCAAATCGTCTCGATTCACTTCAAATTCAGTTTGTGTGGTAAGTACTTAATCAGTAATTTATGGAATTAGAGTTATCGGATTTGTTTGTCTTAATCCATTGAAGTGTGTTTATGGTAATCGATTTTAGCATGTGATCGGAAGAGCTTATTATGTATTTTGTTTATTTTGTAGTAAATGGAGATGAAATACAACTTAACACATGCACAAAAGGCAAAAAGTTGTGAGATTGTTAACAGGTGCATTGATGATAAAGCTAGGTATGTGTATGATAACCTAGACAATAAGCACAAGAAATTGTTTAAAGATAGTTGCTTTGGACATTTAATTGGGCTTCATAAAATGAGTTGTTATCAAATTCTTCATCAATTGATCATGAGGCAGTTAAAGAACGATAAAAAGGATCAATCGTTTTGGTTTATGATCGGGGACAAGCCTTTGAGGTTTGGAGTGAATGATTTTTTAGTTGTTACGGGATTGAGAGCTGGTTACCGTGGGATGTTTGAAGAAAAAGAAGGAAGACTTTGTCGGCTTGGAGAAAAATACTTTAAAGGGAAGGGCAGTATAAACCGAAAGGATTTGTTGTCAGCTTTTGATCGAGTTAAGAATGGAAATCGTAGAGATAAAGATGCATCCGACGATAAATACAAGTTGGGATTGTTGGTTGTTTTGATTTTTGTTTTGTTAGCTACAGAGGAGAATGCGGCGTTGGAGTGGTGGTGGTTTGAGTTGGTGGATGATCTGGATGCATTCAACGTGTATCCTTGGGGGAACCTATCCTATAGTTGCACGGTTAACTTGTTTAGGCGGAACTTAAGTGGGTTGTTCACAAAGCATGAGGATAAGATCCATGATACATCTTATGGATTGTTGCATCTTTGTCTTGGTATGTATTATGATTTTGTTTTGTTATTTTAATTTGGAAGGCATATAATGTTGTGAAAGCTTTTTGTAAATGTGATGTGTACGTAGGCATGGGCACTGGAATCCATTCTGTCTTTACAGAAATTGGGGAGGCTTGTTGATGAAATGGATCTCCCAAGAATGCTGAAGTGGGAAGTGACAAGGAGGGTGAGCGCAGCGAAAGTCGTTGCGCTTTTTGAAGATAAGGATGTTTGAATGTATTTCTTGTTAGGTAGTCCTGTCTTAAATTATGTTGTTCTTGTTTGATGTTTGGATTTATGAATTCAATGTAGGTACAAGTGTTTGCAACGATTGTGGCAAGCGATGAAGAAAAAGAAAAACCGTACTACATTGAACTTATTGATGATTTTGAGATCCCAATGTTCGATAAGCCTGTTGAAGACGAGAATATGGAATAACCATCGTCTGCCACTCCACCCCCCAAAGCATCAACTGGCTTAGATTATGAGAAGGTGAAAGATGAGGCTGTAAAGATTCTTGAAGAGGAAAATAAGAAGTTGAATTCTCAGTTGGAGGCTCTTCGTAAGAAGTGGATTTGTTGGAAGCTAATTCCAAAAAGTCAGATGTTGTTCAAAATGCAATCAGAATGAATATTGACATGGTTGGAGTTGAGGAGGTTGGGGAGCAATCAAGGTAAGGAGAAGGATGAATCAAGGTATGGAGAAGGAATGTGAGAAGGTTGGGGAGCAATCGCAAGGTGAGGAGAATGATGAATCTGAAGATAAGGAGAAGGAAGATGAGAAGGTTGGGGAGCAATCTCAAGGTGAGGAGAAGGAAGGTGATAAGGTTGAAGAACAATTTGAAGATCATGAACCTGAAATTCTTGAAGGACATGAACCCGAAGATCATGTCCATGAGATGGATGTTGGTGAGGAGAAGGAGCAACCCGTTACTGATAAGGTTGGGGAGAAACAAAACCCTAAAGACAAAGGTATAACGTTAACACGAAACACTTGTAGTTGATATATTATGTTTAGTAATATAATGAGTAGAATATGTTGTTGATTTTGTTTGATGAATGAATGAAGAGATAATTGATTAACATTTTGTTTCTTGAAATTATATATGTGTAGGAAAGGATATCATAGAAGACAACGTCGGGGTTGGCAATAAGAAAGTTGTTGATGATGTTGGAAATGTGGTGGAGGTTGTTGATGATGGTGTTGTGGGGGATAAAAAGGTTGCGGGGAAGAAAAAAGCACAGTGTGAGCCATATCCTTATAATCAGAACATGAAGAGAAGGAAAGTTGATAATGTTTGTGCTTTTGATCCGTATGGAGAGTTGGACCCTGTGTTGATGCAAGAGCTTCAAATTTTTTTAGATAAGTGTGATGACATGTATCGTTTTGGCTCACTAAACGTAAATACTTCAACTCCTTTATTGAATTGTCTTATTTAATTGTTTTTAACCGTTGTGTAAACATAGCAAAGTTGTGAGGGTGGTTGATGAGGATGTCGAAGCCAAACAACTGAAATCAATTGTGGCAGGGGGATGGTTGGGAACCCCGGTAAGCCCCTGATGTGATGAACTAGTGCAATAGATGGCGAATTAAATGAATAAATTATGATGTTGTTAATTAATAATTTGTAATATGTATTGTTGTAGATTATAAACGCTGCATTTGCTGGAGTTCGTCGCCGCCAAACAGCGCACCGGGGGTTGTATGAACAAGATGCTCGCATTCTCGATACATACTTTTTGTGTGAGTTAAAAGAGATGCATAGTAAGAGGGACAATGATACCACAGTGGAGAACTTAGTATTTGGGAAAAAGTTTATTAATTATGTGAATGGCGTAGTTCCAACAGACGGCAAACCATGGGAGGGTTGTAAATGTTTGTATATTCCGGTTAACGAGAACAGCCATTGGTTTCTTGTGAAAGTTGATCTTGGTATGAGAAAGATCTATGTGTATGACAGTTTGGGGAATCATGTTAAAAGAGCACAACTTATTAAATGGATTGTGCCATTGCAACTTCTTATCCCTCATTTGATGAGGAAGCATGTGGTTGGTTTCGAGAAATATGGCTTGAAGAAGCTTGAGGTGGAGAAAGTGGAATGTCCTCTTCAACAAAATGGGTATGTAAATTACTATTTATGCAAATAGTAATTTGGAGTATTAGTAGATTTTTAAGATGATTTACGTGGTGTTTAACTTATATGTTAATATTGTAGGTCTGATTGTGGCATTTTCACCATTAAATTCTTGGAGTTTCTGCTCGGAAGACTGGATATTAAAACGATTCAAAATGATCATATGCCAATGTGGAGAAAAAAGTTAGTTGCCGAGTTGATTTGCATGCCATTTTGAGCCATAGATGTTGTGTATGTTGATGTACAAACAATTTATGAGGGTTTTGTAATGGGAAACAGTTAGTATAGGAAACAGTTAGCATAATGGTATATTTTTGTAATAAGAAGACTGTTATGGGAAGTATTAAGTTATATATGCAAGAAGTTTATATTTTTGCCTTAATGCTGCATATTTATAGTAAGAAATAACATAAACCCTAATCTTGAAATAAATATAAAATAAGAGATAATCTTCATTTGAATTCAAATATAATAAACTATCTTATCACCATATAAAAGATTAGATGACTTTTAAATTAACTTGTTGGCTTGTAAATTAACTTGTTGTATTCCTTTTTGACACAATCCTAATTGTCTCAGAATGGTAATACGATTATGTGAACAAGGGTTTGGTGAACAAGGGTTTGGTGATTGACGATACCGAATATCGCCTCCACGTGGAACTATCTAATTGGTCCGGTGGCATGTGGAAAAGTCCAAATATATTATCCGCGATCGGGTCGAATACGAGACGAATCGTTGATCACCACCGCACCAAGCAGATCTTGCAAGTGTTCCATCTCGAGTACCCATGTCGGTGTCCATCGAGTCGATACCATGGACTTCATCCAGCTCCTAGGCCCACCATCCAAAGCGTTACTTGGGCAAGAGGGCAAGGCCCATTTAAGGGTAATTATTTCAATAGACCAAACCGCCCCAAATTTAGAGGCGAGAGAAGGACATGTGCCTATAAATACATCATTCCAGGAACTACGTAAGGCTTGATTCCTGGACATTACACAGGATACGTAGGCAATCCAAGATACATTCTTGGACTCAGCCATAAAACATCAAAATCACACCCAAAATCATCCTTGATTCGATCATCCCTAGATTAAATTGACCCGAAATTATACATGACAAAATCCAGCATCGTCAGTGATGTATGCAAGAAGATTGTTATGGGTCGTTTATAATTGATTATGTTTTTGTATTCCTTATTTTGTTTTTTGACTTTATTGATTTCCTAATTGTTTTTGACCTAATTAAAGCATTAATAACAGATTGTATGCATTAATGCTGAATATTTATAGTGAAAAAATAAACTAAACCCTAATCTTGAAATAAATATAAAATAAGAGATAATCCTCGTTTGAATTCAAACATAATAAACTATCTTATCACCATATAAATGATTAGATGACTTTCAAAACCACCAATATACTCGAATTTAATTTAATCATGATTAAATAACACATTATTCTCCAAAACAAACATGAAATAACTTGTTGGCTTGTAAAAACAAGTTTAAGCTTGTTACATACATCATTAATAAAAATTGATGATGTTTGTGGAAAAAATTATTAATAGAGTTTTAATATTATATAAAAGACTTTTAAATGAGATAATAATTTACATAAATACAAATTAGATAATAATTAAATGAGATAATAATTAAAATAAATACAAAGGCTTTTAAATGAGATAATAATTTAAATTAAAAAACTAACGGTTGGTGGTTATATGTCATTATAAAGAGGCATGTGTAGAGGTTTTTAAGGAGTTGTATTTTAAGGAGGCAGTTAACGAGGAGGCACATGAAGAGGTTTTTTTTAAAAACGAAAAGGCATGTCAAGAACACCCTATTTAAACACCAAAATTTATGATAATGATTTTCAATTGAGAAGCACTGAAGCACTATTTTAGAAAGAAAGAAAGAAAAAAACACGCGAAAATGAATCCAGAAATCAAAGAAGAAGGCGTAATTCAAGATTTGAAGAAGGCGTTCGATGCTATGCAGACGGAAATGGTAGATATGAAGAAGCGAATCGACTACCTGAATTCAGAGGTGAAGGAACAGGACATGGCGATATTACGACTAACTAATGATGTTCAAACAAGGGAGTCTGAGATAGTGATCCTGACATCGAGGTTCAAGTTCTACTTGGATAAGATCAATGAACTTGTCAAACTGGTGAACAAAGTGTACGTTGCAACTGTACATGATCTTCCTGCATTCTTTGAGATCCCTGATTGGATGGGTTGATTAATTAATTATGACAGTACATGTTTTATGTTTTAATATGTTTAATTATGACATTACTTGTTGTTGTTGTTTTAACTTGCTGGAACAAATGTTGTTTATGTTGTTTTAAGTTTGTTTTAACTTGTTGTTGACATTACTTGTTGTTGTTGTTGTTTTAACTTCTTGTTGTTGTTGTTTGTTTATGTTGTTTTAAGTTTGTTTTTTGCAATGGGATGGACAATCTAATGTTCTGCTTTGAATGAATTATAAAGTCATTGCCACAATTGAACAAGAGAAGCATTCATTTCCCTACCAAGATGAAAACAAAATAATATACATAGTGATACAACCAAAGCACAGTACTAAAGATCAAAGCCTCACACTGTATAGTATCACACACACACTTCATCCTCCCAGAACTCCTCACATTCACATTCAAATGTGTAGCCTTTATCTTCGTCCTCGAGTCATAGACCAAATGGCGGATTGATTGTAATGCGTTCTTCCTCTTCTTGAGCTTCAATGTCCCTCATTACGCTTGCAAATTCTTGAGGATCAAGCATCGGCATCAACCCCCCATGGATTCCAAATTCTTTTATTATGCTCATACTCTTCTTCGATGACCCTTAGTTCCCTTTCAAGTTCATGTAAATCCACGTCTGCTTCAATCCATTCAACACACCTATCCATCTTTCAACACACCTGTTTATTTACAGTTGAATAAATGATGACGGAAAAATTCACCGTTATTTTTTATAACTTTTCAACCCGTTTCTGATATCATTTCGAGTATTTTTATATCAGTTCGAGTCATTAATTCCTATGTTTCATCTAAATATGTTAGTAGTAGTTATTATATAAAATATCGTATTTTTAGCGTGTTTTTATAGTTTTTGTACCGGTTTAGTAACCGGAGTGTCGTGTCGGATTTACGTTTGGTATTTTGGTGGTTTATTGCGTAATTATAGGTTAACCAAAATCTGAGAGTAACGACACGCTTTGAGGCCTAAAAGAGGTGTTTTTAGGGATATAAGACGTGCCACAAGCTTAAAAGGTCAAGTGGATCAGTGGTTCGTAGTGTCACTAACGATTTATATCTTCGATGAACCAATGGCCCATTAAAACGGCATTTTCTGAAGAGGTGGCCTTAATGAAAGTTGTAGATCTTTGATAGAGCTTTCCAACGCATTTTGAATCATTTTAATTGGAGGTCTACAACTCAAGTTATGACCAAGTGGCTAATCGATTCGTAATAGTAAAAATCCCGAAAACGACACGATATACGAATGGCTCATCAAAACGGCGTTTTCTGAAAAAGAATCCTTCATGAAAGTTGTATATCTTCAAGAAAGCTTTCCAATGGATTTTGAATCAAGTCAATCGGACTTCTACAACTCAAATGGTGGTCAAGTGGCTAATTGATTTGTATTAAGGAAAATGTCGCAAACGACACGTAATGGGAATGGCCCATCAAAACGACGTTTTCAAGAAGTGTCCTTCATGAAAGTTGAAGAATTTTCCGAGAGCTTAATTTTGACGTTTGAATCATAATTATTGGAGGCCTACAACTCAAGATATGAATTTTAGAAATTTTATTATAAATAAATACTCGATGGAAGGATCTAGATCCTCATAAGCAATGATCACCACCGGATCGATCCGACACCAATCCGGATCGATCCGGCTCTCAACATTTGCTTATATAAACAGAGTGTTGATGCAGAGAAACGGTGCCCTCTCTTCTCCCATTTCTCTTCTTCTCCTTCTTCTTTCTTTTATTTATGTTATGGAGACATATATGTAATATATATGTTGTTATAATGTCGGTGTAATAACCCGACTAGTTATAGTTTTAATATAATTTCGCTTTCGCTTTTTATTGCTTTCTTTTATTTTATGCAATTAGTATAAATATATATATATACGTATATTATATATATATCTATATCTATATATATATATCTATATATATATATATCTATACGTATATCTATATAGCTGTAGTTATCTTTTTCGTTTTGTTTTCTTTCGTTTTGTTATTTTCGTTAATATGAGTAGTTAAACACAACATAGCCGAATTATGTGAAAACGGGTAAAATTGACCCTCGGGAGACGAGATGGGAGTTGTGTGCGCGTAATTAAACGTTCGTATGATAAACTCATGTTTTAAAACCCGTTTTGATCATTTCCTAACTTTGAATAAAATTGACAACTTTGTTCACGGTTACATCGAGCTTATAAATGTATTTTGCGGTGAGATGTGAGATATGGATATCACTAATCATAGTCCTGATTGTTAGATTGACAATCTAAGTGATGATCCGGACTATGCCTAAGTGAAATTCTTATTTTTACGAGATGTGCGAAACATGTTTTAAAATCACTAAACCATAGTCTTAATCGTTAGATTGGCAACCTAAGTGATACGTTAAAATTATGTTTTTGTGAGGTTTTTCAACGGCTTTTTATTCCGGTCAACCATGTTAAAGTAGTTAGCTCTCTAAAGGAGGTTAATAAACCTAGTGTGGGGGTTAAGTGAGAGCTGTTCGAGATCTTAACGCAAGAATAAAGAGTTGACACCCGTGAATATCATATGAACCGAATCGATAAAACACACTCCTTATCAAGTTTTTCCGCGTGGGAGATAACTGCTTGGATCATGGCTCGCTATGCTTTTTAATCACCTAGTTAATCTCGTTAGTTAAAATTTATTTTTCGCATTAGTTTAAACACTCCACTTAAAACTTTGATCGCCTAGACTAAGAATCACGTTCGCTTTGGTACTCACAACCACATTTCTCTTGGGACGACCTCGTACTCAGTAGCTATCCTAGCAATCGACCTCGGTACTCTGCCAGTTAGAGAGTTAGTTTACCCACAGTTGCGAGTCTTTATAAATGTATTTTTTAGTGGGTGAATTTTTCGCTCATCAATAAACACCTATCCATCTTTCAACACGGATTGATAAATCCAAACCAAACAGTTATGACACCGAAATTATCAATCTATGAATATAAAATCTATGTCATGAATCGAGCTGATTTTCCTTATTTGTATTAGGCCCGGTTCATTTAATTAGTTCATTTTCCTTTTTTGTTACAGCCATGAGGCTTCTTTCTCTGCCTTTTCTCCTCTCTCAAATTCTTCTCTTCTATTATTCTTCCTCATTCTCATCTTTCCCCATTTCCCTGTTTATTTACAGTTGAATTACCATTTCGGAACTCTTTTCATAACAATCTATTAATCTAAAACCTGTGAAATGTGCTTTGAAAACAAAAAGATGTTGAAGTGCGCCGCCGAAGAAGAAGAAATTACCTGTAATGCGCCGCCGCAGAAGCAGAAATTACCTAAAACAAGATAGATAAGACGTTGATTCAAGCCCGATGAATGGGTGGAAGCCAAAGTGCGACACCGCCTGACTCAAGCCCAATGAGAGGCCCTGTTGAGAGGAGAGGAGAGGCACCGTTGCTGTTGGGAGTAGACGAGCGGCGAGTTAATGAATTTAGGGTTAGGGTGGGGGATGCTTGCTTGCTTTATATATGAAGGGATAATACGATGTAGTATAGGGTAAGATGTTAGATCGAGGTTCGATCAAGGCGATTACTATGATTAGGGTTGATAACGCATAATAAGATGTTAGATCGAGGTTCGATCAAGGCGATTACTATGATCGAGGTTCGATCAAGGCGATTACTATGATTAGGGGTGATAACACATAATAAGATGTTAGATCGAGGTTCGATCAAGGCGATTAATGGGATCAGGGTTGATAACACATAATAAGATGTTAGATCGAGGTTCGATCAAGGCGATTACTATGATTAGGGTTGATAACACATAATAAGATGTTAGATCGAGGTTCGATCAAGGCGATTACTATGATTAGGGTTGATAACACAAAATAAGATGTTAGATCGAGGTTCGATCAAGGCGATTACTATGATCGAGGTTCGATCAAGGCGATTACTATGATTAGGGTTGATAACACATAATAAGATGTTAGATCGAGGTTCGATCAAGGCGATTACTATGATTAGGGTTGATAACACATAATAAGATGTTAGATCGAGGTTCGATCAAGGCGATTACTATGATCGAGGTTCGATCAAGGCGATTACTATGATCGAGGTTCGATCAAGGCGATTACTATGATTAGGGTTGATAACACATAATAAGATGTTAGATCGAGGTTAGATCAAGGCGATTACTATGATTAGGGTTGATAACGCATAATAAGATGTTAGATCGAGGTTCGATCAAGGCGATTACTATGATCGAGGTTCGATCAAGGCGATTACTATGATCGAGGTTCGATCAAGGCGATTACTATGATTAGGGTTGATAACACATAATAAGATGTTAGAACGAGGTTCGATCAAGGCGATTACTATGATTAGGGTTGATAACACATAATAAGATGTTAGATCAAGGTTCGATCAAGGCGATTACTATGATCGAGGTTCGATCAAGGCGATTACTATGATCGAGGTTCGATCAAGGCGATTACTATGATTAGGGTTGATAACACATAATAAGATGTTAGATCGAGGTTCGATCAAGGCGATTACTATGATTAGGGTTGATAACACATAATAAGATGTTAGATCGAGGTTCGATCAAGGCGATTAATGGGATCAGGGTTGATAACACATAATAAGATGTTAGATCGAGGTTCGATCAAGGCGATTACTATGATTAGGGTTGATAACACATAATAAGATGTTAGATCGAGGTTCGAGGGTTTGATAAATATCAAAAACTTAAAATTACTCCTCCGTCTCACTTTGTTTGGGACTTTTGGGAACTCATAAAAATAAGGAGACATCATTTAATGTCTTGTCTACTCATTAAAAACATAGCTCAATTACAATTACATCCTTTTGTGTTCTTCTACATTTTTCAATAAATTGTTATATGAGGTCATTTTAGACATTTAAGAGACAAATTTAATTCTAAACATTAGAAGTGGGACTAATTTTGGGACATCCCAAAAGGAATAAGTCCCAAACAAAGTGAGACGGAGGGAGTATTAGTAATTAATTCATTAATTAAATATAAATCATTTATCTAATAATATAAAAAATTAGAATTGGGATATAAATCATTTTTCCCGGATTTCCCGCCAAATTGAATGATTCCCGCTATCTTCTTCCTCCAAAAAATCAAAATTTCATTTCAATTGTTTTGAAAAATTGGGGATTAACTTGGACATCCACCTGCACATCTCAACCATTCTCACCTGCACATCCACCCATTTCCCATCTCTCATCTCTCTCTCTCCGAAGAACCCCAAATTCCTCCGTTTCCTCCCGAAAATTTCCCAATTCATTACCCTAAATTTATTTTCCCGATACCTTTTCCCAAAATTTGAATTTTCTTTCAAATTTCAAACGAATTGAAGAAGGGTGCTTTGAATAATTAGAGCATAGGAACTCCTCTCTCGTCCTCCATTCATCCAATTTGCCGGTTCTTCTTATGGGATAATATTGTTTTAAGTGCCCGGTCGTTTCATTTTTATATTTCAGCTGCAATGTCCACCACCAACAGTAGGCGTGGACGAACCGGAGGAACTCGCGACATTCTCTATGAGTATAGAAAGTGTAAGTGTGAAAAGAACACAACTTTGAAAATCGTTGAAATGAGTAAGCCAAACAAGGGAATGTTGTATTTCAAGTGCTCTGTTTGTGACTTTTTTGAATGGTGCAACCCGATTGGTAGAGGTGCCTATGATGAAGTTTCCTCAAATGGAAATGGTGGTAGAGATGAAGAAATACAAATGATTTTGTTTGGAAAAATTGATACCAAGATTGGGTGGTTGATGGTGTTATTAGTTGTTATTCTTGTGTTGGTTGTGTCAATTCTTGTGTTGAAGTGAGTTGTATTGGTTTTTATTGCTAGTTGAACTTGAATTTTCTAGGTATTGTTATGTTGCTTGCTTATCTATTGTATTGTTTAACATGATGTATAAGTTTGATGTATGTAAACAAGTAAACAAGTTCAAGTTTGTTTTGGAGTGTTTGTTGATTAAATAATTAAGAAATTCAAAACAACGAAAAAGTTGATTAAAGTTGGAAGTTATTACAAGCCAACAAGTTAATTGAACAAGTTGGAAGTCACTCTAAGTCAAACTTGTTAAGTAATTACAAACACTCCAAGTCAAACTTGAACTTGTTTACTTTTTACATAAATAAAACTTATACATCATGTTAAACAAAATAACATCCAACATAAAAAATAGAACATGTCACAAGGTGTATCAAACTTAAACATCATATTACAAATTCTAAACCAACCAACTCAAAGTGGTATAAATTCAAAGATCGGTATAAGCTTCTTGGGTAGTGGTATCGGTTTCTTGGGTAGTCAAACGCGAACAAGTAGTAACGTTATGGCCGCTTGCTTGCACTTACGACAATGTACAATCCTTTTTCCATCCCCGGCAGATGGTTTTCTCTTCTTTGATGGACGTCCAGGTGGTCTCTTTTGCGGGACCGGTGGCAATACCACTTTGCTCAACACGTCTTCAGATAAACACAATCCCTGCATTCGGCAAGGATACAAACATTGAGCATAAGCTTTCCTCCAATAATCGGTCTTGTAATAAAGAGAGGTATAATCTTTGGCATGCATCCTATTTTATTTGCCACGACCACGGCATGCACGCATGGATACTTATCTAAATCGAAACACTTACAACCGCACTTCCTTACATCCAAGTAAACGATTAGTAAGTCAAATGGCCTACGGTATCAAAAACCTCATACTTCTTTTCAACATCGAAATTAATAAAACAAAATAATTCTTTACCTTGTCGTAGTGGTTTTTTATTACTACGTCCCACAGATGGAGTGACAACGGCACCACATTTTGTAGCAAGTTTAAGTCTTTCAAAGATACCACTTTTGTAAAAGTCCCGGATAAAGTCAATTAACCCAATTATCGAAAATTCCCGAGGGCGCTTAAGCACACTGCTCAAAGACTCTGCATGGTTAGTTGTCATTATATTGTACCGTTCACCTGAAAGTGACATCTAGACCAGATGGGAAAGTTGATTCATCCAAGTACGCTTTTGATATCCCTCCCGACTTTTTCAGCCTTTCTTTCCCATTCTCTCGTTAAACTCGCTTCAAGATAGGCCC
Source organism: Gentiana macrophylla (assembly GCA_026214975.1). Classification (NCBI taxonomy): domain Eukaryota; kingdom Viridiplantae; phylum Streptophyta; class Magnoliopsida; order Gentianales; family Gentianaceae; genus Gentiana; species Gentiana macrophylla. Next base: position 23,786,786 of record CM047814.1, read on the forward strand.
GCGAAACCCTATAAAACATATCGACACATTACAACCCCGATAACGAGTCCTCGATTCTTTTGAATGTGATATGTACAAAACCCTTGATGCGCATTCACAAACACGAGTCTCAAATCTCGCTTTTATAGCATCATGACGATCAAAAAGTATTGCTAGATCGCCGGTGTCACCAGAATCTTTTAAGCCTTTCAAAGAACCATCCCAAGATTCCGTCTTCTCAAAGATCAACAACACCCCATGCGATTGGAAATATCATTCCATTTCCATCTTGGCACGCTTGCCACAAGAAGAACACCTTCGTAAGACGTTTTCAAATGTGTCCCGTCCACGTAAAACGACTTTCCGCATCCACTTATACCCCTCAATGCTTGCACCAAGTGCCATAAAAAATATAAGAATTCGTTGTTTGGTTTGGTTTCAATATCCGTCAAAGTACCCGGGTTTGCCAACATAACGCATGACAATACTTATGTAATTGTCCATAACTCGTTTTTGGATTTCCCCGGATTATTGACTCGGCATATTTCTTGGCATCAAGCGCCTTGTCATAATTTATGTCATATCCAAACTCTTGGAAAAATTCATTAATGATATCCCTCGGTGGATTAACACGCTTAGGATCTTTAAACCTCCCGAATAAATGTCTACCGATTAGCTTGTAGGAAGCATGTTTGTGGTCTTTTGTACCAATCAAAGGTCGGCAAGTATGCTTAAATTCATACCTTGTCACTTCAAAGTTTTCACATCCACTACTTTTCGTTGCTCGCAACCGCCATTTGCATCCGTTGGCTTCACACTTTATTGTAAAAAAGGCTTTTGTGGACTTCAACGTTTTGAAAAAAATTTAAACTTCACAAACCAACATGTCAACCTTATAATCGTAAATACTCCTTGGATCTAAACTTGTCTTTCACATGTATGTCGACATCTTGATAATGTTCACAACATCTACACCTTCGATATCGATTCCAGCCCGGGTTCCGGTGCATTCAAAGATTCCACATTTGGGGGGTCCCCTACATTCAAACCATCACCATTTGGATAATCCACATTCATGGGCTCTTGAGATTCTAAAAATACATCTTCACCCAACGACATCAATAAAGAATCTTCAAAAATCGACAGCTTCTCTACTATCAAACCTTCATCAATCCCATTCCATCAAAACTCTCATTTACCTCATTGTTTTCATCAACAACCATTTCAACACTACTTGCTTGAGTTCCCATCAAGTACACCAACTCACGTGTTTCTTGACTCTCCATAGCATGTTCATCATGGTCAACACGTGATGCTTCCGGTTCAACATGAGTTGCTTCCCCTTCAAATTGTGTTCCGTTTTCCTTTGCTTTCAAACTTACTAATATCAAATCTTTCTTTGGATCACAAACACTAAAGAACCGTGTTGCAACCTTATCACAATCAACTACTATCGGTGCAGCTTTACTAATAGGAGCCATAACTTTCATTTCATAATCATTCAACCTTGTATCAAATTCCAATTCTTCTTTCACCAGATCATACAATTCAAGAAATGAAACGTTTTTTTTCACGCTTTAATGACTTGGTCACATGCTCTGTTTCATTTCATACATAATTCCAAACCCAATCACCATCGACATTCTTCCCAAACTCAACCGGATAACATGCATATATCGAAACTTTCATGTTCCCTACCCATGACGAATCAACAATATCCTGCTTTAATCCATTCAATACAATGATTACAATCAAAGGTGTAAAAACAAACAACAATGGACTTAAAAGATAACGAGTACAAACTTGTTTTTGTCTATTACGCACTTTAACTACTTTCACATGACTCGTAATTGAACTCAATTAAATACTTAAGGGACTATAGTTGAAGAATGGCAATTCCGATGGGAAAACATCAAACATACTTAGTCAAAAAGTAGGAAGTTTGTACAAGCCAACATCTCAATCTCTTCCAATGCATCTTCTTCCCACTTCATTACATTATATACTAACATGTTATTGAAAAATGCTCCAAACTAAGAAAAATAATACATACCCGATGAGAGATTTTGGAGGAATTTTCGCTTGTTCACCTCTTCAAACAATGGCGGATTTGGTTGCTTAATCGATTTTGGAGCTCTAATCGAGTCACTACAATGGCGGATTTGGTTGCTTAATCCTTTTTGGAGGTTTACACGATCAGAAAATGGTGCAATTTTTGCCCACAGTCCCTACTTTATACACAATATGGGTCGGGTCAACATTGGGGGAATATTTGAGGGTAATTTTGGAGGAAAATTTCAAAACCTAGTTTGGTTCGCCTGGAATGTCGCGGATTTTTGGAGATGGGGAGTTGCAAAAGGGTAATATAGGTAGTTTGCCAATTATTAAAAGTTTGGGTCTAATAACCCAATACTTTGTGACGCGTTAAAGCAAACCAAAACTTTTGTAAATGAGGTCATTTAAGCGGTCGCCCTATTAATTAATCAATTACCCCGCTTTTGTCGGGTCAACGACGGGTTTGATGGGTGCAAGTGCAACTTGAACTTAAATGATCTTCATCGTTTCAATATAACCAATAATAAAACAAAGCTTTGTTTTCAAAAAAAATAAAAAAAAATAAACAAGCTTTATTTTTGTAATGCGAGGCAGGCATGGAAGCAGAAGAGAGAGACGTCAAGGCCGTGAAATTTCGGATTCGGCAATCAGATTGAGTACCCTAAAATCGAGTAAAAAATGGTGTATTTAAGTGATCGAGGAAACGAAGAAGAAGAATTACAGAAACTGAAACCTTCATCAATTGAGGCATTTGGATTAATAACAGCAGGAGATGAGGGAGACGAAAAGAGAGGGATTTGCAAAAGAAGCTGGCATGAATCGAAGAAGTTGTGGGAGATCGCCGCTCCGGCCATACTTACCGCCATTGCTCAGTTCTCTATTGAGTTTACCACCGCCGCATTTGTTGGACATGTCGGAGAATTAGAGCTTGCCGCAGTCTCTCTTTTTCACAATGTCCTTGATGCCTTTGTTTTCGGAATTATGGTAGGTACAAATTTCTTACCTTTCTTTTATACCCGCTTTGAACAGCTAAAGGCTTGCATGTATCATGCTAAAAATACAATAGTTTTTAGTTATTTATACATCATTTCTTCTGCCACAATAGTGTTCTTCTTCTTCATTGTTCCTGTGGATATGTTTTAGTGACACCGTATTTTTATTTCCAATTTTACCCTCCATTTTCCTTTCTTTCCTGCCCATCTTGATTCTGAAATAATTTTATTATTTTTCTTTATTTTGGGAAGGGGAAAGATAATTTAATTATATTGGGATGAAGATTTGAATGCTCGTTCATAGCAGTATAGTAACTACAATGACCTTGATGACTAGGCATAATGTTCAAAGTTATGGTGACAACATATACATATTGAATTGTTGAGACTAGTATTGAGCCTGGGCTTAATCAACATTTTCTGATCTTGTTTGAGGGGAGGTATGTTATCAGGGGCGGGGCAGGGCGGATCCACTGACTTTAAGGAAGGGGGTTAAAATGATGTATTTTTGTTGTTAAAAATGTAAAAACACCACTAATGCCTCTAGTGGTTTTCGACTTTGATTCGGTGTCCCCATTGAAAAAAATATTCTGGATTGTCAGTGTGTGTTATTATGAAAGGATGCTCCTTTATTTCTTAATTGTGTATCAGTTCGGTCGGAAACCTGAATCAGTTCCTTAACAAGAACAATTGATTATGATGATGATAACAAGAGAAATTATTGAACGTTACTGTACTATATTACGTATTATGCTTTTCATATCAAGTTCATTTTTAATGCAATATCGTAAGAAACTAGCAATTTCACCTTCATTCTTCTAGATTCTTTCTCGTGTATTGATTCGTTGAACAACATTTCAGCTAGCCTTTTGACTCAATTATATTTCATGGTATGTAGTTAGGACTGGGAAGTGCACTGGCAACTGTGTGCGGCCAGGCTGTTGGTGCAGGGGAATATGAGATGCTTGGAGTTTATACACAAAGATCATGCATAATAACTCTTGTAACGGCTTTTGCTTTGGTACCCGTGTATGTTTTTGCATCACCTTTGTTAAAATTTCTTGGTCAGAGTTCATAGATTTCAGACCTTGCTGGATACTATACATTGTGGGTGATTCCTCAAATATTTGCTTACGCATTGAACTTTCCGTTGCAAAAATTTCTCCAAGCTCAAAGTAAAATATGGGTGATGACCACCATCTCGATTATAAGTTTGTCTTTTCATGTTTTTTTGAACTGGATTCTAGTGACAAAGCTCGGATATGGCTTGGTTGGTGCTGCTATTTCTAGCAACATATCTTGGTGGATCATAGTATTATCTCAGATAGCATATGTCATATCCGGACGTTTCTCTGAATCCTGGACAGGGTTTTCTTTATTAGCATTCAAATCGCTTTCTTCTTTTCTGAAGTTGTCACTTACATCAGCAGCCATGCTTTGGTAAGTCCTACTTTGAAAAGTTATTGAATAACAGTATGCTTTTGTGTAATGTTATCTTATAACATGCAGTTTGGAGCTTTGGTATTCCACTATTGTGATTCTTATGGTAGGTTGGTTAAAAGATCCTGTCATCGCAGTAGATGCGTTATCAATTTGGTTAGTAAGTTGTTTTTATGTCATAAATGCAGTTTATTAGAGTGTGATTATATTTACATATTCAACCTCGTTAATCACATTTCTTCTCGATTTTTATTTGATTCTTCTAGCATGAAGCTGGAACTCTGGACATTGATGGTTACATTGGGTCTCAATGCTGCAATAAGGTTAAAATTCTTACTCACAATGTCTTTTTAGTAGAAGTAAAATTTGTTGATCAGCCTTATATGTCAATCTCTCTAACTTAAATTGTTCAGTGTTCGTGTATCGAACGAACTTGGTGCTGGAAATCCACAGGCAGCAAAACTTTCAATTTTTGTGACTGTAGCTACATCGATGCTTTTAGGGTTTGGATTTAGCGCTTCCATTGTTGCAGCAAAGGATAATTTTCCCAAAATATTTTCTAACAAACCTAATGTCATAAAGAAGACGCTAAGTTTGGGATATTTCTTGTCTGCAACAATACTTGTCAATAGTATCCAACCAGTGCTTCATGGTATGTTTCTTCACTTACAGTTGGTACTAATGAGGTCAATCTAAGCTTCTTATTATTTGTATATGTCATAAAATCACACAAAAAGAGAGTTAGGCTAACCGTGTAAGCCGATCATGGAAAAATCATTAGCCTAAATGGTTTTCAGATCATCACATAATTCTAAAACATCGATCTTTGCCATAATTATATATTGCAGGTGTGGCTGTTGGTGCAGGGTGGCAACATCAAGTTGCTGTAGTAAACACACTTTGTTACTACATATTTGGTCTTCCATTAGCAGCCTTGTTGTGTTATAAGTTCAACCTTGGTTTGAAAGGAATATTGTCTGGAATATTGGCTGGCTCCATCCTACAAACAGCTGTATTAGCCGTGATTACTCTTGAACTAATTGGTGCAAAGAGGTACGCGAATAACTTCGATTAAAAGATATGTTTGATTGATTGTGTAGAGCTGGAAAAAAAAAGAGAGGACATTTCAGTGTATGAAAGTGTTAATTTCCGTCTAAACGAGGCCGGAGAAAACTTACAAGCCATACACATGCATCCTTTAAAAAACAAGCCATGTAATAATTGTACTATCGAACTCTACAACCTAATTAAGGAAATGAAAATTTCATTTATTTAGATTTCGAAAAATGCAAAAAAAAAAAAATCATAATATTTTGCTTCAAATTCAGTAATATTGCCACTGTTACTGTTATTTTTCTCTTGAAATTTGCGTCCCTCTCTGTATAGATCTTGGGTCCGCCGCCTTCATCATCTCACAACACTATTTTTTTTTGCTACAGGCATTTCGGGCACAGGTGCGCGTAGAGCGTAGCGTGATGTCGTGTCATCATTGTCTGGAAACACAGACAATGTGATCGAAATGATTGAACCTCCCATTTCAGCCTAACTCAAATATAGTTATTGTACTATGTATACAGCTCAACTACATTCATAACCTAATTGCAAACATGTGAGTGTTTTGATTTGTGTTTTTGTTTTTGTTTTGTATGATATGATCAAGATGAAATGTACGTTCGGATTATTTCCAAACCATAAATCACATATTTGGCATATTGTTTTGCTTCTGAATTTATTTTTGTTAATTAATCGGTGATAAAAGACATTTTCGTGCATAAAAATAATAATCCAACTTCAAAGTTTTCACAACAATAATAAAGACATTAAATTACCTTCCTTGGTGTACCGAACCCTATCTTCATTACCAATGGAACTTAGACTAGAGAAAGAGATTAAGGATAAACCAATGGCTAACGATAAGGTTGATTACCACTGCTTGATCCTTCATCGTCATTAAAAGAAGGATATCAAGAGTTTACCATCCCTACCCGGTAAACAACCACGAAACAATGGAGAATATTGCCTAAGCATTATCATAACACTTTTAAAATGCCCGATCACATGAACCTAGGTCTCTGATACCAAGTGTAACGACACAAATCATAAGCAATGCTAAAATGGTTATTGGCAACTCGGCACGCGCACAATGCACACGTAAGCTTAATAATACAGCCTCACACAAAATAGTGGAATTTCAAAACAAAACAAAAAAAAATAAAATTACTTCATTAGAGCGTGTGGAAAACAAAACAAACATTAATTAATAGAACTGATCCAACTCAGAACTGAGCGGATGAAACAAAAAACATAAAACCAACCATGTGGACGATGCGGGGGTTCTGTCGCAACGTTGGTAGGTCAAATTCCCAGAAATTCGTATTTTTCTTATTAACATATTAAAAAGAAGGCCAATTCAAAACTGCAAATACATATTTCAATTTCACTAAAAATAAAATAAATACAACTAAATTAACTATCTATTAACTCAAAAGAAAGAAATTGAAATGGCTTAAATGTCATAACATTACTTGTGGGAGCGCAACCTAAAGAAAAATATAAAAGTTCCAAAAGTATTACTAACTGGAAAAGAGAGCAACCTAAACATAATATCTAAGAAGCATAAAACAACAATCTTCCACGAGGTCTTTTCTTGTCTTCTCGATCTCAACATTATCTTTATTTGAAAATATTAAGGGGTGAGCACGACGACCCAGTAAAGAAAATATAATTATAAACGAGACACGGTAGTATCTGGGTCGCACCCTCATAGTTTTCTTTTAATGCAAGCATACTTTCAAAATATCATATTAATGATTACCTTAATTATAATGCGACATACTCATATTGGAAACATAGAATTGAGAGATTACACAATTCAGTGCATCCTATCATACTAATGCTTAATTGTGAATTCATCTTAATTATCGTATCTTATTTACCATATCATACTTACCACATTATAATTTTCATCTCATAATTTCCATATCATGCTTACCACATTATAATTTTTATATCATATGTATCTTCCATTAATATCTTACCGTGCCATATTGTGCATATGTGCCATACGTGAAAAAGTGTATACGATGATTTAAGTGTATTACGCATTTGTATAGACCAAAAAAGGTTGGTCAACATATCATACCATACTTACCAATACATAAAAAGCTAATTGCCCTCTATACTTATCAATAGTTATCAACATATCATACTATACTTATCAATATCATAATTCATACAATATCAATACATAAAAAGCTAATTGCCTCTCTATTACTACACATAGACTCACTGGTGAGAGCATCTAACCGGCCCAACATCCATATGAAATTGCAAACCCTGGGCATGAGCACGTTATGGATGTTGAGGATTCTCGACAACTCATAAGTAAAATACGGGATCTATCAATACCTAACAATTTCTCATCTGGCATGTGTAATGCATATAATCCTAACATGCATCTAAATTACTACATGACATAAAATTAAATTAAATAAATAAATAATTCGAATACTATGAAAATAATGCTAACAGGAGATAAAGTATGGTGTAAAAACTAGAAATTCACAGCACTAATGGGTTTCGGTCATGGCGCTACAACTTGTTGGGAAATTAATCAATCTAGCACGCCGTTTAACACGTAATTCAAACAAAAACGAAAGCAAAAAATAGGACAGAAAACTTATTGACTGAGGCGAGTGTAGCACTCTGTCCTTAAGACGTCCCCGATTATGTGCACACGGTAACGGCAATCGTCTCCCAAGATACAACAGTCATTCTTTCTTCGGGTTGTCGCGCTTCAATGAGAAGAAGACGGCGAACCGATCCTGTTCTGTAAATCTCTCCTTGACTCGAAAATCTATGCAAAGATTATTTTTGGATGCCATGAAAAACATAAGAAGCCACCTTTTAAAAGAATGAATTTCTTATCGGAAAAAAATGCAACCCCATTTTCGCTTGTGTGCAGGATTTTATAGGAGAAAATGGAGGTTATTTACTAAGGGTTGCATCCTTTCAAAAAGTGATTCAACCGAACAGGTGCAACCCTTATGTGGTTGCAACCTTTCACCAAACCGATGTAACTCAGCTGTCACATGTCCATTCGAATTTTCCCTCATTATTAATTTTTATTCAAAATTCTCCAACAATCCCCACATGAATGAAAATTAAAGGAAGTGCAATCTGCTACTGAAGAGATTACATGCGGAAATCTGCTGAATCAGGCAAGGTGGTTTGTTGCCTTGAACCTTCCATGCAGAGAAGTACCATCCGACATACTCGGCTAAGCGGCTGAACTAGGTCTTGAATCGATCAGCTTTGCATGCCTAGACAATGATTCCTACACAACAGATCTCCTAACATTCTCGAGGTTCTCATGGTTGTGTCCATTTTGGTCCCGGAACACCTTGGTTTCGAAAGTGTGTTAGAGAATTCACCTCAAATTCTCACTGCGTAGCGACCCCACTTCCTCTTACATAGTGACCTCCTATAAAGAGTACTCCACAATACCCCACTTGGCTTGACCAAGATATAGGAATCATTAAAAGCTTAATGCTTAACCTAACAAAATCACAGAAAGCACTTTTATTTTTAACAGAATAGGTAAGTGCTAACTGTCCCTCATAGCTTAGTTTTTGCTTTTGAACCATGATCTTGGTATCTCCAAATCCACTATGGTTGGGTTACCATTAAAAGGAACATGCGTAATAGGCTTAAGTCACATCCCGTTTGTCAAAAATTGACACCCGATCTCTAGCTAAACCTTTTTTATAAGCGGATCCATAAGATTCTCCTTCGACTTTATATAATCGAGGAAATCAAACCATTAGAGATCAATTGTTTAATGGTATTGTGTTTATGATGTATATGTGTAGACTTACCATTATACATACAACTTTGTGAGCGTCCTACAACCGACACATATTATCACAATGTATGTCGATAGGAGGAATTGGCTTTGGCCAACATGGAATTTTCTCTAAGAAATTCTGAAGCCGCTCTGCTTTTTCTCCAACTTTATCCAATGCAATAAATTCCGATTCTATAGTGGATGGAGCTATGCATGTTTGCTTTGAGGATTACCAGGACACTGCACCACCACCAATAGTGAATACATATTCACTAGTGGATTTTGAGTCTTTACAGTCATATATCCAGTTTGCATCACAACATCCTTCTAATACTGCTGGATATCTTGTATATTGTATTTGAGGTTCATTGTAAACTTCAAATACCTTAACATCCGGTCAATGGCTATAGATTGAACTTGAACCTTCTTTCTCCTTATCTTTACAAGGAAATATCTCCTCAATAAATACAACATTTCTTTAATCAATGATCATATTTTAAGGTACATCAGGAATGTCTGACTTGTGCACCGGAAACCAATAGACACTATTGTTATTACACTTCCAAAGAATGTGCAATCATTTGTTTCAGTCCCTTATCTTGACTTACTTTGCTTTAGGTATTTCAACCTTTTCCAAGCACCCCCACACCTCCAGGAATTTATAGGTAGGCTTGTAGCCTTTCCACTATTCCATGGTGGCATTCCATTGAGAGAATTGTCTCCCCTACAGTTTTGGATAAATCTGAACTAATCAACATGACACTCGTCCATTCTTACAGTGTTCTTGCATTTAAGGAACACCAGTCGACTATGGTGTGTATGAATGATTGGTTTAATAAAAGATGTTGGCGCCTTAACAAAATTCATTAAACGCTCCATCATATTTTTCATTCGGTCATTACGAATTATCTAAGTTTGTTTGTCAAGTTGATTCTCAACGTCACTATTATCTTTGTGCCTCATCTTTTCTTTCCAGCAGATAGACATAACAGTATCTTATGCTATCAGCAACTAAAGTAATAAAATACTTTGTACTACATTGGGTTTACATAATCTGTTTAACTCACCATTATGGTAGTGAATTAAATCCAAAGGCGTGTGTCCCATTTTGACTCCACCACATACTAAGTATTTATGTTTCGAATCAAAATTCAGATTAGGAAACAAAATTATGTCAAACCACCAATCATGAAGATTTCAATCACTTTGCATTCCGATATCAGTGCAGACAAATGCATATCTAGGACTAATACAACATCAGATTGTACGGAAACAACATTTGTCTGAATATAGAAATTCGAAATGTAAAGAATGTTAACAAATATTTACCGGTCAAACTTAATTAAATAATTACCAGCAAGTTGTAAAGCAAAATTTCAGTACTGTCATTGCAATATGTTACGACAATACTCAAGAAAATTGCAAATTTAATCAATGTCAACGATTCCCTCTCAAAATACACAATAGCAAAGAGGACATGCTTCACAACAGTGCTACTCTCCAAGAATAAAATTAAGGCACAAAATTTAGACATCATTCTCAACACACGTACTGTACTGTATTGGAATTGAACAAAGCATAGTGCGAATTCAAAAATACATTGTACCTAGTTCATAGATCAACAGCAGAAAACACATAATTTTGCCACAAGATTATGCATATTAATATGTGATAGTGCATATTACCGCAACAGCGGTGTCAAATGATTCCATTTAACTCCGCTGTTGCGGTAATATGCTTAAATGCTCAAATCTATGGTGCAGAAAATCTATGTTTTTTTCATTGACAAATGAGGGAACTTATAGGAGTAAGGAAGCCATTCACTACCGGTTGCATCCTTTCAAAATAATTCAACCGAGCAGTGCAACCTTTAATCGAAATGATACAACCTCTTACATAATTGTAACATTTCACCGAACCGATGCGACCCTCCGTAATTTTAGAATTAATTTTAATTCAAATTTTTCCAACAATCCCCCACATGAATTAAAATTAATGCAAATGCAGTGTAGACTCCGAAGAGATATCAAACGGAGCTCTATTGCATCGGACGAGGTGGTTTGTTGCCTTGAACCTTCCCTAGTAGAATACCATCGGACATACTCGGCTAAGCAGTGAACTAGGTCTTGAACTGCTCAGGCTTTGGTGCATGCCTAGACAATGATACCCACACAATAGACCCCCTGGCCTTTGATGTCGGTCAAGTAATAAAAATACTCGATACCTAAATGACACACTAGCAAGAGAACTAGGTTCAATCGTAGTATAGTTAGATAGAGTCGAGTCGATCCCACAGAGACTAAGGCTTAAACGAAATATAACTTATTAAACTAAAAGCAAATTAAAGGCGGTCTCCGACCAACAATAATGTAGAATTAAAATTGACACAATAGAAACACAAACCAAACAAAAGACACACTGACACTAAGACACTTATTTTTATAGGTTTTATAAACGATTAACAAATGGTATTGATAACGCTTGTAGTAATTACTCCCCCATGCTATGTAGATTGACGACGAGACAAAATAAGACATTTAAGATTAATTATTCTCGACTACGAGTCATCCCTAAAATAGATCTAGCTCGGGTAGGCCATCCGGATCATCGTGTCTCCATTACGTGACTTCACATTTTTAGTCTCCGTCTCATATAACTTCCGACACAAATACAAAACTAGGGATGCCGGTATAAACCGTGAACCTCATCTAAGCAACATTCCTATGGTTATGCGTACTTCTTAGACACCCGATTCAATCTACATCCTAAGTAACAATTACTTTTGAGTCTCATGTTAAATTACGATGACAAATAATTAAGTTGATCAGGTTTAATTACTCGTTTTAATTACAAAGCGAGAGAACCTGGCGTAGTCGGCCGTTCACGGACAAACCGGAAACATCACGTAACTCGCTACCAACGAGGCAGGCTCGCCGCAAAGAAGCTCAACTCAGCACCAGTCCGCTCGTGAAACGCGTCTCTACCTCTCGATCTACATAAACATGGGTTCGTTAATTAACTACATCACGAAATCAATACACAAACGACTACTCCATCACGAAATAATATAGATCTACTTAATAAAGATTGCATAATTGAGTAGACATTACACTCGAAGACGAAGTGATTCCCACTCCTTGATACGATCTCTAACCGCGAATCTAACGACTCCGTAATGAACGAACATAAATAAAAACGAGAAATTTTATAAAAATGAAAATATTGTATAATGGTGTGTATTCTAAAGTATGGTGAAATAAAATTTGTGGCTGCTGCTTATATAGAGTTTTCAGCCATGCATTTAAAAACCCTAAAACGCGTAGAGATAACTCCCACTCAATCCTCGAGTTTTGGTCAACTCGCTCCCAAATAAATAGGGTCTCACCGCCAATGAGTCCACTTCATTCTGATTGGCTCGCTGGCTTTTCTTGCTCCTTACTCCACTTCTCGTGCTGCTTCGATATTTATCTTTTATTCAATCCGATTGTGCATTGATTTATCTTGAGATTTACTTCCTCCGATGGTAGATATCCTCCGATTCATCGTAATCTATAAAATCAACAATTATCGCATAGTAAATCATATTTTAATAATAAAAATAGGTAAATAACAAATTATATCTTATAAATCACACAACACTAAATAATCATTATAAACATGTGATTTAATATAAAATATATATTATTAAGCTCGATTTAAGGACAACGTTGATGACTTTTACGGGTATAATTTGACCGTCATCAGCCTTCTCGAAGTTCTCATGGTTGTGTCCATTTTGGCCCTGGAACACCTTGGTTTCAGAAAGTGTGTTAGAAAATTCAGCCTTCAAATTCTCACAGAAGCGGCCCTACTTCACTTACATATGTGACCTCGTATAAAGAGTACTCTGTAATACCCCACTTGGCTTTACCAAGATATAGGAATCATTAAAAGCTTTATGCTTAACCTAAACCTTTCAGCAGACATCACTTTTGTTTTAACAGAATGGGTAAGTGCTACTTGTCCCTCGTAACTTAGTTGTCCCTTTTGAACCATGATATTGGGATCTCCAGTCACTATGGTTGGGTTACCATTATAAGGGAACATGCGTAATAGGCTTCAGTCCTATTCCGTTTGTCAAATTTTGACACCCGATCTCTAGCTAAACCTTTTTATAAGCGGATCCGCAAGATTCTCCTTCGACTTTATACAATCGAAGAAATCAAACCATTAGAGATCAATTAAGAAATGGTATTGTGTCTATGATGTATTAATTGTGACTTACCATTTTCCATATTACTGTGTGCTTGTTCTACACTTACCGACTATTGCATGCTAATAACAGCGATAGAATCTGATCCACACAAAATATCTTTCCAAGAATTGCAATATCTTTCCAAGGATTCAATTCCTTCTCATTTCATTGCTTTCGTTATATCATTTTATTTAGGTAAATTTCCTGTACCAATCACCCCCACATTTCCAAGAATATAATGAAGTTTAAGTCAAGAGGATATTCTTCCCTCACAGGTTTTGGGTAAACCTCAAGTTACTCATCATCATTTCGCAACATTAATTGATTAAGGTAAGTATAGTTTCAAAACCTTTTGATTTTCAAGAGATGAATTGGGTGGTGTTGTTTTGGTGACATTTGATTCTCCCAGGGGAATTGTTTTGAGTTGTGTTGTTGAGAGTATCACACACTCAATCGATGATTGGTGGAGTATATTAGTACATAACATATATCATTATTCTGATAATTGTACTGTTGATAATCTCATAACAATGGTATTTGTTATGTTTTTTTTCCAATGATTGAAGCTGCCATTTATTACTTAACAATAAGGTTGTTGATTGAAGTTGTCATTTCAGGACATGAGTTCTGATTTTTCTAACTCCAGATCCGATGTTTTCTATGGGTTTTTTTATCAATAAACAACATTTTTTGAACATCTCATTTTCCTCAAACACAACATTTTTATTAACATGCCATTTTATACCATGCTTATTTTCAAATTGTTAGTTTTCCCGTACATTACACTGATTTTCCTATTAGTATATATGTATATATAATTTGTCCCCTATTTCTATGACTTCATTTATGATGTTCAACTTTTTGTTCTATCAGACATATACGATATTTCTAAAGCTTCATGTCTTCTTTTTCATTTGAAAAAGAATCATTTTTCAAGAAAATATCCTCTTTGTCCCTTATTTCTACGACTTCATTTATCATGTTTAACTTTTTTTGGGTAACATTTTGTTCTTGTTTTAGGATGCCTTATGCTATTACGATCCCCATATCGTTGCTTTTTCATGTAAGGCTAATGTTGAGCATTTATTTTTTGTAATTACTACATCCGTTCCAAAATATAAGTCTTTTTAGATTTTTTTCACACATATTAAGAAAAGTTAGTTAAATTTGTTATTTATCATTAATTTTGATTAAAAAGACTAAAATGACCTTTCATTGGTATTAATGCAAAGTATTAAAAAATGGTTGAGTATATAATGAATGAAGGATAGAAGAAGAAAGATGTAATAAATGCTTTATTGATTTTGTAAATGGACTTACATTTTGGGACAAAACTAAAAAGCTAAAAGGACTTACATTTTGGGACGGAGGTAGTACTATCTAGTAAAAAATTTGACATGTGTCATACCATATTTATACAACTACAATTTAATTCACAAATTTGGATCTCTTGCTGCATTCTGATATATTTCACCATTTTTCCCTCTTGGTGAGCTTTACACTCAGAATAAATAAAGTGATTATCGATCGATTTAATTTGATCGAACTCCGTATTAGTCGGACCAGTTGGTTCCGAATACCGAGGGTTCTAAGCAAAAAATATATTGGTAATATAAAATAAAAAAAAACAATATATTGGTATAATTAAGATTTTTTTTCTCAAAAATTAATGTAAAAAAGCGCTTGTGGAGATATATATGGGGAAAATGAAACACGTTTATAAAAGCTAAGCAGAATAATTTTTTTTTTTTTTTTTTTTAAAAAAAAAAAGCTAAGTAGAATAGAAACCCTAACCTTTGATAAATGGGCCAAACAATATGAATGAGCCAAGTCAACTAATATGACAGTTATTTTTTTTTTTTTTTTTTTATTTTTGAGAAAAACTAATATGACAGCTGAAAGCATATATGTATGAGAACATAAATGATCATTTAAGGATACTAAATAAGACACTTAAACAATTTTAATATCCTCCAAAAAAAAAAAAAAAAAAAAAAACAATTTTAATAATCTCTGATTTAATAAGGATTGTTGCAATGCAAGTGATATATAGTGTTCTTTTTTGTTGGCCAGCAGTAGCTACTCCTGGCAATTTCCTTCAAAATGTCGATGTACCCTGAGAAATGGCCATGGCAAAATACCGATTTATGCATGGCTTTTTTCCTTTTCCTTTTCCTTTTCTTAAAGCTCCCGCCTCCCGGTATCCGGGGATCAAGTAGCCCGACTATTCCGAAATCGGCCAGACGTATCGTGTCTCTGCCAGCGGTCTAACTCTTAGACAGGGTAAAAGGCTAGCCAAGAGTTTTTTTCAACACGACGCCTGCAGAAGAATCTAACATGTGACCTCCCTAGACATGCTCACTTATACTACTTGAGCCAAGCTACTTGGTTACCAATCAATACATGATGTGAAGATATAAAATGCAGAAACTGAAATTTCTTGACACAGCGGCACACAGTATAATTACAGTATACGTGCTATTTTGCAGAAAAATGATTTAAGCCTCTCTCTTGACAGAAAGAACATGAACATCTGGCTCAAAGGATACAAACAAGGATTCAATGCATGTTTGGAAATTACCCTTAAAATTTTCTCAAGCATTTCTGCGGGTATTGTTACCACATATTTTATATTTATGTAAGTTTGTCCAGTTTACCTTAAGTTCCTTTCTTTTTCTTTTTTGTAGGTTTATTATTGTGTATGTCTTCTCATAACTGGAAACAGAAAAAAAAAAAAAACTTAATACTCAACGTTTTTATTTCGACTTTTGCCTTGAAATTCATGTTTTCCGCACTTGTTGCTTTGTGGAAAGATGATCCTTATTAAATGTCAATTTTTAGGTTTATCCTCGTTTAATCAATCATGAATAGTTACTTCAATTTGATTAAGTGATTGCTATCAATTTTACGAAGACAAAACGAAGAACTTGAACTAAATGAACCTATCAGAGGATAAGATCATTAGATGTACTATCCATATGTGGTGTATTTGTATTGATACACTTGTCGTTTAGAGAGGTGTACCTAGATAGTTTCCCAGATTCTATTCTCTATATTTGTCCTTGACGATGTCAAGAATCGTAAGGGCTGAAATCTTGCGGGTAAATGGACCTTCTGAGGATAATCCAATCAGCTATGTGTGTATTGAGTATGGGCCTGCCAAACAGACAGAATGTTAAGTGCCCCAAAGCTTGCCTCCGAGGGGGTTACTCCGATACTCAAGTCAGTAACAGTGCAGAGGAATGTCTATGAATTGACAGTAAGTGGGTATAATCTTGCAATATATATATCTTGAGCGTTTGTGAGGTTGATAATCCTTTATATAGGCTTCTCTCGTGTCGAGGGGGTGATTTATGCAGCACTGAGAGTGTGCTTGAAGATATGGAGCTGTTATGAGGTTGTAATGCAGCAATCATTGCTCTAATGGCGATGATAATGGAGCAGTTATAGGAACGTGGATTAATGCCCAATTAATAAGGTGTAGCCGTTATACAAAGTCGGGACTGGTATGTCTTGAACTGAATATAAGTGGCCAAGGTGATCATGCACCGTGTTGGCAATACAAGGCCATAGACGTTTCACGTCGTGTTGAACCATGGAAGACAGAGGGCGACATGCACCATGTCGGATATGAGAGGCGCGATTTGTGTCATGTCGGTGATACGCCGATAAGTCCCGGCTTTGCATTGTATGGAGGCGAGCTCTATTGACGTCGTCGATGTATCAAACCCAATATTGAGTTGAGCCTTGAGCCTTCGTCGCCCATTTGAGGAGAATTCCAATTAAGTCTAATGAGTACCCCGTGTATGAAGTCATGTCATACCCATGTCCAAAGCTCCCAGACTTGAGCCGGGATGTATATCGTATGTTAGGTCTATTCTGAGAAGACGTGGCGGGACATCCAATCCCAAACTTTGAGCTGGTCCTTGCAACCCTAGGAGGATTACCAAGAGAATATGAATCGGTGATGGTGAATATCACCTCAAGGGTCACCTCTCTTTCTTGGCCGGAAGTCCAAGCACACTTCCTGACCCATGAACGCTTAATCTCTCGCTATAACACTCATGTAGTCGATTTGGGTAATCCTAGTGCAAATGTTGCCTTTACCTAGTCTAATTATGCTCAAAGTCAACCTTGAACACAAGGTTCACCCCAAGGATAGCCCACTGGTGGTAATAGAGGCAGGGGTTCTTATAGAGGAGGTAGAGGTCGAGGAAGAAGTGGTGGCAGAGGTTCTCAGCCGGCTGGACAAGGGAATAGGCCAACCTGCCAAATTCGTCAAAAGGTTGGACATGTTGCAGCTCAATGTTGGCATCGTTTTGAAACAGACTTTGTCACACCCCCTACTCCCACAGCAGGAGCAAAACAAGTATCGGCTTATCTTGCATCACCTGAAAGAGTCCCAGATCCCTCATGGTATCTATACAGTGGAGCAGGTAACCATGTTACTTCTGATTTGAATAATCTGAGCCTCAGTTCACCTTATGAACGAGCAGATGACCTAATTGTTGGTAATTGTGAGAAACCCTGCATTACACACATTGGTAGCACAAACATTTCACCGTCACAAACCAGTTCCTCTTTACTTTTGAATAATGTTCTTTGTATTCCTGATATAACTAAGGATTTTTTGAGTAATTCTTAGTTACTTGTTGATAATCCTGTGATTGTTGGGTTCACTAACAGTGGCTGTTGTGTAAAGGACAAGGAAACCAAGGTTACTCTGTTGGAAGGACACCTTAAGAATGGTATGTATCAAGTTCAGGACATGCTAGCTCTACCTCTCTACTCAATCCAAGCCCCAACTCTCATTCATACCTAAGTCCAGTCTTGTTGCTAGGTCTGCCAAGTCCTTAGAACTTTGGCATAGAAGATTAGGACACACTTATGTTAGGGTTTTGAGAAAATGCCTTAAAAAGTTGTAATAAATCGGTTGATGTTAATGAAAAACTTGTTTTTTTGTGATGCTTGTCAACTTGGTAAATTACTTTCTCTACCTTATGATCATTCCCTAACTGTGTCCACTGTGCCATTGGAGTTAATCCATACACACTTGTGGGGTCCTTCTCCTACCAAATCTGTGAATGGATACACGTATTATATTTACTCTGTTGATAACTATAGCAGGTTTACTTGGATTTATCCCTTAACATTCAAATCAGATGCCCTAGATGCCTTCCTTAAATTCAAAGCCCTAGTCGAAAACCAGTTCAATCTCAAGATCAAATAGCTCTAGCCTGACTGGGGGAGTTCAGATCCTTTGAACCACACCTCAATCAGTCTGGGATACACATCAGACATCCTTGTCCTCACACACATCCTCAAAATGGCACCATTCACTACAAGAAATCTGCTTTTTAATGGCGTGCATTGCGTGCCATTATTTAGATTTTATGGCATGCATGCGTACGCCATAATATCCCGCGTCGTAAAACTAAAAAAAACATGGCATGCTTGCGCATGCTATAAAACCTCTTTTGTGCGCCATTACAAGTTTCCCGGTAACATAACTTGACTGAATTATGGCGTGCTTTTGCGCGCCTTGAAAAATTCATCCTTTTATGGCGTCACGATTACGCCATAAATTGCTTCCGCTCAATAAATCATGGCGTGCTTTTGCAAGCCATAAAAAGAGTCTAATGAATGCCATTAAATGCTTCCCGCCAACATTCTGACTTAATTATGGCATGCAATGCATGCCATAAACTCATTCCCACTGTCACAGCATGCTTTGCACGTCTTTAATTATATCTTGTATATAAAATGATTATTATTATCCTAAATTAGCTGTAATCAATACACCAATTTCACAATAATATAATTATAAATACACATCATAAATGATAACATCCCATCGTAAATCAACAACGAAAACATCCGTTATAACAATTCAAATCCAACACAAATACTATCTCAAAACAAGTCAAACAAAATGTCATGCTCTTAGTAAAATACTCTACAAGCTCTTTCAGTGAAAACGATAAACTGATATCCACTACACGGATCTAAACATCATAGAATAAAAAACATTGTGAAATCGACCAGTCTAGCCTTTTATCCATCTTCAACTCTTCCACTTTAATTGCATTCTACCTGTACACAAAGTAAATATATAACGTATTTAACTATGAAGATTCAATGCATCTCTGAGCATAATCAAAGACAGGTACAACCATGAGTATTAAGCAACAATGCATATTTAGTCCAAGTCAAAAAAACCATGGCATGTAACAAATCGCAAGCAAACTCAGACAAACCCCTTTAACGCGAAATGTCACAAGCTTTATTGAACATTCTTAACATTTATTTCAAACAGCACAAGCTGGACTTGGATCTTGAAAGTGCTAAAATTTCCAGCTGCCATAAAAGAGACTACCAAGCTCTCATATTTTTCCCAGTAGTACAAAAAAAATGAAGGAAAAGCACAGGTAAAAAATGATCACCCCAACACGGATTCAGATGTTGCCATTACATTAATGGATGATCGCTTGAAACAACTTGAAATGCACAACTTGAAACAATGTAATGAAAGCAAGTTTTTTAGCAGCTATTGAATCCCATGGCAATTATATACAACTTTCAAGCAGACATATCAAAATGACAAAAGCACATCGTCTTTGGTCTACAGGAATAAGGAATCATAATGGATGGAAACAAAGATTTCCCAAACAGTATTATATCAAGTGATGATTACGTGTAATGCTCCCAACTTATGCTTCACCACAGCCAAAAGCAGGATCATTATACCAAGGCAATAAAGGCAATTACAATACCTTGTTCCCGGCTAGACCAACTTGTTTAAAGCGTCGGACAAACTCATCAGAAAATATATATATCTATACAAATACCAATACAAATACAAACCGGGTGTGTTAGATCTCGGAGGTTTAAATCAGTGAGGAATTGATAAAGTATAGGAATTTGAACAACAACACTCAATGAAACGCAAAAGGAATGGAGTGGCAAAAAGAAGTTAGAATTTACCAGAAAACACTTCAATATAATCCTCAGTTCTTATAGTCTTGTATAAAAGCGATAAAAGTCTTTATGGTTTTCTCTCAAAAAAACTAAAGCAACTCATAGAGTAGACAGAAAAAACAATATAGCAACACATTTAGAAGAACTTCTGATCAGTGAATTGATAACAAAACCATTATCAGCTCAATCCATGAAATCAGCAAAACAAAAGCATCATAAACCTTTTCCAAAATACATAAAAACAAATTAAGCCATCATCAAGAACATTTGGCTGAGTATCTTAACTTAGTTCAAATTTGACTTCATATAACATTTCAGAGAGATACGTAAATAGCATCATGGAACCGGTTTTTAGCTGAGGACTGTTGTACAGCTACAACATCGAAAATAGTTGATAACATATGCTTCAGTCATTCAACTGAGAGAACATCAGACAGTCAACAAAAAAAAAATTCTACTATGTTGAATTTCATCACATATTCATAGTTAAATACAAAAATTAATAGACAAAATTAATGATAGTCATGAATTTACCTCAAAGAAGTTTGATGCAACTAAAGGGCCAAGCCACTGTGCCTCCTTTTGCTTCAAAGAGAGCGCCACCCCACCTCTACTTCGGCACCAAGTTCTGTGGCAAAACTTGCGTATCTCTTATGAACAAGTTCCTCCATGGTACCTTCTTCAATCAGTTTTGCTGCATTTCTTAGACCTTGAGCCAGTGTATCCATTCCGCCAATGTGGGCAATAAACAAATCTCCTACATATGTGCTCTCTCGTTGCCTATGTTACATATATATAAGTATATCACACACTATAGTGAGTGCAGTAATATAGAAAGTTGAAGAGTAAAGAGGAAAAGCTCACAGTTTGGAATCAAAATTGAACCCTCCTGGTGCCAAACCTCCTTGCAAACCAAAGGTTTTAAATAACAACATTAGTAGTTAATTCATAGATAATGACAACAAGGCTAGCAAAAAACATCTACTCACATTTTTAACAACACTGATCATAACCAAAGTTGCCTCCCCAACATCCATCATGAACTGGTCGGTATCCCAATCTGCATTCATTAAAAACCACAATGTGTCAAAAGGGTTCAATTTCAAATTTTTTAATCTGAACGTTATTTCTAAAACATCACGTTACCAGTTTAAGGATCGCTAGTAGTGGCATCAATATTACCAAGCAAATCAGTGATTCTAGCTGTCTCGAGTTAATGATGGCAGCTGAACAATACAAGATGCAAATACATGATGGATGAAAATGTGAACAGTTAATCATTCACACTCCCACACACTAAAAAATAGAAGTGCCAAAATAGTACAATGTGAAAACTAAGGAGAAAACAGCAGTAGGGAAAAAGATCGTCTAGATTATCAAGGATCAATATGACCAAAGACAAATAACTCAACTCTATGGCTTTCTTGACCTGTGTTGCAGCATAAGCATATATGCCGAAATCGGGACTGAAATCAAGTAAAAGGTCAGCCACCAAAATCGCAGACATATCCAAAATAGGTATCCTGCCAACTAAGGAGAAAAATAATACCTAGTAGCTGCACCATGCATGTAACAAGGATGCAAGAACAACTATGCTATGCCCCATAACTGTGTTGTTCCCTGACAAATACAAGTAATCAGGATACTAAAAGAAAAAACAGTAATGGGTACTATAAATTGATGCAACTGGAATTAGCTGGATAACATCGATGTAATAAACAAATAGAGAGATAATTGACAGAACGGACAATCAGTTAATGCATTATTATTCATGGAAAACAGTGAGCAAGATTCTTTTATATATCAAGAACATTGTAAAATTACCTGTAGGTCTTTGGCAAGAGCTACAACTTCATCCAAATAAGCGTTTGATTCCTGCACCAAATTGTGATGAAATGTTAACAGACCAAGAAAAAATGAAGTTGCAAGAATAGTGAGGTATGATGAACAATGCCAGAAACTAATGCCGATGGTGATCACCAACAAAATCGGGCCAACAACTGACTGCTGCTTTTTGAAAGATCTTGTGAAAATATAGTATGCTGGATTAAAAATAAAATATTATATAAAATAGCAGGCATGAAACAAAAGAAAGCAATAGAGCAAAATCACCAAAGCGGCAGCAGATATGAAAGATAGCCAAAGCATCAAACTTGAGCCATGTCACTGGTATTTCCATTGTAAAACTGATTACACCAGAACAAATTTTAAATTTACAATCCCTTGGCATTACTAAATAATTTCCTTACTGTAATACCGAAAATTGTCTTGAGAATAGGCCCGGAACTCAGCTAATCTATGAAAAGAAAAATGATGAAGTAAACCAGAGTATTCGAGGACTGCTTCTATACACCCATGACTTTGCTGCTTCTAAGCAAACATGACATTTGAACACATTATACAGTCAAATCTTTCTAAGAACCTAAACTGTTAACAAAACAAAAATCTACTGCACGAGAACCCTAGAACATGATGTACGAAATTCAAGAGTAGCGAAATTCAAGAGAATACCTGATATTGATTTAATCGAAGGCAGAAGAAGAGATTTAGTCGAGCAGGATTTATCGAAGGCAGTCATCGATCTAGGTTTCTTTAGGTCTGAGGATTTACTATTTGTTTTTGTCGACTGTGTTTTAATTTTTTTTTTTACAAAAGTCGAATTTAGCTTGAAATTGGGTTCCATAACGCGCGTTTTTTTGGGTGGGAAAACGAAATTCACGGCGTGCAACATAAAACACGCCTTGAAATTTTGAAAAAACATGGCATGCAATTATTGAAGGCCATTAATTCATACAAAATACATAAAATCATGACGTGCATTCGAATGTGCGCCATAAATTGAATAAATTATGGCATGTGAAACTTAACGCCATATATTGTGCGTTCTAAAATCGTTATTTTCTTGTAGTGATTGAAAGAAAGATAGACACATTACTGAAATTGGCTTCACTCTCTTAGCCCAAGCCAATCTTCCCATGAAATATTGGTGGCATAGTTTTGAACATGTTGTCCACCCCATCAACATTCTACCAACACATGTTATTCAAGATAAATCTCCCTTTGAAATATTGTACAAGAAAGTCTCAGTCTATAGTAGTTGTAGAACATTTGGTTGTGCCTGTTATCCTCTTTTAAGACCCTATAAGACACATAAGTTTTAGTACCATACACAGCAGTGTACTTATCTAGGGTTGAGCTCTCACCACAAGGGACACATATGTGTTGATCCATCTAGTAGAATCTGTGTCTAAATATGTAAGTATCAATGAAAGTGTCTTCCCTCATAAAACCCTTGTTTCCACCATATTTGAGTCATATATTCCTAAATACTCCACTCATCTTAGCTTTACACTAAACAAGTATCATGTGTTGCCTCTTGATCCTAATATAGACCACATGGAGCAGCCTACATCATAGAATGTAGAGGGTACTGACACTACCCACTACTCCAGTACAGATGTCAAGTTCTTTTTCAAAATCACCATCCTCTGAACATAACTCAGAGTCAACTGCACACACTGATGCACCTATTGTATCTGCACAAGATGCTCCACCCATCCACCACATGCAGACCAGGTCTAAAAGTGAGATTTTCAAACCCAAGTGGTTTTCTAGGATGGCTCAGCAAGTCCATGGTGGTTCAAAAGAACCAACAAAAGTGGCAGATGCACTTGCACACCTAAGAATGGTCCAAGGAAATATAGAAGGAGTACAAAGCCTTAAGAAATAGTCATACATGGGATCTTGTTCAGCATATCCTTCCCAATATATTGTTGGGAATAAGTGGTGTTCAAGCAGAAACTCACACCAAATGGGAGTATCTTACAATATAAGGTAAGACTTGTTGTTAGAGGGCTCCACCAGCAACCTAGAGTGGACTATACAGATACATTCAGTCCAGTGGCTAAATCTTCAACAATTATAGTGGTGTTATCCTTAGTTGTCCAACAACATTGGCCCATTCAGCAGGTGGACATAAACAATGCATCCTTAAATGGAACACTTCACAAAAGCAGTTTACATGTCCCGGCCAGAAGGCTTTGTTGATCCTGCAAAGCCTTCACATGTCTGTAAATTAAATAAAGCCCTTAATGGCTTGATACATGCCCTTAGGGCATGGTTTGATAAAATGAAGACATGTCTTCTCATGTGGGAAACAATCAGTACTAGACTCTTCTCTATTTGAGTTCAAGTATGATAATGTTGTTTTGTATGTGCTGGTTTATGTAGATGACTTCCTCATCAGAGGCAATTCCACATCTGCCATTCAAAAGTTCATCAAGGTACTGAATTCCAGGTTCCCTCTCAAAGACCTTGGACCATTATCTCATTTTCTTGGTATGGAGGTTCACAGAACATTAGACACTCTGATCCTCTCACAAAAAATTGCACTACAGCTTCTTGACAAGATGGACATGTCCTATCTCAAGCCATGTCCTACACCTATGATTTCAGGGAAGATTCTCAGACCAGATGAAGGAGAAACACTACAAAATACTACTCCCTATAGGAGTGCTATTGGAGGTATACATTATTTGAACTTCACAATACCCGGACACATCATTTCTTTGTCAACACTCTCTCACAGTTCATGCATGCCCCAAATTCTGAACACCGGAAGGCTCTAAAAAAAGTACTCAGATATATCTAAGGTACAATACATCTTGGGGTTGTTTTTAAAGTTGTTGGCACCCTAAAGATACATGGTTAATATAATGCAGGCTGGGGGTGCAATCCTTTTGATAGAAAATCTGTAGCAGCTTACTGTGTTTACCTTGGGGTCTTCTCTAATTTCCTGGGCATCAAAGAAGCAGCAAGTTGTCTCATGTTCCAGTACATAGTCTGAGTATCGAGCATCGGCACACTTAGCTGGAGAAGTACTTTGGCTGCAGTCTCTTTTGAAGGAAATGCATATCAAGCTACACAAAATTCCACAACTCTACAGTGACAATATTGGGGTTGAATCTCTGGATCAGAATCCGGTCTTCCATGCTTGACGAAGCACACCGAAATAAATGTTCATTTTGTGAGGCACCATGTTTTAGTAGGCCATCTTCAAGTCTCTCATGTTTCCTCCCATGATCAGCTTGCAGACAAACCTCCTCACTAAACCCGATGGCCCAGGCACAATTACCTTTTCGAGACCAAACTTAATGTGGAACATTCCCATTTGGTTTAAGGGGGGCTGTTAAGGAAGAAGTGGGCTATGAACCGAGTTTAGGCGGAGCTGTGAACTAGATACTATTAGTAAGATTGTGACAAGTGTAGAGTCTAGGTTTTGGATAAGATGTTATTGTTATGAGTTTGTTAGATCTGTTAATTAAGTATAAACTATGATATAATGGTGTAATCATCTATGTATTGAATTAATGATTGAAGAAATCATCTATGTATTGAATTAATGATTGAAGAATCAATTTACTCCTAAATTCTAACTATATAACTCCATGAACCGGTGTACGAGACATGTTTCCATGTTATAGCGCCCATAATAAATATTCTTAAGCCACGTTATACATTCTGTCAAAGCAATTGAACTATCTATATTATATTCTTACTTGAGCATGGCTTCACAAGGGCAGTACCCTCTGTCTTGAGGCATTTTTGCAGATGATCATGGTTTGACGGAGGCTCTCAGAGCCCAGGAGACCTACCTTCAACAAGGCGTGCACATTATCCAAACGGTTAATTTTATACCCATTGAGGATAAAATGTGGTTGGAATCATCAGGTGGGGTGAGAGAATGCAACCTTATGACGGTTTCAATTTCATACGTAAATATATGAATTCGAATATGGATGCGAAAAATCGCACACACAAATATGACATTTCAGATTGAAGCATCCTGAGACATTTTTCTATTCTTTTAAGAACTAATGATCAGTTTTCTCAATAAAAACAACTAAAATGATAATTTCACAATGATCGAAGATAGCATTAATTACAAATGTCACAATGTGACGTGGCGTGACGATCAATGTATCATTGGATCTGCAACATATTATTGAATGAAATCCCTATTCTATGCTTTACAAACACAGTGACATGCACTTGTAAAGTGTCAATATGATTCAGACAATATTTTTCTGTGCCTCTTTCTCAAATTAACCCTACGTACGTACTGCCATTAATTAATTAAGGATCGAGATTCAGAAGGGCTGAGCTAACCTTGACAGCCAAGCTGTGCCTCTTTCTCTAAACCCTAACTACTGCCATTAATAAAGATCGAAATTCGGAAGGACCGAGCTAGCCATGACAGCCAAGCTGCAGAGATCTTCCAAAGTAATCATAGAGACACTCAGACACTCCTAGATGATGGCATCAGAAAGTAAAGTTGCCCATGAACTAGCTCCTCCTCATTTGCAACTTGACATGGAATTCTGTTTATTTTCAGTGTCTCAGAGCTGCAAAGGATGCAATTAGGGTTTCGGAACAAGATTTCGCCGGCTCTAACCGGCTCTGTCAGTTCTTGCAGTTCTCCGTTAACATGTATTACGTATATGCTGACTGTGGACGACGCTGCATGCACAAGCACTTTCTGCCTTGAGCTTGAAAATGGTGACCATCGACCCATTGACGGGAATATTTGTCAGAAAAAAATAATAATTTGCTATGGTTAGGTTTGGAGTTAATTAGGAGCTATATTAATTTGGTGCAAATAAAAGGGGTTTTATAACGGAAGGCAAGTTAAGAGAAATAACACAGAAATGGCAAAGGCGTGGGCTGACCGTGTCTCTCCTACCTAGTTTTAATTAGGACAAACAAAAGTTGATTATTATCGTGATAAATAACGTGTAACGGGTAGAAAGTTTTTACTTAGTTTCACACACATGAGAATAACAAGTGCATGCATGAAAATGACATGCATATTATAATATGTTTTACATAATTGTAACTATTAGTAATTAATGAATAAACTTACTATTTCGAGGGGCTAGGTTCGAGTCTCACTAGCAACATGTGTGTGTGCAGTGACGTGTATCTTGAAAATTTGTTTAGTAGGGTCAAAAAATGTTTTATGATTAAAAAATACTTTAGCGGGGCCCATTATTTTTGATATAAATATTACATTCTTTTTAAAATATAAGTCATCTTACACTTTTAATTTTGTCGCACAATATAAGTCATTCTACATTATCAATGCAACATTTATTACTATTTTCTCTATCTTACCCCTAATTTATTATTAAGGTAACTATTTTTTATTACTTAACAACTATTGCATTAATGATAGTCAATGGGCATTTTAGATATTAACCATCAAATTTATGACATTCAACAACTTTCTTAATCTGTGTGAACACACCTAGGATGACTTATATTTTGGAACGATTGTAGTAATATTTAACATTTTTATATTTTAGCAAGTACGTGAACCCCGTTTATTATAATGTGGCTTCGCCACTCTGTGTGGGTTATATCAGCTACATATATGGTAATTTCGTTCCGGAGAAAAAACAATGTATGTTTATCAATATTGACATGGTATGACCCGGAGTCTTACACGTGTCTCCTAAGGCCTCAATCGAATCATATTGGTAAAATGGTTAACTCAAGCCTAGCCACTACAGGGCCTCTAGCCTCAAAGACTTTAGCCAAGCTTTACCGACCTCATTCAAGTCATCCTTTGAGTTCATATTGTTAGCTCAGTTCAGTTTGGATGCAGCAAGAATCAATTCAGTTCGGTATAGTCTACCTGCAACTCACATTGCCGGCAGGACACAGGGTGTCTACGATCCCACATCACTGACTTGATGATCCGCTTATTCTGGTCGGTCATGAACATATATAACAGATCGTCCCAGAACTCAAATGGCGTTACGATTCAGTAATGGGCAAGATCTCACGATTTATCTACATTAACTCCACGATCTCATGATTGATTCTATTCATTGATTTAAGCCTAACTGTGCCATAAATGTCCCACGATGGCATCATACTGGTTCTCAATCATAGGCCCCGAAATCAGGAATTCATTCATTACCTCCCCACGCAGGACTCTTATATAAAGGACTCTTGAGTTAATAATACAAAGATACTTTCTCCAAAAGCCATTTCTTTCACACCTAGGTTGATTAGTTGGCTTGATCTCATACATTGTGGGTACATAACAGTCTCAACGACGCAGTCATAAATTATCAACAAAATCTTCAGTTTACTACAGTTAAACCTCGATAAATGAATAATCGTCAAATAAATAATTTTTTTTGGTCCCGACTTGGGCTAAAATAATGTTCGATAAATAAATCATCTCGCTAAACGAATATTTTTTTTCTGGTTCTAAAGGTATTCATTTATCGAGGTTTAACTGTAGTTGGGATTATC
Source organism: Gentiana macrophylla (assembly GCA_026214975.1). Lineage (NCBI taxonomy): Eukaryota > Viridiplantae > Streptophyta > Magnoliopsida > Gentianales > Gentianaceae > Gentiana > Gentiana macrophylla. Next base: position 23,815,635 of record CM047814.1, read on the forward strand.
CTTAAAGAATCCGATGATCCGTTAATTGAACCCGAAGATCATTAAATATCATGATTAAATATTCACAAGTATGAAATGACAAATTGTATAATCTTATTTATAACATGCGTAATTGTCTACATCATCGAATTAGACACTGGTTATGACAAATTGCTTGTAGCTTTCGGACATTTTTTAGGTATAATATCAAATGGTTTGATTTGAAGGATGGAATTCGATTAATAAGATGAAGCTGAAAAAAGGTACTCCCTCTCTCTCTCTTTTTTTCCCTTTTTTTTCCAAACGACACATCTTAGAATTTGTTTTATTTTTGTTTATCTATTATTTTAAATTACCAATGCAGTATTTATTACTATTTTTCTTTTTTACCCTTCATTTCAATAACCCAATTTTTTGTATAATTTTCCATGCAATTAAAGGTAATTTTGTTATTTTATATTCTATTTCAGACACATTAATCATTTTTTTAGTCTCTTCGCTCTCCGATAGTTAATCTATGAATTTGAAGATTAATAATTAATTTCATCCTTATGAAAGTAACCAAAGATTTTTTAAGTTGTAATGATGTGATATCTCACGCCGGTAAAATAAGTGAATGCTCACCCCCATATAAGTGTGAGACATAAAGATTTTGTCAACTCTAATTAGCCCTTTTAGACCAAACGATGGCGGTTTTAAAGCAGTTAGCGGACCATTTATATTCATTTAAATTTCAATCAGGCCGAAGTGCTGGAGGCGTTACACTAGTTGATTCCGAGGTGGACAGAGTGTGTGCTTTTCGCCATTTAGAATTAACTCTCGACTCTATGCTATTTAGTTCTGACCCGCATCCGTGGTGGAGGGCTATTTTCAATCGCAAATATATTCATCCACCGTTTTCAGGAGCATATTGTGAGAGAATAATGTATTGATGGTAATGGAATGACCATCCCAAATGATGAGCCCTTAATCAGAAATAGACCGTGTTGTTATTATATGTATGATGGCGTTTAAGTTATATCAATGTTATACGCAATCTGTATTTGATTGCTTCAAAATATATCATCTATACTTTTCATTTAAACAATTGTAAATCATTTAAATGTCTTTACACGTGCTACATTGTTTGATAAATACAATTATATCAAATTGTTTATGTAATGCACTAATGTCATTGAAGCTAGTCTCATTAAGGTATATTGTATACGTCTTAAAAGACTCAATTGATGATGATCACACAATACCTGAGCAATGTACTACACAATACATCATATAACACATTATACATCAAAATAAACAACTAAATTAATGTGTTATAATATTGTAACTAAAAATACTCAATCTCCAATCTGAATAGTTAACCTTCTATGAGTTCTATCTTGTATCTAATTGAACAAGAAGAAAAGTCTTTATAGATTGATCTACCTTTAATGAATGAGAGCTAATAGAAAGACATGACTAAAATGTATGAGTGTTAATGAACATACTGATTGAACTAATTGAGTGAAGCTCTCAAGATCCAAAGTGCAGCCTCTTGTCAATGAGTACAAGTAAGTATACCAAAACAAAGATCTTGAAGTTTTGAAGATTCCAGAAATCATATGCTCATAAACAGTGAAGGCAAGAACAATACTTGTCAAATTATGTAAGTGTATCACTTGTAAATGTGTATGTGTTGCTCTATAAACCAACACAACCTTGAGTGTATGTGCCGATCTCTTAGTAAATTAACACACAAGGTTATTGAGTGAATTTTCAAATCTAAGGGTTATCATTCATTGGTAGTAGACTAGAGGTAGGCCTTATGGATGAACTACTATACATAGTTGTGTTCACTACGTACTTTATGTCTAACTCTATCAGCATACCTGATCATTTCTTAAATTTCTTACTTAGACATTTGTACACTTGATATAACATATAAGGAATAAGCATGCGTTGCCTTTACACATTGATATGATAGGTTAATTTGATAAGAACACTAATACGTCATTGCAGACAATATTGGAGTCATTGCACATATAGTGATACTTAGTCATTGAAGTGTTCGAATTTATAACTTGTTCCAAAGTGTTGTAATTGCTCACACAACTTCATTAAAATCTTAATTGTCAGGAATCTTAGTTTTGATGATTGTCACACCAGCTGTGATAGATGCATGCGAGGTTATATTTGAAACTGCATATGTTTTAACTAGAGTCTGATTATTGTATAAATTCAATCAGACAAGCAATGTAATATATGCTTGATAGGTCTTCATGGGCTTACATGCTTTACTTAAGTCTGAAGACATCAAGGCTGAGGAACCAAACTCAGCAGTGAAGACTGAAGATCTGAAAACTGAAGGTTTCAGACTCAGGTTTAAGGAACCTAAAAGTCGAAGTCAAAAAGTTATTGTCAAATTAGTTTGTGATGCTTGAAATAAATTTATGATACTTGTATATCAATGTGATGAAAAGAGAAATACGGAGTACTCTGATCTCGGCATATATAAAGATCAGAGATAAAGAGTTTAGATCTAATGGAAGTTCAGATCTGATATGAAGTGAAATAATGAATCAGATGCAAGTTGATGGTTAGGGCTAAAGATAAAACATAAGCTAATGAATCATATGCAAGTTGATGGTTAGAGCTAAAGGATAAAACATAAGCAAGAAAACAGACTTGATGGATGAATTCAGATCAGATATAAAGGATTAATCAGATCTGAAGTATAATAATAAAGACAAGGGTAAACGTTCACATGTAGAGAAAAGCTAAAGAGACGAAAGAAAATTTAATGCAAACAAGAATGTCAGATCTACTTTTTCATAATGATAGACATATGCCAGCCACAAATCAGAAAAGTTATCCAACCTGTTGAAATAGTGTCCTAAACCCAATCGGGTTGGACCGGATCCGATCGGGTCGGATCATTTCTACTATTTCTTTATGTTTATACATATGTTAAATGGCTTTTATGTTGTCATATATCATTCTTCTAAAGAACCAATTATGAATTGTTATATGATAACGTCATTAGTATTAAAGCGTGATAGAGAAACCATTATAAAGCGATTATGGTTGATGAGATCTCTAATCACTTTAATAAGTTTGATACTTAAATGTCTCAGGGTGATGTACTATTAAGCAGGGCATTGATAGTATGAAACAGGCTAGCACGTATTAGATGTCTTCTTGCTCTTTAGAGGCGGGGATAGATCTCGTCTATCGAAGTGTAGAGACACTTGGGTATGCGTGGGCGTGTATTAGAGAATGCGTGCGTTAGGCGACCCACTTACACGGATAAGTGTCACACTATGTGACGGTTGTGTAATTATCCTTGAGACCGAGTCTTCGGCATCACGGTGTGGATTGTCATGCTTTGACACTATTGAGGTTTTCTTAGCCACGGGCTATCATGCGGTAGTGATTGGGTATGATCTTCAAGCATGCGGAGTATACATGATTGGTCGTCCGGGAATCGCGTATCTATGATTGGGATCGAATATCCGAAATGGCCTTCTTATAAGGAATGTCGTACTCTCGTGAATCTTTGCAAAGTGGGAGAAAGCGAGTTACTTGAGAGAGCATGATATCCAGATTATAAGATACGATCGTTAATGTTTGACACTCGACGTGCGACCGTATGGATATTATTACGGCGATAGGATTGTAAGTTACACGGTAATCGCTTCACATGAAAGGTAGTAGTCATTGCATTTGACTCTTCCGATGATTGGGGTCACGGTGTGTTGCTAGACGCTATCCCGTGATCGTTAGGTATGAAGGGCATTTTAAGTAATTTGCACTTTGTATCAACGGCCAACATATTCGAAGCCTATCGGGTCACACACATATGAACATCTAGCCGGATTAAAATGTGGTTATAGATGATAACCAAATAAGGAAGGTTTATCTCGTACTATAAAGGTTATAGTGGTAAATTAATATGGTGGTATTTATTTATTATGAATAAATTAAATACACGATATTAATTATGTTGATTAATTAAATATACATATATGATGTGCATGTCGAAATTATGTATATATGTGATATACATGTATTTTGCAAATTAATTAATCATAGCATTATATTAATTAAAGAATGTTCCGGATGCCAAATCTTTGGGATATGGGGCGCCACTTTCAATGTGTATAAGATACATTTGGATTGTGCAATTTAATTAATGGTATTACCATATATTAATATTAGATATTAATATATATACATGTATTTGTGTACATGCGTGTACCATGCATGTATGTGATATGCATGTGCACTTGTGTAATAACTATATTTGTATATAGATTTATTTGTGTATTATATATGTGATATATACACATGTGTGAATTGATTTATGGTAATAAAATAAAGATAGTCAATATTAGATATTGACAATATCTTGGAAATATTCAATATGAGATATTGACAATATCCTAGATTTATTTAATATAAGATATTATAATAAATGAGATAAATCAATCAAATATATTTTCCTTATTTTATTGGAAAATGTTTTCTTCTCTCTACTCTACTGTGGAAGCGCCCATACACTATAAATATAGTGTGGGTGTCAAGCTCTTTTGTACATCATAATTTCAAGAGCTCAAAGTTCTTGTGTAAAAGCAGAGCATCTTTTAGAGAGTTGGAGAGAGGGAAAGGGCCGGTCTAGCAACCGGAGTTTTCCAATAACAATCCATGATGGGATTCCGCGGGTCGTTCGTGTGGACTAGCGGTAGAGGCCGAACACTTGGGCGGCTCTATGCAGAACTACTCTCCTTAGACAGTCAAAGCGTCGATCTTTTAGATCAACCAAGGTAACCACCGTCTACTACTTGTTTGTTTATTGCTTAAACGAAGTCGATCTTGGGTCAATAGGAAATAAATTTTTGAATTCCGCTGCGTTCCCGCATAGATTTCCTAACACAACCGTACCAGCAACGTTCAATTGTTAGAACAATGTCTATTTGATGAATCAACGGCTACATTTGAAATACACATTGAAGATTTACAACGTTCAAATTAGCCAGCTTAGTAGACTTGAAGAATCATATCTGAAGAAGCAAAATGATCAAATCTGAATCAATATACTTCCCTCCTATAAATACAGGACTTAAGCCATTTGAAAAACAAGAATTTTGGGAACCCTTTGGAAGCTATATTGAAATAATCTAGTAAGTAGGAAAGAAAGAGAAAATAAACTGAGAAATGTTACAAGAGCTTATAATATATATCCAGAAAAGATGCAAATTACTCAAACTACAAAGATCAATCATGCATCAACTCTTGAATGAATTTGAGCACATTCTGAAGCTACAAAGTCATATCCAGCAAGTCATGATTCTTCGATCCAACTTGTTGATTAACTACTCCAACTTGATTATTCAATATGGAGTTAATATATGAAGTTGTGCAAGCAGTCAAGGACAAAAGATTAGTGAAGAAGCATTCGGCTTTGAAGGACTGAGGCGGTTAAAGCAAAGAGATCCGTCAAGGAACTGTGTTGCGGTGGAGCGGTAGAAGAAGCAATCTAACTTCGAAGGAATGGTAGAGTTGAATCAGTGAAGCAGCTTAGAGAAGCTTAGGAGTAATTCCTTATCAATGATTGATAACTCACATTGTGAAGCAGCTGAGAGGGTTGTCAAGACAATCTCACTGTTGTAAAGAAGTATGTGTACAATAGTGAATTCCTCCTACATGACAAGAGAAACGGTGACTAAGGAATTACTTCACCATGAACATCGATAACAAAGTTTGTGCCCATTTACTTTCAGTCTTTATATTATGCAAGTTTAATCCAGCACTTCATTCAGTTCTTACTATTCATAGATTTGAAAACAGAATTTAAAAAGGCTTTGATTTTGCTATGCATTGAACTTGCTGAGAAATTTTTTAAAATACAACTAGTTCATTCACACCCCGCTGAACTTTTTCATGCCTTTTCAATAGACGAACATCAACTAAATGTAACGCCCCGCTCCTAGATACCGAGCCCTTATCCGGAAGAGAAAGTTCGGCGCGTATAACGTTAAATAAATCTAAAATTATACGCCAGCCTCTACGTCGTCGTATCAAAAATAAAGCAACGGAAGTCCAAAAGACTCGGGTAAAAACCATAAATGCTACTAGAATAGAAAAAAAACCGTCTAGGGGTAAAAGCAAAAGCTTACAACAACGGTAACAAGCTTACAACGTACGATGTCCCAAAGAGAAGATACAAAGCTAGTCTTACAAACTTGAAATAAAAGTACAACAAGCTTATAAGAGAATCTACAAGATAAACCGTACAACCTTTAAAAGGGAAGTGAAGGAAAACATCAGAGTGACTTCAACGCCATCAAAACGTCATTGAACTCCTCGACGAGCTCAAGGCTAACTCGATCAACTGTGTTCGTCTTCTCACCCCAAACACATAGAAAAACATATGCATTCGAGGTAAGTACAACGTACTTAGCAAGAAAGAAGAAAGCTATGATATCAACTATAGTTTATAAAGAAAAGATAATTATTTAGTTAGTTATTTAAGTGAGACCGACTCGATCCTAGGGTTCACTTCATGCTCATCAACATGTTGTGACTAACTGTTTCTAACTTAACCTATCTATGTTACAACCGCACTCAAGGGCACTACTGCGCATCCACTTGGAGTCCTCTGTACTTAGGGTCTTTGACCTCTGAGTTCTCTTACCTTGAGGACACTCTTTGCAACATATTAGTGGATCACACCAATACCCACGAAGTCTAGAAAGGTAGACTCCGATAGCACGCACACCTCCTCAGTGAGTCCCTCCGTACTTAGGGTCTTTTTGACTCACGGTTCTTCCACCTTCCGAGTAGCACATGCATCATCGCGATTTAGCTTTGGTGCCTAGCCAAGAGAGACATGTTGTTTAATCTTTTACTAGTCACATCGTGAGTTTATTAAGTTATTAACTAGCCACCTAAGTGTTTTCAAATAATCTCCTCACCCATACTACTCTCTTCCTAGACCACTGTACACGGACAAGTCCTAGCACATACACGGACATTGATGAATCCTAATTCATCAAAGCACAAGCCTATCATGCTCTTCCGACGGATCCGAACTTCAACTCCCTTTTAAGAGTACATTCGGTGTTTTAACGAACGAATCGAAGCTCAATTCAGGCTTGTCTATGTTTATACCATATTAACATATCATATATAAAGGTTTCATAAAGATAAATCATGTTTATAAGGCTGAACAACAACCCACAAAGAAAGAAGGACAAAACAAGCTAGACGCCCGTTTAAGCCCCTGGACGCCCATCTGAATCTTACTGAACGCCCGTCCAAAGCTGGACGCCCGTCCACTATACCCAGACGCCCGTCCACCTAACACGATTTCAATCTGAATGTAAAAATAGCACTTGAGGCGCCCGTCCGGTTAAGCCAGGCGCCCGTCTGAGACCTGAACTAAGCGACGCCCGTCGAGATAATCTGGGCGCCCGTCCCACCTGGATTCGACCAAAACCTAATATCATCACCATGCGATTTCCAGATCGTATTTCAACCAAAACAATGAGCAAATTAACACGGTAAGCACAAAAATCTTCATCAAAAGACACCATATACTCTATAGACATTAACCAATGCAACCTCATCCTCTAACACCAAAACTTCTTGAGAAAGATTTAATCCTTACAACTAAGAATTGAAATCATAGGAATAGCTTTTATTACCTAATGCAGCCTGAAAAGTCGATCAAAACTCAAAGAAAAGCCTCTTTGCTATGCCACCCAACGAGAATACCAAACGATGCTTGATCCACAACGGTTCCAAAACTTGCTCTTGCTCTAAAAAAAGCGACCAACTCTTTCTCTTGGAATTGTGAAAAACTCTTGGCTCTCTTTTTCTTTCTCACAAAGTCGCACAATAGGTAATGGGAGAAATGGCGAAGAAGGGAGTAATTAGTGATAAACTCTTTTTTACAACCTAACTCCTTCTTAAACCCTTTTTCCCTAATTACCCTTGCTTTAAAACAAAACCTGATTTTCCTTTTAATTATAGATATAAGACTCGAAATATATATATAAAACGTCCAAAAATATAACTCCGAATAAAAGAAGGAAACCGAACCTAATATTTCATTTTATAAAAGACACGTCTGTACTTTCCGAAAATCGAATATCACATAACCCCAAAAATTCTTTTAAATTTAGGTTTCGAATATATATACACATATATAAATATACTTCAAATCGTTTAATTAAATAACCCGAAAAACCTGAATTTGTTAAAAGACTCTTTTACCCTTTTCTGAAAAGTCGGGATGTTACACTAAAAATTTAGATTATGTTGAACCAGTCTTGATTAGTTTTGGAAGCTCAATTGCAGCTCACAATTCAAAGATACCAACTGTCCCTGAATATGGATTGACACTCATCATGAATCATCTTGAATTGTGTTTCATTTGAAATTTGTATAGTTTATTGAGAACTATGTTGCTCAAATGACCTATGTAAGTGTCCATAACTCAATTTTAAGTTCAATTCTTCATTTCCAACTTGATTAAAAACTTGTTCTTAGTGAAAGCTTTTCAAGCATTGTGGGAAATCAAAAGGGGCACCAAAAAAAATAGTCTTGCAACACCTCTTGTTTTTTATACAATATTTAGAAATTATGATTTTATTGATATTCACAGTTGAGCAGTATTACACTATATATAGGAAAATACAGTAAGGCTACAAATACCGTAAAGCTAGAATTAAGGCTAGATACATTCCTATAAATCCTCTAACAGTAAATACAAACATATTATCTAAATAATATGTACAAATATATATATATACAGCTAATACCACCCCTCAAGGTGAACGAGGGACGAGACCCAACTTGTTGCGCTGCTGAACAAAGGCCAAGCGAGGGAGAGACTTGGTGAGACAATCAGCAAGTTGTTCCTGAGCACTAACATGTGCAACCCGTAAAGAACCGCGTTGCACCTGATCTCGTATGAAGTGATAATCAATGGCAACGTGTTTCATCCGTGAGTGAAAAACCGGGTTGTGACAGAATCACGTAGTGCCCAAATTGTCACGATGAGACAACCGGGCTCGAGGTGGGGAAAAACCAAGATCACGTAGCAAAAAAGTAACCCACATGAGCTCCAGATGGTGGAGGCAACAGAGCGATACTCGGCCTCGATGAAGACTGGCAATAGTAGATCGCTTCTTGGGCTCCAAGAGATGGCATTTACGCCAAGATAGACAACGTAAGCCCCATGAGAAGCATAATCATCATGAGAGCCACCCGGTCGGCATCCGAGAAAGCATGAAGAACCGGAGGAGTCACGGTAAAGCTGCAGGCCTAACTCAACTGTCGACCAAATACCGAAGCATGCGCTTAGCATAATTCCAATGAAGATCCGTAGGGGCATGCATGAACTAGGAGATTTTATTCAACGAAAAGCAAGATCCGGACGGGTAAACAAGAGATATTGCAAGCGCCAATAACCATCGATACTTAGACGTATCATCAAGTGGAGAACCGGTCGAGCGGTAAGGCGGATAAATCACCGGCGGTGGAGTAGTGACCGGATTAGCTTTGATCCATGTGAAAGCGAGCAAGGATCTCGATGGCATATCGCTTCGAGATAAAATACACCCGTGATCATTGTGTATAATCTCAATGCTCAAAAAATAAGAGAGTGCACCAAGATCATTGAGAGCAAACCGACGACCCAACAAAGATATGAACGTCTCAAGAGCCATAGTGTCATTCCCTGTAAGGATGATGTCATCCACATATACCAAAATATAAATAGTAATAGTACCGGCATTGTAGATGAAAAGCGATGAATCAGCAGTAGCATTCCTGAAGTTACTAGAAAGGAGAAATCCCTTAAGCTCCTCATACCAAGCCCTAGGAGCCTGCTTCAACCCATAGATAGCCTTGCGTAACTTACACATATGGTCAGGAAGCTCTGTGTTGATGAACCCCGGTGGCTGGGCCAAGTATACATCCTCAGACAGATGACCCTGCAAAAACGCGTTGTTGATATCTAGCTGGCGTAAAGACCACCCATGAGATAGTGCCAGAGTAAGAACCACACGCACTGTAGTGGGTTTAACCACCGGGCTAAACGTCTTATAATAGTCAATGACAGGACGTTGAGTGAACCCCTTAGCCACAAGCCGAGCCTTGTGACGATCAATAGTGCCATCTGGGTGACACTTGAGACGAAAAATCCACTTAGAACTGATGACATTCTGATTAAGGCGAGAGGGAAGCAGGGACCACGTCTCATTGTGAATGAGAGCGTCATATTCCTCCTGCATGGCAGTTCTCCAATTTGGATTTTTAAGAGCTTGGGTTATGTTGGTAGGTACAGTGTCAAGAGATGTAGGAAGGTGAGTGTGGAGGTTGAGCTTTTGGATAGGTTAATGAATGTGATCACGAGCTCGAGTAATCATTGGATGGGTGGACGTGGGGATTGGTGGAGGAGGAGGTGACGGGGAGGATTAGGTGGAGAGGGTGGTGGTGGGGGGGAGGTGGGGGAGGTGGAGTGGAAGGAGGGGACGGGGAATGAGGTGGAGTGTAGATAGGAAGGGGGATAGGAGGAGAGGGGGTACCAGTCCGAGATAGAGGCAAGAGTAAGAGAGAAAGTAGAGGGAACCGAGTGTGTGGTGGAGGTAAAAGGGAAGACAGACTCAACGAACTTGACATGACATGAGATATACATGCGAGACTCTACTAGTTAAGTAGCTTGATGAGTGCGCATGTTGATTAACAACATAGCCAAGAAAAAAACAAGGGCGAAGAACGAGGTTGAAGTTTGTGGTGTGTAGGGGCGCTTGACCAGGGATAGCGAGAGACAACCAAAGATACGAAGTTTAGTATAGTTTGGGGCGTTTTAAAGATGGATTCATAGGGGTAAGCATGTTAAGAGTAGGTGTTGGCATACGATTAATAAGGTAAATAGCGGTGGAAAAGGCAAAAGGCCAGAAAGAAGTAGGGACGGAAGCGTGAGATAAAAGGGCTAGGCCAGTTTCAACGATATGCATATTGCGGCGTTCAGAAATACCATTATGTTCAGGGGTGTAAGGTGGAGTGGTAAAGAAGGAAATGCCGTTGGTTGCAAAATATTCACGTAGAGATATAAATTCACCACCGTTATCAGAATAAATTATTTTAATTGGATTTTCAAAGTATTTTTCAACAATGGTCGGAAGCGTATCAAGGTAGAGTGAACATCAGAATTTCGTGCTAGTGGATAAAACCAGATATAACGCGTAAAATGATCAACAAAAATAATAAAATATTTGAAACCATCAGCGGAAATAACAGGTGATGTCCACACATCACTAAAAATGATCTCGAGAGGATGAGACGAATGTAAAGTAGATTCACCAAAAGGCAGTTTATGGCTATTACTCTCTAAGCATGCAGAGCAATGCAAAAAAAAAGTATTATTGGACTGTAAATTAATTTTCTCAAAACAGAAGATAAAATTGGATGAGCCGGATGACCCAACCGATGATGCCAATCTTGAGAGGAGGCTTTATTGGAAACGAAGGCGACAATGGGAGGATTGGGCCACTCGTACAGTCCGTTTTTAACTGGACCACGGAGGATAGGCTTGGTCGTCTGAATGTCCTTCACAACAAATTCAGATGGTAAGAATTCGACAAATAAATTATTGGCTTTACACAATTGTGAGATAGAAAGTAAATTACGGGACATGCTGGGGACACAGAGGACATTACGTAACGAAATAGATTTGGCAGAATTAATAGGAATTGAAGAAGTGCCAGTATGAGTAATAGAGAGGCCCTTAGCATCACCAACCAGAAGGTCATCAGTGCCAGTGTATGGAGCATGTAGAGACAGATTCTGCAAATCCGACTTCACATGATGGGATGCTCCACTATCCAAAAGCCAATTGGGAGCATTCGAGTCAAACTGATCCGAGTCGGGTGCTGGGGCAGCCACATGTGCCTGAGGCCGTGGTGATTGTTGACCCGGTGAACCAAAAATGTGGCTGGTGATCGCAAACATAGGGCGATTCATGTGCATAATGACCCTGAACAAAACAAAGTTGGAACTTACCCAAAAACGGACGACGGTTCGCGTTATTAGAGCCATAGTTACTGGCTGAATTTGATGACCCAGTAACGCTGCTGTTTCCACGCCATAATGGCTGCTGTTGAACAGAATTACTACCGCTGCCACTACCAAGGTTTCCGGCGGGATTCTGACCATAAGCATTACCTGCGCTAGGAAAACGATGGGCTTGTTGCTGTGAAGAAGAGCCGGTGTTCCTCCATTGCTGCGGCTGGGAAGCAGACCGTGAAGGGTGAGACGGCGGCCTATACGCCGCGTGGGCTGTGGCCGGTCCAAATTGCGCACCGGTGGAGGCTGAATAGGGCTGAAAGTTCAATAGCTTCTCATGAAGCTCCTCAAACGATATTACGGTGTCCTGAACAGCAATGGCACGCGCAATATCAGAATATTCAGGGCCTATATTGCTGAGGACAAGATGAACAAAATCGTCATGATCCATTGGCGACCCGAGTAAGGCGAGTTCATCACGTTTGTGCTTCATCGTGTAGAGAAATTGATGAACCGAGGTGGAACCGCGTTGATGAGCTCTCATGGCGTCTTTAAGGTTGCGAATTCGGGCCCGAGATGGAGTGGCGTGGACATCTGTTAGCGTCTTCCATGCCTGCATGGGCAGCCGTTTTGGTGCCATAAAGAAGTGTGGTTGTCTCCGGCGTGAGGGAAGCAATCAGCAGGTTATGGATTAAATTATCCTAACGCGTATGGGTGACAAATTCAGGATTAGGAGCAGTCTGGCCGTTGGCGGCGGTGATGGTGGCCGGCGATATGGCCTTGGTACCGTCTACGTACCCAAAAAGACTGTTACCAACGAGAAGGGACTCTATTTGCATGAACCAAACGTGGTAGTTGTTGGCATCAAGCTTAATTGTGGCTTGAGCAGCCGTATTGAATGTAACTAGAGTGGTGGTGGTAGTCATAATTGCCGGTGAGAGGGAGGAGGCCGACTGAAAATTTGCAGAAGATGAAGAAGGGTTTGCGTATGAACCCTAGATTTTCAGAAGAAAAGAAAAAAAAAACAGAGGATAAAAGGCGGCTGTATTTAGGAAAGAGGGGGAAAAAAATTTTATTTTCCGTATTTGGGATCGAGAAGCTCTGATACCATAATACAATATTTAGAAATTATGATTTTATTGATATTCACAGTTGAGCAGTATTACACTATATATAGGAAAATACAGTAATGCTACAAATACCGTAAAGCTAGAATTAAGGCTAGATACATTCCTATAAATCCTCTAACAGTAAATACAAATATATTATCTAAATAATATGTACAAATATATATATATACAGCTAATAGTTTTTTCTTTTTTTCTTTCTTTTATTCTACGTACCCCTCTCCTAATTGCTAGTTTTCATAGAAAAGATCCCAAAAATTGGTATCAAAGCTTCATCTATTAAATCTACTAGAAGTGATAGAAGACAATATTATTCAAATAAATAATATTAACAATATACACACATTAATTACAGAATATATAATTATTCTGTAATTAATACGTAATATCTACAATTAATGTGTGAATATTGCTATTAAATAATAGTATCACTTTCTCTCATATATAAAGGAGTACCAGTGTAACATTTTGATCAATCAATAAAAACACCACTTCAGTCTTTATATTTCTGCTAGTATTCTGATTTTTTTTATGGTATCAGAGCAGGAGGCGGGGGTTCGAAAGCCTTAACATTGGTGAACTCTCGCCCGTTCCCTCTTCCGCTTTCGAGATTTTCTATTCATTTCCACACAATCCTTAATCAACCGATGCTGTTTTATTTGAATTGCTAGCCTTTTTCTCATCCGATCAAGAAATCTTTGTTGTCACACAATTGTTTTTTTTATTTTTTCCCACATATGACAACAAAAATCACAAGCCTTTCAATTCTAATCATCCATCCATCCGTTTTAGATCTCCTCCAAATAAGTTTTTTACTTTTTTTTAGTTCATTTATTTATTAATATATATATAAACATATAATGCTATGTGAGATGTTTTATTCTGGCACCCTTCATATCTCTCTTTTACAACAGTGATGCAGATCAACCACAACAATCGGAGGCTGATGACATGGGGAAAAAGAAAAATCTTTGGACTTCGGCACATTCGTCGGAGTGGAGATGCCCTCCAAACAAATCACAACTATAGACTCCGGAAGAATTGCCGGAGTGGAGATGCCCTCCAAACAAGTCACAACTATGGACTCCGGAAGAACCGCCGGAGTGGAGATGCCCTCCACAAAATCACACATATGGACTCCGGAAGAACAGCCGGAGTGGAGATGCCCTCCAAAACACAACAATCTATGGACTCCGGAAAAGCATGCGGAGTGGAGATGCCCTCCAAAAATCACAACTATAGACTCCAGAAGAACAACTGGGGTGGAGATGCCCTCCAAAATATCAACTATGGACTCCGGAAGAACAATCGGAGTGGAGATGCCTTCCAAAAATCACAACTATGGACTCCGGAAGACTCACCGGGGTGGAGATGCCCTTCAAATTATGCCAAGACAAACTCAGCCTCCAAACCCGGCCTCGTTTGAGGGAGGGTGATAGAATACAATATTATTCAAATAAATAATATTAACAATATACACACATTAATTACATAATATATAATTATTCTGTAATTAATGCGTAATATCTACAATTAATGTGTGAATATTGCTATTAAATAATAGTATCACTTTCTCTCCTATATAAAGGAGTACCAGTGTAACATTTTGATCAATCAATAAAAACACCACTTCAGTCTTTATATTTCTGCTAGTATTCTGATTTTCTTTAAGAAGTATCTGAGCCATGTTGAAGTTGGAAAGTTTATCATCAGACTTGAACAACAAAAGAACAATCTTGACATCATTTGATCCTTTAGCTTGGAAATCTTGTAGTTGTTAATTGTCTTGACTTAAGACAATTTTCTAGCTGTATCTTTGAACTTTAAACTTCAAATTCAACGACTTGATCTTAGATATCATGTGTGTATCTATTTGCATTAAATATAGCTTCGCTTCTTCATCAACCAACCGACAACATGAAGGTCTTTCAAACCTAAGGCCACCAATCTTTGATGATAGGTACTATGACCGATGGAACAAGTCCATGAGAATTTCACTTGGAGTCTCTGGACATTGACCCCAAACCTTATGAGCAAGAGCAGGTCATGACTCTTGTACATAGTAAAATGCTTAATTATATGGAACCTTGTGTGCATAGAAATCATGTGAGACCATCTAGGAATGATCACGCTAAACTTAGACACATTCATATGCATCCTCCTAGAGGCTAGATATATAAATATCATACATACTTTCAAGGCGAATGATATATGTATGATGAGTTTAGGTATTTGAATGTTTATCATGAAAAGCCAATTAGTTATATGAGAACCAAGATCAGGATTATGAAGGTCTGTATTCTTAAATTTTCACTTCTTGGTTGATGATATGTATTAACCATGGAAGTGTTGGATATCTGAAACCGAATCTGGATCCGATCCATAATTGGATCGTCGATCGATTCACAAGACCGATCGAGACACTCGATCATGCACAGCGGAAGCTACGAATTAAAATTCGTTTTTCGATTTTACCACGATATGATTCGCATAACAAATTAATCTACAAGAAGGTTAGTAGATTTACCCCAACAGGAGAGAAGCCGTGATCTTCCGGATTGTATCTCCAAGCGACGACTGGTGGACGTCGATCCTCGTAGTAAAACCTCCTCGAATATGCTCAAGAAAAACTCCAATGGCAAAGACAAGAAAACAAAAATTTGAGTGTTTATCTTTTACACACAAATTTATTTTTTCCTTTTAGGAAAATAAAACATTTATCCAATAGGAAAACAAATTTCCTATTTATCCAATAAAAAAACTAAATAATTACATTATCCACATTATAATTAATTCGGAGAATTTTTTTCCCAAAATCCAAAATAATATGGCGTCATTTTTATGCCATTTGGGATAATAGAAAATGTTTTTACATATTACATATTATTTACCGAATAAATAATATTCATATATTCATTAAATAGAATTAACTATTTAGTTTATTCTCGAGTTCATTAAACGAAAAAACACTCGCGTGTTAGGAGCCAACCTGGGACCATTGACCTATATAACTGTAGAGTATTACAATAAATTGAATAAAATATTCATCGAATGTAACATTTCTATTCAACTTATTAATTCGAATTACGCCACCATAAATCAAAAATCGAACTCTATCGATTATAGATATAACTTATTCTCAAAACGTCGAGTCAATAAGTGTCCATTGATATAATCATTACATACAGACTAACCCTCCATAGACAACGAAGTGGGATTATTTCCATAAATCTTCATCATTACAACTTATCATTATTTACCATTAACCCACTAGTGATCAATTAGTTCATAACCAATACGAAATCGGCCGATGGATCAGTTTCTAGGATCAACAAATAAGAGAATTGTCGTTCTACTTCCCGCAGGAAGGAATAGATTTTATATCTGTGAGACACACACTCCTCACTCATTCCAGAATAGTGCCAACGTGAAAGTGATTGGACCGCGCCTCTTAGCAATCCTATCGAACACATCAAACTCTATCTTGAAACAAGCATGCGTCTGCAATCACTTCAGGATTAAAGTTAAACCATTTATGACCATCTTGTGATTTAATAGCATTTCCCTATCACGGAATTCTATGAGAAATGCAGATTAAATAGATTCAGTCATATATGACTACATCATATATAAATGCCCCACTTAGATAACCAATATCGACAGTTCGGATAAGACGGTCACACCTTAAAGTGTTGTGGTCGCATTAATGGTGGTTTAATCAATAGACCTCATACTTTAATTAACTTCACCACGGACTTACAGTTCAAGTGTATCACCATAAACTTAATCCTCATGTGTGACACACACTAAGTTATGGCTACATATGATACGACTTGGGGTTTTCAGCAGTGTATTAAATATAAGCACAAAACAAATAATAAGATGAAATAAAATCTGTCATTTAGTAATTATAAAAACAATTACATAAATTGTTTTTTGGTATTACTCCCAATAGGAAGGTCCCAATGATTAAGGGTGCATATGGATGTAACATTGTTTTGAAAGTTTATATGAAGTTCAATATGGATGTTGAATCTACCAACTGGTCAGGACCGGCCCTCTCTTGTGAGGCGGAGGAGGCGAGGGTCTTAGGCCCAACAATGCCGACGGCCAACGTTATATGTTTGTTAAAAAAAAAAAAATCCGTGTAGATCCAAATCCGATCCAACCTAATATGTGGGCCTAAAACAAATTACTCGAATCGATGAAGGTCAAAAAAAAATTTACTTGACCTAATTCGAATCGATAAGTATGTAACTTCGAACTATTAGGCCAAATTCGACAATTTGGTCTGATGCCCAAAAAATGGGAAATAACACAAAAGGCAAGATACCAGGGGAAGCCACATCTGGTACAGTTGATAATTTGTCTTTTAATTTGTTGAGTATATCTCAGTTGAGTGACAATGGAATGTATGTATACTTCAATTCTTTTAAGTGTGTCATCAAAGATAAAAGTGAAAACACTATCTTGACGGGATTAAGATAGAGTAGTATATACACTATTCATTTGGATTAAATGATTGACATAGAAGGATAGGACATGTAGGCATTAGCACCATATATAAGTGGTTCAAGAAGAATCTCATAAGAGGTATTCCTGAAATCATTCAAACTGGCAACTGCATTCAATGATTTCAAAGTTTGTAAAAATTGCATTAAAGAGGTAAGCAACACACCTTCAATTAAATCCGAACCTCTGATCATGTTTTAGAATTATTGCATATATAAATCTATTTGGACAAAGTAGGATTAAGAGTCTGAGTGGCAAGCACTATGTGTATGTCATTGTCGGGCCGCCCTATATCTCTTAAGGCAGGCGCCTCCTGCCTTAGCTCAATTCAGCCGCCCATTCTGTCAGGTACGGCAGATGCAATGTTTAAGTTAAAAGAAAAGAAAAATTCGTGTAGATTTAATCCGATTCAACCTAATATAATATGTTAATTTTCTTTTTTTGATAAAGCGCCAATTTTTTTTTTTTACTCTAATTGATAATGGCTCCAATAAAAAAATTTACTTGACCAAAAAAATAGATATATACAAACAAGTTTTATTATTTTTTGCATTTACGGATTGTAAAAGCGATAAGTGTTGGAAAAATGTAGTATCTTAGGATTTGACAGAGAATTAGAAACTCCAAAGCACGTTAATAACGTTGTCTTTTAAGAGATGTTTTGTCCCACACGATTTGTCACTAAAGGGATCAAATGAAAATCTCTTTCGTGATATCTGATAGGGGTGTTTGATTCAAACAATGACTGTTTGAATCAAACCCGGCACTCAAAGTTTTCTAATGATGTTGTCAAATTTATGGATTTCCGTCTTCATACTTATACGCTTTTATAGGTTGCAAGTCTTCATAAACGAATGTATGTGTCTCTTGCACCGGATAAAGCATCAACCTCTGTAAAAAGTAAATACATATCGATTCGAAAATGCGTGTATCTCGAAAATGCATATCCCTTACACAAAAGGGTAAGTACATATCGAGTCGAACCCGCTTCGTTGCGATAACATTAATTCGTCGACAACTTCGTATGCAAACGATAACCAAAATATTTATTTATGAAAAATATCTAACAATAAGTATGTATTAAAAAAATCAACTAAAAGCGCGGTTCGAGCTTTGTGCTCGCGCCTAATACAAGCGAGTAGGCCGCAGTCGTGTGGACGACCACTCAAGGAACGCTGGACTCTATTTTTAGCTTATAGAAGTAAGGGGTGGTGATACATCATCCACTACACAATAGTGTGTAGTGGACATACACTACACACATCTTATTCATTCATTTGGAGTAGTACACTTTAATCAGTACACATCATATCATGTGCAGTGGATATATCGTTTTCCAAAAGTAAAAGTGTTAAGCATCTTGTAAAGCAAATTCAGAACACAAGACAAATGTTATAATTGTAGGGCTGAGCTTGGGTTGGGTTGGGTTGAATTGGATTGGGTTGGTTTTTACATAGTATAAGTCGGGTTGGTTCTAAATAAAACTAACCCAACCAAACCAAACCAAACCAAATGACTATAAAACCCAATGGGTTGGTTCGGGTCGGTCTGGGTTGGGTTTCGGGTTTTCATCTACAAAACATGAAACTATATTCACACATTCATGCTATAAAATCTACACACATATTATATCTAAATTCAAGTTTGACATCATATATTCATACCAATAATCGTTATGAAAAACACATTTCAACAAATAATCATTAAAGAAAACACATTTATGAAAGAAAAAGTTATTATGTGTGTTTTTATATATATATATATATATATATATATATATATATATATATATATATATATATATATATATATATTCCCAGGGTTAGGTTAATCAACCCGAATAAAAATTTAAAAACCAAACCAACCCAAAACATTTTCGGTTCGGATCAAAACCAACCCAAAATTTTGGATTTCAATTAGTTTGGGTTTTAGGAGTTAGTTTAGTTTGGGTTTGGGTTGGATTGGGTTTATCTTTCATTTTATATATAATTGTAACAAGTGATTGGGGTGGAAAATTCATAGACACAGATATCATTGAATATTGGGGAATGAGGAGAATATGAAAATATTTCATCAATTGAGTAGAAGAGACGATCTTTTGAAACTTTTTGCGATAAAGACATAACTATTTATTCATTGTCGAAATTGACTGTGTTAAAATTCATTTGTTTAAATTCATTCTAAAAATTCACTATCGAAATTCACTAATTTTCAAATTCATCGCCGAAATTCACCGATTTTCGGATTATTTATCGAAATTCACCGATTTCGGGATTATTTTAGAGATTCACATTGATTTTAAGGATTATTGTTTTGTCATTCCTCGCTTATAAAAATTATGCAATTGTTTTTCTCTCATATAAAAAAATATGTAAATGTCTCATATTCTTAAAAATATTCCGGATTGTGTCCTTATCCCTAATTTCCTTTGAATATTTGTGGGGTACTCTATAAGTCATCTAAGACATATGGGTGCTATAATCTTGTAAGAATCTTAGAAATCAGAATCCATACAAAGGTTGAATTTGTTGAATATCCAAAAGGTTGTAATATTCTTGTAGAGAATGTGGAGCACAAAGAAGAAGTCACATCTGAGTTTTTATGATATAATAATGGTTTATTCAAAAGAATAAAGATGCAATAAGCTTCACTTTTCACGCATGTATATCATCCATGTTAAATGTATGAATTCAAAATTGCATTCCAATGTTACCCCACTCTAAGTTTGTAAACGCACAAAAGACTTCAAAATAATAGTTGAAACAATACCAATGTTCAAAAACATAATTAGCGTAGCGTAGATAGATTAATCAAACCTTATGAATGAATTAATTTTTTTAAAATTATTATCATATTTTAAATACATTACTAATTATCAGTGGAGTATGAGTCGAAATAGATCTCAGAATATTCTTTATTCATACTGAGCTCGTTAGCATAGGAAAATAAGATGAGAGAGGCAAGGGAATAACTGAGAAAACTTAATTAAAGGAACTCCGGTCAAACGTTACATAGAATGGAACGGAACGGAACGGCAGTCAAAAACATACTACATGGACTTCAAAACGAAACAAGAAACCGCACTTTGATTGAATCAAAACCAACACTCAAACTAAAATCAATCAAAAGAGACAAAGACAACAAATTCGGCTTCTGGATTATTGGTTGAGAAATGATTTTCTAACTCCTCCAGCTTCCACCTTCAGAATCACCACCTCTAGAATACCGTGAACCACCACCACCACCACCATATCCTCCTCCACCACCACCACCTTCACGGCGTCCACCATATCCACCACCACTGCCGCCATATCCACCGCCTCCGCCTTCACGTCTACCACCATAACCACCACCGCCTCCACCTTCACGGCGTCCTCCATATCCTCCACCACCACCGCCACCGCCGCCTGAGCCACGGGACTGTGCTTCGTTGACTGTGATATTACGTCCGTCCAGATCCTGACCATTCATGGCTTGAATAGCATCTTTCATTGACTGCTCATCCTTGAATGTCACAAATCCAAAACCTCTAGATCTTCCAGTCTCCCTATCATTGATGATCTGTAACAAAACACCACAAACAAACAAAATAACATCAGATCTATAAAAACACAAATGACCAAAAGAGATTAGATCTAAATTCTACAGATCTAAAAACATCATAAAGAAAAACGATTCGATCTTCGACTCTCTGAAGAAGAGGGAGATGAAACGTACCGTTTCAGGTAAATCAATAACAGTAACAATATAGTAACAGGGAAGTAACATAGTAACATAGTAACAGATATGAGTAGTATGAGGAGATCAAGAATCAAGATAGCCGAATCAGGTCGGATCTGATCTCCAAACAGACCTTCGAATCGATAACTTCACCATACTGAGCAAAAGCATCACCGAGTGTATGATCAGTGGTGGACCAGGCCAATCCACCTACGAAGCATCTATACTCAGCATCGGCAGCTGCCATTTCTGATAAATCTAACGTAAAGAGATGAAGATATCAAATGATAAGAGGAAAGAAGAAACAGGTAGAGATATTTTTTGCTGAAGCAGTGAAAGGCTGATTTTATAGGGGGCGGAGGCGCTGGTTTTACATCTAGGGTTTGTTAAGATATTTTTGTGATTCATGGGTTTTTCTTTAACTCTAGTTAAGGGAAAAACTAACCCGTGTTAAGGATCGGTCAGTCGGCCGGCCGGGAAATTTAGGCAATTGGGCCCGGCCTAGATAGTGCTTATTAAGACCATGGGGCCTGATTTTATTTATATAGTTGGCAAATTTGTTTTTTTTCCAGTTCTATCGTACGTTTTTTATTCCGATATCACGTTTGTTCTCAATACATTTTAAATTATTTTCACACTATGATTATTTTTCAAAAATAATGATAATGATACTGACGTTATTTTCCAAACATAACGTCAACAGAATTGACGTTATAGTTACAGCCCTCTCTTTCACCCCAAACCTCACACTCAAATCTGATATAATTCATTTTTCATAGTTGCTCAACTCAACTCCCAACTCAAAAAAACAACATGATTACCATGGTCCCGGAAACGAAAGCATTTAAAATTCGGTCAGTTTTTTTTTTCATTATTAAAACCAAACCATTTTATAAGGTTTTCAATTTTTGAAACCAAACTAGAACGGTCTTAAGAAGTAAACCATTTGTTTGGTCCAGTTGGTTCCGGTTTTTTACGGTTTTCTTTAACAATTAAAATTATTGATAGGAAATCACAAAAATTGTCTCATAACAACAAATGATAATATATGTAATACATTAGAACTATTATTTCAGTAAATCCAATGAAATTATTTAACAAATGTTTTATATTTAACTGACATCTACCCATGCGAACCTTGGAATTTTAAGATTCGCATGGGTAGATTTTTTTTTTTTTTTTTTTGGGCAAAAAACAAACCATGCTTCAACATTATCCAACACAACAAACTCGACACCTACCATTGAATTCCCAAGTTTGGGACAAACAAGATGATAATCATTTCAATTCATCAATGCATTATCAACTTTAAAAAATACTAATAATGAACTAACCGTTATATTATTATATAAAAAATATATAAATATCAAAATCAATTAGACAAAATAATATTTTGAGCAAGGTTAAGAGAGAAATAGGAATGCATTTGTTTCATAAGTTAACGAGAGATAAATAAAATGTAGCTAACTTTCACACATTTCAAATGAAAAAATATGTGATATAGTTTTGAGCTTCATTTAATTAGAACATATTCGTGATTTTATTTTTTTTCAAAACTCTGACTCTGATTTTGATTATCTCAGCAATGTTGTTGTCCAGCATGATTTAATTATAAACACATAAAAGACAAACTTATATAAACCTAATATTTATAAATGCATTTATGTATATAAAATGTCAAACCTTACAAATGAACAAATCGAAAATATTCATGATGAAGTTCATCAACATCATTTAAAAAAGTAAGTCATGCAAATTAGCAATCACATATTTCAAATATTGGTGTTGAGGAAGTGGAAAGGGAAATAGAGTTAACGTGGTGAGTTGTGAATTGACATGTACTTGAGATTCTCTTAAATGATTGGAAATTAAAGACAAGTTTGTGAAAAGATCAAAAAAATCTAAATCTTTAGGATATGAAATTAATAACTGATCAGTAATACATTACAAATATAAAATTTAAACTGGTTGAGTTGGATCGAATAAAGCACACATAATCCGGTTTTGAATGGATATGAAAACAGGTTTGAAAGTGTATATATATGGATATGAAATCCACGAATAGCCTTTGAATGGCATAAAGTGAATATAAAATTCACATAAATGGAAGATGAAACTTGAGATTGATTAAAGATGATGATAACATTTGAATCATCAGAGTACGACAACGCACATTATACCGTGAAAAAAATCTCAATTAGAAAAAAATGGGCGAAACAAATGAATGTATGCAAAAGCTATTTTTCTATAAGGCTTCAAAAGAGCCATTGAAATAAAATTGTTCAGTGATAAATATTTATTGATTACACATACAATTTCTGGACAGAAATGTGTATTAGAAAAGCTGCATGCTTTATCTTCTGGCTTATATTATACAAAAATAACAGCAACTGAAATTCATCACGTATTAGACTAGAAGTCTATTGTTTCTAATGATTTCATGCTATGGCATGATCGCCTTGGGCATCTCAGTTCCACAATGATGAGACGTATAATAGAGAATTCACACGGTCATTCGTTAAAAGGTCAAAAAAGTGTTAAATTCTAGTGAATTCTCATGTGTTGCTTGCTCACAGGGCAAATTAATTATTAAACATTCACCGGTTAAAGTTGAGAATGAATCACCTACATTTCTAGAACGAATTCAGGGTGATATATGTGGACCTTTTAAATATTTTATGGTGCTAATTGATGCATCAACAAGATGGTCACACGTATGTTTATTATCTACTCGTAACATGCATTTGCTAGATTGTTGGCTCAGATAATTAAGTTACGAGCATAATTTCCTGACTATCCAATTAAGAAAATTCGTTTGGATAATGCCGGTGAATAATCATCACATAAGTTTGATGATTATTTCATGTCAATTGGAATAGGTGTGGAACATCCCGTGGCTCATGTTCACACACAAAATGGCTTAGCCGATTGAAACAAAATTGTTCGAAATAAAACTCTATGCTCTCCCAAGTCTAAAAAAATTATTGAATTTTATTTAGATATGCATAAAAATGGTATCATATCAGGACATACAAAAAATGAGGATTTACTCATGCTAAATAATATTTTCTCGATGATTTGAACAATATGTTTGAAAATGATGGCATATGTCCAATCCTAGAAGAGAATGTGACCAATATAATATGCATGAGTAATGCAATGTTATATGTACTATATTACATAAGATGCATCATGCTATACAATTTCATTTGTAAAATGAATACGATCAAATATAATTATATAAGATGCATCATTCAATACAAGTACATTCTGTCAAGTAAATCTCATAGATATGAGATAGTTAAATAAATTTTATAATCATTGGAAATAAAAGTCAAATAGCAATTGATCATGAGGCTGATTTAGCAAACCATCGTGTTCGTGTAAACTGCTTGAAGCCAATAATAGAGCATCAAGTTACAGCTCGGTGTGATTACTACATTTTTAACGAAGGTCATTTCCCGGCATTAGGGGGAGATAAGAGAACTCCATTTTAAAATATAAGAATGCCAAGAAATTTTATAAAGATCTTTTACGCATCATTCTAACTGAATTGCGTAAATAGTTTAACATGAAGTATTTAGCAAGGAACAACCAGATGCTTTTATTGAATATAAAGAGTGACTATTTATAAATGCACCAAATCAATTTTGATTGATAATATCATCTACACGAGAAGCGTAGAACACCGATTGGTGTAAAACATCCGCGGAAAATGAATTTGATATTGATATTAAGTCGCTCATGAAATATCTCGAAGAGATTCGTCTTGAAGGCGAAATTCCCAAATAAATTCGCATGTGCATCAAATGATCAAATATTGGGGTTGCGGAACTATCAGATCCATATATTGATAAGGATTTGGTTTATGCTAGCAATGAATATTATGAGAGAATTTATAATATACTATCACAGTCGTCGACGACATCGTTGCCTCATAATTTGTTATTATAATCTGAATCCAGAACCCAAGTCAGTAATAGAGTGCTGGAAGCACATAGACTGGGTAAAAATTAAATAAGCAATAGAGGCTGATCTTGATTAGAATTTGGTTCTGTAATGATCAATTATTGATTTTGATCAATTACATTCTCCCACTATGGATAACATCGTGTTCCGCTACTTAATAAATCTGGTAGCAACTAAGAATTTTTATATGACGATGTGACCGTATATTTATAGGTCATTAGACGTATTTATATGAAAATGTGTGATTGATTTTAGACATGAAAATCACAACCTATATATAATGTTGAGTTGCAAATGTCGTTATATTGCTTAAAACATTCATGTTAAAGGTGATAAAATCAATTAGTAAATTCCCTATGAATATATATAAATTGCTCATGCATAATGATATGAGTCATGTGATATTACATCCCCTGTTTTTATTTAGAAGACAATGTTGATTGTGTTGCAAGTGTTGTCCAAATAAGTAGTGGGTATGCCAATTTTTAGCCCTACATTTAAATTGGACTTTAAAAGAGACATGACTTATAAAAGTACGCTATAGTGACAATCTGAAAGATTGTTCATTAAGTTTATTCCAACATCTATTTTGGAGAAATATGTTTATAGCATTGGAATGCGTACATTTGAAAAGCTGTTGTCATCAGGTGGAGCGACAATTTCAAAACAATCTTGATTCGTTGGTCCTGAAAAACAATGATTGTACTCTTTTTCCCTTTAACTAATTTTTTTCCCACAGAGTTTTCTTAGATAAATGTTTTTAACAAGGCAGTCATAGCAACACATAACAACGCATATGTCATGACCTATTTTCCTTGTCTAGTTTTTGTCCCACTGGGTTTTTCTAGTAAAGTTAATAGTACGTGACATATACGTTATGCAACTTAGATAGAGCATTCAAATCAGCTCTATATTCAATGATTTTTGTCTACTATTACATTTGCGAAGAAGATCGTTCATCTCAAATTCAGTAATATTTACATAAGTGGGAGAGCACATGATCTTCATAAGAGAAGTGAAATCGATATGCGATGAATCAAGCCAAAGTGTTGATCCGACATATTCAATTACACTCAAATGACGAAGAACTGTAGCAGTACATGATATTCAAATGATATTTCAAAGGACACAAGGGGAATTATACATCATACTTTTGAAGATGAACAAGAAATAAAAAGGTGATGCATAGTTGTTCAGATCAAGTGATCGGTTCAGTCGATTTATTCACAGAAGTATAACTTTCTACTATATTCGAAGAGAAGATTTCCATTTGTTGATTCGAAGATCTCAAATATTTTTTTCATCAGGGGGAGTAATACAAGCACGAACGAATATGTACTTTTTTTCCTTCACTATGATTTTTTTCCCAAAGGGTTTTTTCTTATTAAGATTTTAACGAGGCATATTCCTTGTGTAATGGACATCCAAGGGGGAGTGTTGCGAAATATTGTGTTAATGGATGTCCATTCCAAGAGTTTACATACATTCATTAGTTAATATCCTTCATTCCATAAGTTATGGATTCCAAAAGATATAACATTCAATAGTATTCATTAGTTACAAATTTATCACAGTTGTATGCATGGTGTTGTACCTATATATACATCACTTTTGTAAGAAGTGAGTGAGGGTGATAAAATATAATAAAAGTTCATTTTTCTTCTCTCTACATCTTTGCTCTTATAGCTTTGATTGTTTTCTATTATTTTATAACAAAAAGGTATATATACTTACATAAGCTTCTTAGGGTAAGTTGATTTTGACTCCCTATAGGAAAGTATTAGCATCTTCAATGGAAAGAATTGATAGGTATCAAAATTATGTGTGGTACCAGGTGGAGTACCATATTTGAACCATTGGCTAATCCTTTCACATTCATTACACGCGCGGGTGGAAAAATTTTGGCCAAAAAAGTCTAGCCTGCCAAGCACATGGGCTTGTCCCTTCCAAATTGTCCTGCTTGTCCCCTCAATTATTGTCTTCCAAGGATACAAGTGCAACGGCTACAAATAAACAGAAATATGTTTACATATACTATAAATAACACATATCACACTCAATATATTCATATATTTTTCTTCACGTCCATTTTTCTTCTAATTCCAATTCTCATTTTGCCTATCAAAAGTTTCTATATTTATTTTCAAATTTTAAATATTATTATTATTATTATTATTATTATTATTATTATTATTATTATTATTATTATTTCGATAAATGACACCGAAACAAAGATATCCGATGGTTGGAAAGTATAAGAAGATGAGGCTCTTTGTCGAGCTAGATTAATATTCGGAGGCGATCCCGAACTCAGGATAAACCAAAGAGAATCAACAATGTGGGAAAAAATACAAGAACATTTCGAAGTCAATCGGCCGCCCGGAGGAATTTCAAGAGATCAAAAAAGTTGCATTGCACGTTCGAAAAAAATCAACAAAGTGTGCATGTTGTATAGCACTTCAATTGTCAAGGCTAGAAAAACCCAAAAAAAGTTGTCAAAACTACATGGATGAGGTAATTATTATAGACATTAACATAAAATATCTATCATTCGTTGTTAAAACAATCAAAATTCGTCGTAGTATAATAATGCCATGAATAATATAAATTTAGGCATTAATAAAACATTCAAATTAAGTATAAATTTAGGCATTAATAAAACATTCAAATTAAGTATGTTTTTTTTTTATTATTTTTTTTTTATCTGAAACGAAAGGTTGGGGAAAGGGGAATCGAACCCGGGTCTCCTACCACTGGAGCCCGAGTATAAACCATTAGGCTATGGGCACTTGCCCTAAGTATGTTAGTTTGGGTAGTGAATTTTAACAAAAATATACATATTTTAAACATGTCCTTTTTTTAAGTATGTTGTTTTTAATTTTTATTTAGGTTTTAGACAGTAACATTACATTTGTCACTTTATTTATTTCAGGTACTTTTAGCTGAATCCAATTATGTAGATGTTACTAATAACCTTTTAAGCTACATCGTTGTTGGGCTTTGTTAAAAGATGAGCTAAAATATCAAAATCCTCCGTCACATGAAAGTCCGGTGAATCTTGATGACGATGACACGCCTGGATCTGGAGGCGGTATTAGATCATCGACCAGACCAGCTTGGGGAACACAGAGGGCAAAAAAAGCAACGAAGGAGAATGACCAATTGACGGGCAGTTCAAAACAATTAAAAGACTTTTTTGCCCACACAAAAGCCAGAGATAATCAAAAAGCTATTGACAGGGCTAAACAATGGGAAGACGTAAAAGCTTTTGAGCAAGCAGCCGAAGATCGGATGACGATGCAAGTGAATCCAAACATATTCACCCCAAACAAAAAAAAATATTGGGAAACGAAACTGAAGGTTCCAATGGATAATGAAATGGCCGACGCATGTCCATCACCGTCAACTCCCATTAATGCAAACACGGCTAGGAATCTCTTTCCGCCCCCTTCTGAGACTCAGTGGTTTGGAGATTTGCAAGCACATTATTAGATAGTGCGTTTGATTTCAATTTCAGTTGTGTTTCGTTTTAAATTTAGATTTTTCCATTCAATTGAATGTGTGGTTTGAATTTCAATTATGTAGATGTATTTTAACATTTTAAATGCATCGTTTTATTTTAAATTTAGTTGTATTTGCATTTTCAAGTTTCAACTGTATGCGTTATCAATTATGTGGTTGTTTTTTTAACATTTAAATGTATCGTTTTTCATTTGAGTGATATGGAATTCAATTATAAAACATATATTTAAACAATATTTGTATGGATAAAGTGGTTAATGATATAAAATAAATTTTAAACGCCAAATAATCGTTAACTGGAAAAAAAAAAACACACACTGCAATAACGGCAAGAACGAATACAAATACAACCACAATAAATGTTACGTTACATAAGATGGGAATTCCAACATTTATTGAAAACACACTTCCACATTATTTTTCCTCCTGCAGCTTCTTGTTCCATAAGTGTTGAACTAGGTCCTTCTTTAGGCTTCTAGATATTACTTTGCATTTTAACCCATTATACCTTTCCATGAACCCATGCATATGACTTATTCCCTCACGTTGCACATTTGTTTCCATCGCAGGTCTCTCACAAATCCGTGCTTTAGCCGGAAGTGTAGGAATATCATTTGGGTCAACCGACTCCATTTCATCTTCCTCGCATTCATCTTCGACTATCATGTTATGCAATATTACACAAGTCATCATAATATAAGAGAGATCCTCTCTATCCCACCCACGGGAAGGCCCACGAACAATAGTCCAACGAGCTTGTAAAATCCCAAATGCTCTTCCTACGTCCTTTCGAAATGCCTCATGTGTCCTAGCAAAATATTGTTCCATTAGCGTATTGGGATGAGATAGTTGTTGGAGAAAATATGGAATTGAATTAAAAATGAATTAAAAATGATTTTATAATCATTTTATTCAGTGACTTTATAAGCGTATTTGGATATATTCTTGTATAGAATATATGTAATGTTTTATTAATTCTAAAACTACGTGAGTCGTAGATGAATTCAGATTTGGAATCATTCAATTCGGATAACGAGTGAATGAGAAATTAACGCTTAAAGTCGGTTTGTTGGAAAATTGATGATATGTCATATTGGGCCTATTGGGGCTAAGTGTGTGTTATGAAAAGGAAAAATGGGAAGAAACTTTTCTCCCACATTGGTTGGAAGAAGGAAAAAGAAGCAATATTTATATGATATTGTTTTAGTGTAGTTGGAATAAGAAACCAACATTATACACCGTTCTCTACGCGGGCGCAGGGGGGGTGCAAATCCAATCCGGATTTACCCTTGGGCTTGTGCATGCCCACGTGTCCTGCGTACACGAATGCAGCTCGATTCGATTCCCCTTTCCCCAACCTTTCGAGGAGAAAGCTCCCAGGTTGCGGGAAGTGAAGTGGTTTTAAAACAGGTCAAAATTGAGCCTGACAGAGACCTCGAGGAAGAGGAATATGCTTGGGTTGTAGACAATTGGGGCTACCCGACATATGTGTGCTTGACAGATCATCGTTTTTAGTTACCAACATCTCAAAGGTGAGAAAATAGTAATGTCAAATTCAACTACTTCCGATATCATTGGATGCGGTCATGTTCGATTGAATTTGACGTCCGGGAGAGCATTGATTCTTCGAGATGTCCCGCATGTGCCGGACTTCATCGATGAATGTGGTTTTCGGAAGCCGACTTACCTACCTAGGGTCCGTGTTGGTATTTGATACATACAAATTCGGACTAATAGATGAAAAGCGAGGTAATTCTTTGAAGAACGATAGATGGAGGTCTATGGATGATGGATCTCCGTGTTGTTACATAAACTAGAAAATGTAATTTCTATTTTAGTGTATGGAATAATACATATTCTTAATGTGTATTGGTTCAAATAATTTTCTTATTATGTTTTGAACCGCTTTTGCCGGTTTGAGGCATATATGATTAATACGTTGCAAACGATAAATAATTTAGTATGACGAATGTACCTAAAATTATTTAATTGGCGATTAATCATAAGGATAATATGCCAAAATGTTTAGTGAAAACATTATTTTGACGTGCCATAAGTTGGAGAATTTATCTTCATGATAAAATTCTCATTTTGGTGACGACTTCAGTAGAACTTTTATTCGTTGAATAAAAAAAAATTGAAATGAACACCGAGGTGTTTTGATTTGAAATGCGTACTGTGGTGGTACAAGTTGTTGAATCAATAAATAGTCTTTTTATACCGTGAGTTGAAATATGACTAAAATTGAAATGGTTGGTGATATAATGTGGTGTCACAAGCCTATGGCATAACGATTAGGAGTGGAAATTATTTATTTCCTAAATCCAAAAATGGATGAATATAAATCATTATGTCGAATGATTTATTGTATGTAGTGTTAAACATGCATAGATGTGTCAAAGCAAATATGACTTAGGCACGGTTTCCTTCTGTGGAAAGAAACATAGACATGTAAAAGTTAAATTATACGAGTTGTGTGATTTAAATATTTATGCTAATCGAGAGTCGGTAAAGATTATTTATCGATCATTGTATAAAATAAAGTTGTGTCTAATTTTGCTAAAATAGCAAAGATAAGACAACAAAGGAGTTATACACCTATAAGAATGAAGTTGGAAAAACAACTAAGCGAATAAACCTAGCAGAAATCGTAGTGGAAATAGTCTTTGCCACGCTCTTTCTTTTGTTCATCGATTTTCGCAAAAGTCATTGCTTTTAACAAAAGTCATTGGTTTCAACAGAAAGGTCATCTTTAAACAAAAGTCACGATTTTCGAAAAATGCTACTTCGCTAGATTCTGACGGTGTTGATTGTTTTCGATGTTATCCGAGAAATGTTGAATTTCAACCGAACTCTTAAAGAGTTGGTTAAAGCATGGTGAATAGTTCAAGTTAATCTCCGAACTTGTGGGGAAGCAATAGTTTCCACCAATTTCATTCTTTATAGGTTTACATCGAACAGATGGATAAAGATCCCATATGAGTTGAGGGAAAGTGAGAGCTTATCTACGAATACTTGGAAATGTGGGGGTGTTTAGCAAAGATGGGAATACCTAAAACTAAACAATGTCGAGCCAGGATGGTAGCCGAGGTTATCACCAAAAGAGGTCTTGATTTCTTCATACAAATTCACTAGAAACTCGACTTTCATCGATATGAGTACTTATCGCAGATGTTGTGGTATGTAAGCTTGAAATCCATCAAATGGATATTAAGATCATTGTCTTAAATAGTGAATTAGAAGAATATATGCTAATAATGAGGAGTACTCATGATATGGGACTTATAGATGTAATTCTGGGAATTAAAATAAAATAAAAAAATAAAATTCTAGAATATCTGAGGGACTAGTGTTATCACAGTCTCATTATATTGAATTCGTCCTGAGGAATTCAATATGTTTGATGAAAGTCCTAAAGCACACATTGACTTAAGTATCCACTTAGTCAAAATCAAGGGTGAGCCTGTGTCTCAGTTAAAATATTCACATATTGTCTAATGTACATATTGCGAATAAACTGTGCTGGTTTACAAGTAATCCTAGTGAGGATCATTGAAAGCGATATTACGATTACCACAGTACTTGAAATATTCAATGAATCGAGATTAGAAAGATCTTGTGATGCCAAGTGGATTTCTCGATTCTAAAGAATTACAATTCACATGATTGGTGAGGTTGCGGTGTTATGGAAGTCCACAAAGCAAACGTGCATTGCACTTGACAAAGTCGGTGAAGAAGCTAAGTGGCTTCTAAATTTCCTAGAGAGATTTCTTGTCGGACTACACCGATTGCTTCCACGGTGATAGCCAATCGGCTTTACATCGAGCACAAAATAGTATGTATAAAGGTAAGTCTGAACACATCGTCGACGACATAACACCGTTAAACAATTGATCTCTACGGTGTGATTTCCATCGAGTATATAAAATCGAAGGAAAATCTTGCGGATCCGCTTTACAAAAGGCTTACCTAGAGATCAAATGTCGGTTTGACACTCGGAATGGGACTAAAGCCTATTGAAAGATAAGCTTCGTAATGGTAACCCAACCATGTTGACTGGAGATCCCAAGATCATGGTTCAAAGGGACAACTAAGTTATGAAGTTGTCGATGAACACTTTCTCATTCTGTGAATAAAAGTGTTGTCTGCCAGAAGTGTGAAGGTTAAGTGAAAACTTTTAATGATTCCTATAACTTGATTAAATTCGAGTGGGGTATGGCAGAATACTCTTGATAGGAGGTCACCTATGTAAGTGCGAAGTGGGGCCGCTTCAAAGAGAGTTTAGAGGCTATAATTCTCTAACGCACTTTCTCAAAACCAGGTGTGATTCAGGGGCCAAAACGAATCCATCATGAGAACCAAGTACAATGTTAAGGGAAATATTGTGTGAGTACTATTGTGCAGTTTTACACTAAAGGTGAATAGATTCAAGACTTAAGTTCAGCGATTAGCGAGTAAATCCGATAGTATTTCACTAAAGCGAGGTTCAAAGCCGGCTAGCTACCTCTCTGATGCAATATTTTTCTCGCTGAATCTCTTGAGTCTCAGATCTCGCATTAATTTCCATTCATGTGGGGATTGTTGGAGAAAATGTGGAATTGAATTAAAAATGAATTAAAAATGATTTTATAATCATTTTATTCGATGACTTTGTAAGCGTATTTGGATATATTCTTGTATAGAATATATGTAATGTTTTATTAATTCAAAAACTACGTGAGTCGTAGATGAATTCAGATTTGGAATCATTCAATTCGGATAACGAGTGAATGAGAAATTAACGCTTAAAGTCGGTTTGTTGGAAAATTGATGATATGTCATATTGGGCTATTGGGCTTAAGTGTGTGTTATGAAAAGGAAAATGGGAAGAAACTTTTCTCCCACATTGGTTGGAAGAAGGAAAAGAAGCAATATTTATATGATATTGTTTTAGTGTAGTTGGAATAAGAAACCAACATTATACACCGTTCTCTCTACGCTGCGCGGGGTGCAAATCCAATCCGATTTACCTTGGGCTTGTGCATGCCAGCGTGTCCTGCGTACCACGAATGCACTCGATTTGAAGGTTCACAATCGAGTTCGGTTTTGCTATTTGCTAATTTATTTTTCAAAGAAGGTTCTTGAGCCTCACCATCGATCTCAATGAACTGAACTGAATCAAGGTTCTTTGAGCGGCTCGATCTGCTTGAGAGTGAGACTGCTCATGTTCTATCCAACTTTAAGTCGTGATTAAAGTGAGGCTTTTAGCTTTCCAAGTTCCAACATAATGATGATATTTATGACATTCAATTCGAACCGAGGTCGCTCATTTCCATCGCTTTTCCATGTCCTCTGCTATATAAACAAGCTACATGAATGGGAAGAAAAATACACTGACACGTAAATACAACACGAAAATTGCATACGTATCATTCTTACGCATTACATTCTTGCATCAAGTGAAGAGATCTTGAAACATTAGAGTTCGCCGCGGTGTTCGTAGAGTTTGCGATCGCTTATTCGAAAGGTAATCTGAGAATTCCTGGGAGACAATTGCTGCAAAACGGGGTACATACCGGGGCAAATTTGTCTTAAGGACAGAGTTCGTCTCGGCTCAGATCGTGCATATCCTTTCATTTCATTCTGTATCTTTGTAATTCTTTATTTGAATAATAAAATTGTTGATTTTATTCGAGCTGTTTATTTTAATTATACACGGGTATTAACAATAGTGTATTGACAAAAGTGGACCATTCAGGGTATATACCATCAACTAAATAATAGTCATTACCATAAATGTCTTCCATTGACTTCATAGTCAACTAGATGATTTATACCCATACATACGTCATCAACCAATGGGGACTTAGCAAGGACATTGATATCATTTAGAGATCCTGGAAGTCCGAAGATTGCATGACAAATCAAGGTATCATAAGATGCCACCACCTCTAGAATGATTGTCGCACGTCCTTTATGCCCAGTAAATTGTCCTTCCCATGCTTTTGGGCACGCATTCCACCGCTAGTGCATACAATCGAGGCTACCTAACATCCCAGGAAACCCTCTTTGTTCAGCTTTGGCCAACAACCGATGCAAGTCGCCTGCGTTCGGACGACGTAGATACTCTTGTCCATAACTTGAAATATAGATCGAGTGAGCATCTTCAAAATTTCAATGCTCGTTGATTCGGCTATCGCCCAAGCGTCGTAAAAAAGATCTGCAACTGTGACGCATGCTAGTTGCCTTATAGCACATGCCACCTTTTGTGTTGTTGAGAAGCCAGGTCGACCGAGAGCATCAACCATTTGAACAAAATAGTTATTGTGGTTGGCAACATCACGGATGATATTTTCACAAAGGTGTCTGTGCATTTTAAATCGCGAACGAAACATATATGGCGTGTACAAAGATGGATTTGCAAAATGTTGATGATGT
Source organism: Gentiana macrophylla (assembly GCA_026214975.1). Classification (NCBI taxonomy): domain Eukaryota; kingdom Viridiplantae; phylum Streptophyta; class Magnoliopsida; order Gentianales; family Gentianaceae; genus Gentiana; species Gentiana macrophylla. The sequence continues at coordinate 23,850,935 of CM047814.1, forward strand.
AATAATTCACTTGCATCCTCTCTATGCCAACGTATGTAGTTGCGTCCGGGAACAAAACCACCCCATCAGGATGATCCTCCCCCTGCAGTTGCTTCTTGTTCACCACGTAAAATGGCTATCATATCAGCATCACCGTCATTGCAATCTTCATCTTCATGATCCTGTCTCTCTAACAACTTTCGTAGTCTTTCATTGCATAAACAAGGGAGAAAAATATTTTGTAATATAGTGGAAGATAGGAAACAAATTTCTAGAAGAAAATCGAAAATGGTTGTATAGAAAATTAATGTAAGCAGCTTCCTATCTATAGATAATTGCAATAAAAATGGAAATTCTATTTGTAGTCTATTTAACGAATGATGACTCGCCACGTGGCACTTTGATAAGATAATACGCCACGTGAAAGATTGTATCTTATCGAAAACAACTTCTTTGTAATATATCTAGTAAATCATAGAATGCCACGTGTCAGCTTGAAATCTTGTCTAAAATATCATCTATGTAATCTACCTTTCAAATCAAAGAATATTATTATCAAATCATCAAGATATTCAATAAAAAAAAACTTTGATATTATGGATTTGAACCTATTCGATAGGAAAAAGATCCCCAACGGTACAACCCCTTGTTGTACTGAGCTGTACACCTGAAACGGCGTCGTTTCGGGTCGAAGCGACTCCGTTTTGATTATGTTTTTTTTTTTAGGCCGGAACCAAACGGCGTCGTTTCGGATCGATCGACGCGACGCCAGCTTTGATCTTACATTTGGCTAGCTGTGCTATGTGTACCGGCGGGGAACAGGGTCCCTATTCGATATAGATATTTGATACCAATTTTTGATACATATAGCTTAGTACCGTGAGTTGGAATTACCCTATAGGTTAATTATCTATGTTCAAGTGTTCAAACAAGCCTTTTGCCTTCAACTTCGTCCCATGTCTGCTTTGCCCCACTCCCCAAATTAATCCGGTCTTTTCTTGTTCAATCGATTATACTGTATTATCAATTTTTACTTTTTTTCTTCCCGAGATGTAGTAGCTTTATCGGCATCGGACTGAGACTATCTCCAATGGTAGGAGATAAAAGTTTTTTCAATAGGTTTTTTCAATAGGTTTGTATTTACTGGCCTTTTTTGCAAAGTATCTAAACTTTTTGTAAATGTTTTTCTATCGTGAAGGTTTTATAAAGCCGCCTGGCTTTTTGTAAAATGATTATGAACAATGGCGTACAGTAAAATAAAATGTTTATGATAGTAGATAAAAGGTTTATAAAACGAAAAGGTTTATAACCGATGACGTGGCACAGTCATAAATCTTTTAAAAGGTTTATGACTGGAGATAGCCTGAATATATGGATGACATTGAAAATACATTGAATATTGAAAGAAATTATACTATGTTCAAATGATGGGGAGCTGCTGGGTGTGTGGTTGGATGAAGGCGCAGAACCTGTATCTCATTGAAGGAGAGGGGTTGGCTATATTGAACAAGCAGAGGGAAGAATTGTATGGGGGTTGAAGTATATATTTTGATGGAGATGAATAGAGGGTTACCACTTTGCTAACACTTTCTCTGCAAACTCCGTTTTTCCCACAGCTAAAAACTGTTCGATGAAATTCCTCAGAGAGCTTTGTTCAAGTGGTGTCTTCTCCACCAGTCGCCAAGCTCGTTTCCGCTCCCTCTCTTGCTCTTCTTCACCGCCACCTGCTGAAGACAACATCATCTCTGCAGCTGTTGCAGTACTCAAATACCAACGCTCAAAATCCCGTTGGGCTTATCTCCGCTCTATGCTCACCCCAGCAGCCACCTCCAACCCCACCCTTTTGCCGTCACAGTTCTCCCAAATTATCCTCCAAATCCGCAACAAACCCCACCTCGTCCTCAGTTTCTTCCATTTCACCGTCCGTCACTCCCTTTGCTCTCATTCACTTTCTTCCTACGCTACTACTATCCACACTTTATCTCGTTCCCGCTTTAAAACCGAAGCACGTAGGCTGATCCATCAAGCCATTCGCGATTTTCCGGGAACAGATTCATCACTTCCAACTCCTATTTTCGAGGCCTTGGTAAAGACATATAGGGAATGCGACTCAGCACCATTTGTATTCGATCTGTTGATTAGTGCTTGCATCGAATCTAAAAGAATTGATCAATCTATTATGATATACAGAATGCTAAGAGGAAAAAACATTTTTCCCAACATTAGTACTTGCTGTGCTTTGATTGAGTTGGTTGTGAAAACACAGGGATGTTTTGCAGGCTTTGATTTGTATAAGGAAATATTTAGGTTTGAAAAGAATGTGGGAGTGGAAATGGTAGTAGTATACTGACCTTTAGCTCCAAACTCAAATTTGTTTAATGTAATCATGGTTGGATTTTACAAAGATGGCTTAGTGGAAAATGTGGAGGAAGTTTGGAATGAAATGATTAGAGTGAAATGTGCACCTGATCAATATAGCTATAGCATTTTAATGGCAATGTATTGTGAAGCTGGGAATATGGAATATGCGATGAGGGCATGGAAGGAAATGGGGGACAAAGGAATGAAGCATGATATCGTGGCTTATAATACAATAATTGGTGGTTTTTGCAGGGCTGCAGAGGTTTGGAAGGCAGAAGAGTTTTACAGGGAGATGGTAACGAGTGGTGTGGAGAGCACCAGCGTCACGTATGAGCATCTCATAAGTGGATATTGCAAGATTCAAGATGTCGATTCCACTCTGCTGTTGTATAAGGCAATGCGTGCCAAGGGTTTTGAGCCAGGGACTTCCTTGGTTCATTCTGTAATAGAGGTTCTGTGTAATAAGGGTATTGTCTTGAAAGCTTTGGAGATTTTCGCAAGTGAAATGAAGAAGCATAATGCCTTTGCAGAAAGGAGGAGCTTTGTGTTATTGGTAAACGTTTTGTGTCAAGAAGGGTATATGGAAGATGCATTGAAGCTTCAGGCACAAATGGTCGGTAAAGGTTACAAACCAGATGAAGGGATTTATGATGCTTTTATCAATGGGTACATAAAGCAAGGAAATATGGAAATGGAGAATAGGTTAAGGAAGGAAATGTTAGCCGCTCAGCTTCATCGATCATGTAAATGATTAGATTATTTGTTGTCTAGTAGCTATATTTTCTTGTTCTTGAAGAAGCTAAAGGAGACGAATGTACAGTCCTCAAAATGTTCAGAGGTAACTCTACATATGAAGGTCAGTGAAGCATCTTGAAGCACACGTCAACTGCAAGATTAGAATCTGATGTGGTGCTGCTAAAGGTACATGCTTGTTCTAAAAAATTATGCCTGGTTAGTTCTCTAAGAACAACATTTTTATTTTTTTGGTTTCATGCACTAGACATAAAAATGTGCTAAGCTGTTATTTGTGAGTTTGCTATTTATCTGTTTTTATGTTCTGCTGCTGGTAAACATCAACCACATTTATCTGCGATCTGCTGCATAATGCATTATGCTATTCTCAGTCTCAGTGTCCTAATGCTTAACAACTGAAATTTAGCTTGTTCTAGTTAACTGAAAGGCAGTGTTAAGTTGGCCTATTGGGTGCAAATATTGAAGAGTTTGTGCATTTCACCTAAAATACTATGTCTTTTGTTTTTTTCAATGATGCCCCCCTAGAGGTTCATCAATTTGGACAACAATATGCATAATTTTGCAATAAGATGGAGGCTATTGAGAAGCCAATATGGTGTAGTGATTTCTTTGATCAATGTATTCATTGTTTTCATAAACCAACCAGCATGTTTATTGCCTCTGTAAGTATTTGTGGGTTGCTGGGATTATAGGATTAAAATACAAATTCATCTTTGGTGTAAAGATCCAAGTTATTTTCTGGTTCAACCACCTGAAAATGTCGGGGGCTGCAGAAACTTTTGCAAGATGATCTTCTGCATTTTTTATTGATCCATTGCACTTTTTGGTTAATATCATCTCATGGCTATCATTTTTTCTCGCTAGTTCAACCTGAAAAGATACATAAAAACCGACCACAAAGAAATAAAAGTAACTTGTGCATTTCATGTCAAAAGTAATGCTTTTAGCATTTGAGGGAAGGAAAACATATTCACAGCTTGAAGCTTGAAGATAGATTTACTCTTTTTTGTACAGATAGAGATGCTGGAGAACAACTCAAAGTCAGCAGAGTTGTGAAAGAGGGGGCGTAGCCACTAATTTTGAATGAATGGATCCTCTCGTGTGAAATCGGTGTAGCGATCCTTCTAGTGACCCTATTACAAAGTTAAAACACGTATGGTGTCTTTTTTTGAAAGCACGGAGTGTTTTAACATGTGTTTTAGAATCAATGGAGATATGCTCGTATTTTAACATTGAAATAGAATCACTGTAGGGATCACGCGGCACCAATTTCACAGAAGTGGATCTCAATTGATTAAGAAGGCATGATGCCACAGAGGAGTGGGAAGAACCGTTGATGACCATGAACCCCTTCTTCTTGGTGCTGATGTTTCTACGAGCCGATCTTGAAGCCGTCAGATTTCTGGCGAGAAAGATAAGGCGAAACAGAGCGAGTGAACTGCAATTGATGATGAGGGTCGTCGGCGGCGGCGTCTTTCCCACGACGACGACAACGCTCATCATCAATTGCAGTTCACTCGCTCTGTTTCGCCTTATGTTTCTTGCCGGAAATCCGACGGCTCCAAGATCGCCTTGTGGAAAAATCAGCACCAAGAAGAAGGGGTTCATGGTCATCAACGGTTCTTTCCCACTCCTTAGGTGGGACCCAGTGGGACAAAAAGATGGTTTTGATGCATGTGTGTAGACGACGCTTGGCAGAAAAGCAGACCTAGGTTTTACAAGCTGAATTTTGTGTGTCAACGTCTCAGAAAGACAGGAGTAGAAGCAAAGATTCCCCAATCCCCATCTTAAGTCATCGTTGAACTCAAGATAGTTCCCTTGATGCTTGGTATATCACAGGCTTGCTTTGCTATGTTAAATGGCATATGGGGATGAGCATGCCGTGAAATTTGTTATCTTCTTGTTGATGTTCATCTTACCTCCATTTTCCAATGGCTGCCAGCCTATACCCATCTTTTAAACTTTTGAAATACGAGTGTCCCCTTATATTTGCTTCAACTACTCAGAATTGCTTTGGAAAATCCATCATAGGTTTGAGCTAATAATATTACTTATGCATTTAATTTAATTTGTGATTTAACTATAGGTAGCTTGCTTTATTAATGACGTCGCAGTCATTTTGTATTTAAATCATAGCCATTGCAACTATAGTGAAAAAGAAAACTGAATTCAGAACAATTGCCATTACGTCAACAACGTTAACAAGTTTAACAGAGGCCACCAAAACACATGCTAAACTAACAAAGTCAAAATACTCCAACAACTTAACATAACTGGAAGATTGTGTAACTACAGAGAATAAATATAGTTTGGACATGTTTTATAGACTTCGCTTGCTCTTCTTCACCCTTTGATTTCATTGCAGAACCAAAATACCACAAGAACATCTCCATCAAAAGCCTGCCACGGGCGTACAATGGAAAACATGAGTTGAAATCATAAAAACTGGATAACATGACATCAATCATATCTGAAGCTAAACACCCCAAAGATAGAAATGGCAAACTAAACAACACATACCTTCCAATAAACAAGACAAAAAACGAGGTCACTCAAATTGGTTTAAACAGCTGCAATCTTAGATAATAATACAGGACTGAATCATACAACAGTTTTTACCCTCCCTCCAAAGTCATCCTTATTTATTCCTCTACAAAGAGAGACTTGGAATATAGTTGGTGTGCAAGACAATAATCTATGAATCCGAACCAATAAGTACCAGGATTTTGTAACGAAGACAACTTCACGGGGTTTCAAAACCAAATATAAATACAAACTTATTGACCTAACAAACAAGCCTCAAACTGAGAAGCATATCATATACTATCTCCGTCAAACTAATACCCTTAAGAAAAAACTTATGAACTTTGCCTTGATAAAAATCAATGACAGTGTTTCAATAAGTTCTACATGGTAACTAACATACCTAATAAGTAAGATAGATAGCAGAAGGATCTAAGAGAATTGACTTACAAGAGCACAAAGAAAACACCCAATTCTTCGAGAGATTAGAAACAATTTTTCAAAGTCGGAAGTTTATTAAACTAAGACAAGGAGGTGCAAAACATTAAAAGTGTTCCTAGAAGAACTCAATGTTGAATACAATACAATACTTATGCACAAGAAGACCACAAGAGTCCAATTATGATATTTGATGATGACGGCTGTGATTAGTAACCATCCTAATCTCCTCTCAATAATTATCATAGATCTTAAGGGTGATAGTAGACCTATTTCCACTGCAAAAAACGTATCGTAATGCCATTTAACAAGGTGCAGAAATCAAATTAAAAGTTACTCAAGCCAGAAAGTTCCCAAAAACATCAAGACAGATAGTAAAAGAAGTGTAATATGATTCTATGACATAGCGGAAAAACAAAAAGAAAATTAATTGGGAGTGGCAAGAACCAGAGTTCATCTCAACAGACACAAGTATGGATAATCAACACAAGCAAACAACAAACTCAAATTTCTCAATAATTCCTTCTTCCTTAGCTTCTCTCAATAAACTGGATAATCACAAAACTGAGAAAAATACATAGTAACAATCAAACACAAACGATTAAAGCAGTGGATATACTTTCAAAACAGAATTCCACGTAACTTGTTTCCACAAAATTCTTAATAAGATAGGATCTTCGGCGGTTTTCCAACAAAAGGAAGAAAAAAAGGAACAACACATAAAGAAAACGAAGGATCGGTGTTCAATAAAAAAATAAAGATAAAATCGACCTTCTGTTACCTGATAAACACACTAAAACTCAAGCTTGAGCTCTTCCTTACTGTCAGACAAGTAGTGGAGAAGGTAAGGTGAGATCCGAATCACAGCGACCCAAGCGGCGAACAAAGTGGCGTGGGACCTCAACTGCTTCAAAGCCTCCGCCTTGTTTGGCTTTTTCATGAACATACCGGGAAACATCTCTGCGAATTTTCTTGATCGATCGCTTCAAAGACAAAATTACTCTTTTGATTGAATTCTGCAGCACTATTACGAAAACTAAAACCCTAAACATATAGGCCCGTGTATATATTGAGGATTATTACGTCGGCTTATTGTTTGGGGAAAAAGAAAAGTTTACATGTGTTTACTGGATTGGGCTCACAATTCTTTTTTGGAGTGCATTATTTTCTAGCTCCCATAGGCCCATATCATCATATAAAGAGTACATACGGGCTGCGATTGAAAAAAAAAACAAAAAAACAATTCTAAAGGCACCACCTAATTATTTTGCCACCATATTTTTTTTTTTTTTGGGGGAAGTGGAAAACCAGCCAATACAACAAAGTTCAGAAAATTAAAAGCCAGGAAACAACCCGACAAAACAAACTATTCTATGGCCAAAATGGCGAAGGTTTAACTCTGGATCTCCATATTCGAGAGCAAAACATTTATTGGTGGATATGAAGTTTGACATCCATGCTGGATCTGGTTCCTCCAAAACCAAATGTAATAAGCCATATCTCTGAAAGTGTAAGGCCACTAGCGATCTCCTCTCCTTCCTTTCAGATTATCTTGAATCCAGTCCTAGATATTTGCGTGTGAGAAAAATTCCCTCCACTGGTCTCTGGCAAGCAGATTTCTCCAGATCGTGGTTGGCATATACAATCTCTCAAGGAGTGAAGTGTAGTTTCCTCCTCCATGTTGCATAAGCTGCAGATAACTGTGTTGGTAATATGTCTCCCCTCAAGTAGAGAATTTGTTGGCAGTGCATTGTGGGCTCCCTACCAAAGCAAAAAATTCAGTCTTGAAGGTCCTTTAAGTCGCCAAACATCATCCCAAAGGCTGTCTTTTTCAGATGCATGGTCTTGAGTTAAATACTCATACCCTGAAGCAACCGAGTATTTAGTGTTATCCCCAGACTTCCAGATTATACTGTCTTCAACCCCATCAAAACCATCTCTAAGCAGTGCAGCAGCATAGCAAATACCCTTCCAAGTAGCAGAGCTGGAGCTTGTGGGTTTGTCAAAAGGGCTTCCATACTTATGTACAAGCACTTTCACCCAAAGAGAGTTGTCGTCAGTTAAGATCTGCCAAACCAATTTCCCCAATTTTGCCACCATATTTTACATATAATTTTTTTCATGTGAATATGATGCCGAAAGTAAAAAGTATGATGCCTTTGGAATTGCCAAAAAAAAAACAATATAAGACCTGGGCCCATGCTTATATTGTATATTGGTACTGCGAAATTACTTTTGACCATATTTTTTTTCATTTCCGACACCACAAATACATTTTTTTTAACTTTGGTATCACTCTATAAACGTCGAAGCCATCAACATTAACTTTGTAAAAATAAACCCAAGTGTTGATCCCTTTCTCCTTCTTCTATAGGCCACAATTGAGGGGGCGTATTGAGATATAATGTTAATTATCTACATCTCCTTCTTCTATAGGCCACAATTGAGATATAATATTAACTATCTACATCCCCATCAGCTTAAGCTTTTGGAAGAGATGATAGGTCATCAGGCTTTTAAGAGAGATAATAGTTCAACGGTCATTTATTCAATCATTTTATGACTGACTTGATAATAAATTTAGAGACCTTTAAGGTTACCACACTAAAATTACTACGAAAGGTTTAAAAATATGAATGTATTCGGGCTAGTGTAATGCTCTTAGAGACTCCTTAAATTTACCTGAGTAATTATTCCTTTTGGCTTTTATAAGAATATCCAAGTATTCTCACCTGTCCAACCGAGTAAACTATCATAATGTAATAAAAGAATCAATTCAAAAAGATGTACTAATTGAAATTCAAGAGTCTAAAAATATAATAAAGGTAATCTGACTGAGAATCTATTATGATTGATGATTTTAAATAAACCGAGGCATCAAAGAACAAGGTGAGACTATGAAGGTGATTTCTTGGCACGTCTGCTTCTTTTGCTGATTTTCTAGATAAATTGGTGCATATGGGAGATGATTTACAAATTATACGAATAATCCTTACATTATGGCACATTTGGAAGGCGAGGTGCACATGGGTTTTCGACCAGAAACCAGTTTATATAACCCACATTCTTTCTCAAGTAGAAGCCGAAACTTTTTCCAGTCTCTAGCTTTATAAAAGGGAACGACAGTCGCCTTCGGAGCTTATTGAGTCAAGGAAGTGGAAGAGACCGAGTAGTAATCTCTTGAAAATTAATGTTGATGCAGCTTGCAGAAATGGTTATACGGCTGCAGGCATTTTAGCAAGGAACTCCAATGGAAGTATTCTGGAATCGTACTTGGGGAGCCTCAGCATTGGAGTAGATGTTACCATAGCCGAATCTAAAGCTGTCTATCTTGCACTCTGCTTGGCCATCGAATGAGGTTTCTTTAGTTTCAAAATTGAAAGCGACTCTCAAGTTGTCTGTCGTAAATTGCGGAAGATTTTTCTCCTCTTGGCGGACTTATGAAGATTGGTTTGTTTTATTCCCTATTTTTTCTGGAATCCATGTCTCTTTTATACGCAGGGAGGAGAATGCCCCTGTCCACTTGATAGCTAGGAAGGGTCTTTTTAGAGCAACAGTAGTAAGGGTGTCTTTTCAAGCAAAGTTGTCTATAATGGTTGTCAATAATCTTCAACCAGTACCATACAAACTCCTGTATTTTCTCGTTAACGATAGATAGAACAAATAGACTAAACCATTATGGTTGCTATATATTAATTAGGACTCTTGTATCTGGGGTTCTAATCCACCGTCTAATATTCTCTCTGCTACTTTGACACACCTAGCATAATTTAATTTCTTTTACTTTTCAAAAAAAAAAAAAAAAAACAGGAAAAAAAGAGCAAGGTGAGAATTTTTTTTTCAATAAATCAATATAAGCTTAAAACCAAACCAGCCAAAACCGCTTAAAACCAAACCGGCCAAAACCAAAATGACTTAAACCAATTACAAACAGAAAGTATTTCATCAACAAAACAATATGAAAAAAAAAAAAAAACACAATATGAAAACAAGTTTATGATGGTCCAGGATCATCACGTTATACTTTTTTCATCAATGAAATTTTTTATAAAAAAGATAAAAATGTAAAAGCATGACACATATATTTTACACGATAGGGTCTTATATGCTTTTTTATTTTTCTATTGGTCATGAATATCAAATCATACATGGTCTAGGACCATAATAAAATTTCCCTTGAACACGTTACAGAAAAAGAAAAATTATGTGGCTTTAACCAACGAAGTGAAGGTAACGGCGGAACCAAGCATTATGGTGGAAGCCTCAACAGTGAAAGTATCATACTTGAGAAAAAACTCCACCAGCATTAACCTATTCAACATCACCACCAAATCCTTCGCCGGACATTGTTTATTCTCCGCCGTCGGATGCTCCGTCTCTCTTCCATTAGACCAATAAACATATTTGATCAATTTCTCTCCTTCTTCTCCAACAAATCTATCCCCAACAAATTCCTCAGCTTTATCGAATATTTTTGGATCTTTGGTCGCAAATGGCTGATACCCAAATATGATTTCATCTTTCTGAATCAAGTACGATGAATCGTGGCTATTGATTACGATGTTCTCTTTAGCTTTTCCGTATTGGAATGGCACCGGAGGTTCGATCCTTAATGCCTCGTAGGCTACTGATTTGGTTAGGCTCATTTTATTTAGTGCTGAAATGGAGACGACTCCGCCTTCTGCTTTTACCGTAGACCGGATTTCGGCGGTGAGCTGATCATGCAAGACCTTTCCGGCGGATCCGACCCATTTCATTAATGCTGGAAAGAGAACTTTCATGCCGCCGTATGCATTGAACCCTGCCAAGTTGGCGCAGCCGGCCGGTCAGAAAAAATTGAACGGTCAAATATATTCTCCCCTTTAAATAAATATATATATTTAATGAAGGAAGAAACTATATCAACGTCATGCACATTAGTCAAATGACATAAAATTTATAATGATGACACTGCATTGTGTTGAAAAAATTATTTTCCTAATTTTAAATATTAAAAGTCCCCCTCAGGAAAAAAAAAAAAATAATATATATATATATATATATATATATATATATATATATATATATATATTAAAGTCTCTAAGACACGCAAATATTAAAAGTCTCTCAAATACTACATCCGTCCCATATTATAAGTCATTTAGAGTGTTTTTACACAGATTAAGAAAGTACTTGAATGTTATAAATTTAAAGGTTAAATGTTAAAAATGCTCATTAGTCGTTAAATAACGAAAAATTGTTAGATTGATAATAATTAGGAGTAAGAAGGAGAGAAATGCTCATTAGTCGTTGAATGTTAATAATTAGTCTATGATTTCTTATCCACCTAAAAAATCTATGATTTCTTATATATCCTCGATCCCATTAATCATATTCCTATCGGTCAAGGACGGAGCTATATGGAAGGCTTTTAATTATGAGCTAACTCCACCCAGTTGTTATTTTGATACATTAAAAGAGTTATATAATGTATTTGAATATAGTCAGCAATCTTAATACAGTATAAAATAAATTTCTGGCTCCATTATTGCTATCACTTTCCTCATCATTTATATTCAATCATCGAACCAAATTAAACGTAAAGTTAAGTACTAACATGCCAACAAGGTATTAACCCAGCGGTAAATACTGTGATTTTAAATTCGAGTCTCAGTAGGGACAAAAGGTTTACGTGCGTATGCATCTTTCGCATTCGTCAAAAAATTATAAAATTACTCATTTCATCTTTTATATATTGGATAGTAAACCCTAATTTTGATTTGATCCAACTATATAAGATTTCTACAATTTTGGGTTGTGCACTTTATTGTATGCACACAGTATGTATAATCAATTTTCCAAAAATATATAATAATATAATTTTGGGTGGTAAGTAGCTAGTACCTGCAAGAAACACCAAATTATGGCAAGCTTCATCTCTTTTGATTCCTAGTGTTTCAGCTGCATCCAAAAACGAAGTAGCCGAAGAGTAAAACGCATCATAAAGCTTCTGATAATCCGATTTCACTAAGAAAAAAGGCAACCGAAACGTGTGTAATATCAAATCCTCAACAAAATTGGGCAAGAACTTAAGCCCTAGAGTCATCAATGGAGCAAGCTGAAGTGCTAACCATTTATCAAAGCTTTTTGGTCCTATATTTTTCTTACTACTAACTGCTATTTTCTCATCATCATCAAAATCGCTAAACAAACGGAAAACAAAATCAAATGAAGCCTCATCACTAAGCCCATTAAAATCTGCTTTCCCTTTTCAGTTTATATCAGCCTCGAGCCCCTCGAAAGATGGGAAACCGAGCTACGAAAAGTAGGGATAAACTTTGTATGCAGTTTAGCAAGTTGAGACAAAAACAACCCTTTAAGAAGAGAATGAGAATGTTCAGATGTGTCGAGAAACGCACATGGGCGATATCCACCGAAAAACCTAGTAGAGGGCATATAAGTCCCATCAAGAACATCCGTTTTCTCAACCTTTGAATTGTCGAATAGAATCGGGAAACTGATGGCGTCGAGGAGGACGATGACTTTAGGGTTTGGTGCCATGAATGGACCTGGTGGCATGTTTGTTCTAAAGACAGTGGAGTTGTATTTTTCCATACGGTTTTTGAAGAATTGTACAGGGCCTTCGTTATAGAAATAATCGCGTCGATCTTTGATTGCTGTGAAAAAGGGAACTCCATAGCCACCTGGGATTTCTTGTAATGGAAGTTTATCATCAAACTCATGATTTTCAATGGAAAAAATGGTGGAAATAGAAGACATGATGATAAGTATATATGGAGAAAGTTTTTTCTTTTCTTTTCTTTGAATGAGAAGTAATGCAAGACGTACTGTTAAACCTACTTGATAAATTGCTCTGGTTTGTGCACAATATATATAGACAACATAGGATATACTTTTAAAAGAAAAATTATGAGTACGTAACAAACAACTTGTAGTAAAAATAATAATAACAATAAACTTGTAATAAAATTCAAGCCTAATTTTGTTAATTGTATTCATGTTGACTGGCTCGTGGAAATCCAACGTTCGAAGAAATGTACATAGAGTAATGATACATGTGTATGGCGTTATTATAAATTAATTAATACACAATATGTATATACACAATTGATTATGATAAATATAAATAATTATCAATGGTGTAAATACATCTTGTGTAACTTGTTGTATGGCTAAAAAGTTGTTCATATATCATCATTCATGTACATATGTATGTGTGCGGAAAATATATACTACCCGTCATAAAACGTAAGTCCGTCTGAGGTTTTCCATAGATTATATATCATTAATTTTGATGAAAAAATCTAAAATGATCTTTGTATGTTATTAATTCAAATTAGTGAAATTAGATAGGTAAATAATAAATGAGGGATGAAAGAAGAAAGATGAAATAAATGTTTCATTGATTATCTAAATAGACTTATATTATGATATAAAACTAAAATGTTAAATTGATCTATATTTTGAGACGAAGGTAGCAATATATAGTTAGAGAACATGGGATGTATATTTAAAAGGAAAACAACGAGTAAAAAACAACTTGTAATTAATGAACATAAAAAAAAACAACTTGTAATAAATAAATAAAACCAACTTGTAATAGAGTTGAAGCTTTGTAATTTATATTATGGGGAATGAGGGAGAAGGACAAAATATTTCATCAATTGAGTAGAAGGACAGTTTTTTGAAACTTTTGCATAAATGACAAAACTATTTATTCACTGTCGAAATTCATTTGTGTTCGAAATTCACTGATGAAATTCACTAATTTTCAAAATTCATCGTCGAAATTCACTAATTTTTGGGATTCACTGTTTGTCCTTCTCGCTATAAAATTATGCAGTTGTCCTTCTCCCTATAAAAAATATGTAGCTGTCCTGTTACTTAAAAATATTTTACATTGTGTCCTTATCCCTAATTTTCCATTTATATTAATGTACCGGCTCCCGACTCCTAACTTTTGACTACATGTACATATATAGTGTAACGATACATGGATATACAATTGATTAGGAATAACGAGTGACACAATATGTATTAATGTAATTGATTATTATAGGTATACATTATAATTAATGAGTTCTACATCATGATTAATAATATAAATACATGTTATGTATTTATTGTTAGGTGAATAATTGTGCCCATATCACAATTCGTACACATACGCGTAGAGAGATTTTTCTTTTCTTTGAGTCGAGGTGATGATTTTTTTTTTTACGAAACGAAAGAAATTTTATTAAAACAACAGAATTACAACTGGACAATCGCCCGAAAAACACCGAAGAACCGTCGGACCATCACCAGCCTACTACTGGACAAACCAACGCTAAAGAAATACAAGAAGATTGAGAGAACCCTAATATAACCAAATACTGTCTCGTTAACGAAAAACTGATTTGATAAAAAACGAATATGAAAACAATCCGATATATGACGTTGATAACCAAATCACAAGACAACCACGACATAAAGTCAAAGAAATAACTCTGTCACGACACTTTATCTCACGGGCCATATATTATCCATTTAATAAATGTCAGAAGTTGATTAGTATAATCCTAGTCCTCATTTGACTGTAGACGAACTTGATGTATCCCTTCTCCTACTACCTTAAAAGAAGGAAGGCTATGAACTCCTCACCTCCACGTGGCTGTACCAATTGTGCCAGAAAATTGGTATGAGAATGGAAGTATGGAACCGTTCCTGTAGCTTCATTTCAGGTCGTCCTCAGCCTCTCCGTACACGACCCACCGGCGATTCCGGTTTTGAGCATATGTCAAACACTCAAGTGGTGGAGTTGGTCTAATCGACAGAGGATCGAAGGTAGCGGATGGACATTTCTATGTGCATGTCCGTATGATCGAAGATGGACCTGGATTATTTTCAATGGATTGGTCAGATTTGGTTGGTGTGTTTACTGTGCCCTCTCAGGCTTGATGATGATGCCCTATGCATCTATGCTGTTTGTTTCTCCATAAAACTACAACTGGGTCTCCAAAATCAACCCACCCCTGCACCGGAAAACCTGTAAATTCCTCAAATCTCCATCCCAAATATGAAAATTTTCTTCCCCTGCAAATCGCGAAAATGAAAGGACGATTTTTGGTGGTTTGATATTGCGGTTGTTTCCCATTTTGAGGGTGAAACGAGTTCAATTTTCAGATCTTCGGGACGGAGAGAAGGCGGCATGGAGATGTTTTTCAAAGAATGAATGGGGTGGTGGTGAGGCATGTCTCACCGGAAAAGAGGCACAAATTCGCTCAAATTCAAAAACCCAGAAAACGACTTGTTAAGCAAATTCTTTCTTGATAATGAAAGCAGAGGCGGAATTGAGGTGTGGCCATGAATGATGCTCAGAGAGATGGAGTGACAGGTTATGCAATTACAATAAAAAGGTGAGGGCAGATTGGGAAGTTTAAGAATGAATGCTGGTACTAGAATAGTCTGTTGAATATACAACATCGTTTGAAGTATAAGAGAAATGAACAGTGGTGGACGCCGGCAAAACAGAGTAGCCAGAAAATGGGGGGTGGTTATGAGATATGCAGAAGAAGGAAAATGAGGTTTGGTACTATCACACTATGATTATACTTTTTCTTATTTTTTGTTGTTTAAAATTTGATTAATACTTGAAAATTGGTCAGAAACAAACTTCCAAAGTCCTGTTTTTTGTTGGTGATGATGAGCTAACAATGAACATAATGATTATATTTTTTGTTGTTTATAATTTGATTAATACTTGAAATTCGGTTGGAATCAAATTTTGCTTTTTGTTGGTGAAGATGAACTAACAATGAACATAATGATTTCGCTATTTACCTTTTTCGAGATATTGGAAATGTTTTTAGAGAGAAAGAACATGAAAGATGTTGCCATTTCAGAGGTGTAGTCGGATGTAAAGAATACGAATTGTTTGGCATGCTATCAGGAACATTAAACAACATTGTCAGAATTGTAGTAACAATTTTTGTGGTACTAAATCTAGCAATATGAACTCCATTTCCTTCTGCAAATCCTAGACAAATCTTCAACAAAACAAAATTTTGCTTTCAGTTTTCTTGACTTGTCATGTCTGCCTAATGATAATAGCATTAATGAATAGCAAGGCCTATGAAAATGTATAGCATTAGTTAAAATAGCAAGGTCTCTGAAAAGTTCAGGTACATGTATCATTTTTGTTACAATGGTTAAAATCTAATTAGTAACCTTTTTTTTTCAGGGAATTTTGTTCGGAGATGTTGTGCTATTCATGACACTGTTCATAACACGAGCCCACCCGTTCTTTAACTCATAGCCCATGACCTAGTTATTTTATAACCCTAATTCTTATGTAAAAGACTTTCCACCTCCTCCTACAAACTACTTCATCGCCGTATGTTCTCTGCAAATCTTTCTTTCTCTACATAAAAATCATGCCTTTATTTTCTTCCTCGTAACACTATGAATCACTTTTTAGGTAAAAAGAGTTGATCATTGTTATTGAATGATACCACATGATCCTTTTTCATTCATGTAAATGTAGGAATCGGCTGATGCCCTTTACGTATTACTGCGATTGTTGTGTGTTTTTGTTACTTTGCTATATGGTTTTGACAGTGTTCGTTTCGTCTATTTTCAGGTAGCTGGAGTTTTTTTCTTCGACACATCCAGATTCCCTCATCCCTAGGTAGATTTTTTCCATTTATTGACAATGGATCATATTGAATATATATTTGTGTTTTTCCTTTCTGATAACCTGATTAATATACGGTTAATACATGTATTAATTTCATGTAATTAAGGGAATACGTGTGTTATTTGATGTTATTTTCTTATTGTATATATGAAATTTCCGAAAATCGTGTCTCGATAGTTGCTCAATCGCATCTATTGTTGTCTTTTATTTTTTCATTACCTCGATCTTGTTTAATTGGATTTTCTGGATTCAGATGTCACTTTTTTTTATCCCTCAGAGCTGGTTGGGTTTGGCAACAGTATATCAGGCTATCCAAAGAAGCAAGAAACGTTTGCACGTATTTCAGGATACTGTGAACAAACAGACATTCACTCTCCTCACGTGACTATCTACGAGTCACTACAATACTCAGCATGGCTAAGGTTGCCTCGTGAAGTAGATAAAACCACAAGAAAGGTGAAATCTTGTTCAAATTTCTTCCATTTTTCATACTCAGCATCAAGAATATTATGACTCAAAAATGCCTTACAGATGTTCATTGAAGAAGTCAAGGAGTTAATTGAGTTGACTCCTATAAGAGACGCGATTGTTGGACTACCTGGGGTTAACGGTCTTTCAACAGAGGGCAACGTAAAAGGCTGACAATTGCAGTTGAGTTAGTGGCTAATCCATCAATCATATTCATGGATGAACCGACTTCAGGGCTAGACGCTTGTGCAGCTTCCATTGTAATGAGAACAGTAAGGAATACAGTGGATACTGGCAGAACAGTTGTATGCACCATCCATCAGCCAAGTATCGATATTTTTGATTCTTTTGATGAGGTTTCTTTTCCCTTTCCTACTTAAGTACACAAAATCATTTTCTCTCACATTTGGAACAAACACTGAACTCTGATCATTTGCAGCTTTTACTCCTCAAGGCTCTGTTTGGTTTCGTGGAAACAAAAGGAAAAGAAAAGAGAGGATTATGTCCAAAGTGAAATGAGCGGAGAAGGAGTGATATGAAAGTCCCTTTATAGTGTTTGGAATGGATTTAGAGGAAAGGAAAGGAAATATAAAAAGTGTTTGGAAAATTAAAATCCATAGCATTCTATCATTTCCATTGGTTTCCATCTTTTCCATTTCTTTTCTTTTCCGGTGTGGAATATCAAACGCTAGACATAAATCCTCCCGTCCCCCTTCTTTTCTTTTCCTTTTGTTTCCACGAAACCAAACAGAGCCCAAAAGATGAGGGGAGGAAATATATGTTGGACCCGTAGGCCGGCATTCTTCTTAACTAATCAACTATTTTGAGGTAACTATATATATACAGTTTTGGATCACACTTTAATCTCCTTTCATTATCATCACTTATTGTTATGATACCACATAAAGGTAACAGTAAACTCACACATTACGGGTAGGATTTGAACCTAAGTCCTCTTGATCCTGTAGCCTCGGTTTTACCACCGTATTAGGCCTCATTGCAGCATAATTGTTTCAGGGGATAAATGGAGTCAGTAAAATTAAGGATGGTTATAATCCTGCTACATGGATTTTGGAGATAACTTCAGCAGCTGAAGAAGCTGCACTGGGAATAGATTTGCAGATTTGTACAAAAACTCAGAACTTCAGAAGTGTTTAAGAGAGAGAGAGAGAGAGAGAGAGAGAGAGAGAGAGAGAGAGAGAGAAAAGAAAATTGACAGGCTGATATGGATGAACACAAATCATGCTTATGATGGAATTTATTGGATTTTAATCAATTCAATTTGAATTGTGTGTATTAACCTAATCAAAAAAAAAAAAATTCAGGAGAAACAAAGAATTAATCAAGGAATTGAGAAAACCTGCATCAGAATCTCGAGATCTGTATTTCCAAACCGAATTTTCTCTATCATTCTTCACCCAATGCATTGCTTGCCTATGGAAACAACATTGGTCATACTGGAGAAATCCGCCATACTCAGTAGTGCGGCTTTATTTCACAACATTCATTGCGTTATTGTTTGGCATGATTTTCTTCAACCTTGGACACAAAGGTATATGCTTCAACATTAAAGTAAAAAATCAATTGCATTTCCCACATAAATTCTCAAATGTTTGTTATATGATTGTGAAAAAACAATTTTGGGGTCGAGAGCAAGATATCTTCAACGCAATGGGTTCGCTGTATGCTGATGTGTTCTTCCTTGGGGTACAAAATGTGACGTCGGTTCAGCCTGTTGTCGCCATTGAACGAACTGTCTTCTATAGGGAAAGAGCTGCAGGGATGTATTCACCATTGCCTTATGCATTTGGACAGGTGACTGTAGAAAATAGCACTTAGAGAGGAGAAAGATAGGAGGAAACTCTTGTTTTATTTCTTAGATTCTTATCGGGTAGATAAGAGAAGGATACAATAAATAGGAGAAGCCTCCAACGGCTATAAAAGTAACCCCAACGGCTATCTCGCACGAAGAAAAGCGGCATCGTGGCTAGATAGATTAAGCACTAAACTAAGGCCAAAACAGGCAAAAAGGTACAGAACAAGCACTAAACAGTCTTTGAAAAGGTCAAATAATCCAAATAATCCAACACTCCCTCAAGATTGGTTGTAGATGTTGATGCAACCAAGCTTGAAGTGTAGATGCCGGAAAACTTGATTGGAAATAAACTTGACCTTAGTTAGAAGATCACCACTTGATCTTTAGTCTTGATGTGGAGCAGAGAGATATCACCATTGTCCACTTTCTCCTTAAGAAGTGTCGTCCACTTCTACATGTTTAGTTTTATCATGATGAGTGGGATTTTCTGCAATACATAATGCAGAAGTATTGTCACACATGAGTTGGATAGGTTTGGTGATAGCAAACCCTAACTCTCCAAGCATCCTCTTTATCCATAGGCCTTCACACACTCCCAGTGCAAGGGCTCTGAGTTCGATTCAAGATCGCTCTAGAAAACAACATGTTGTTTCTTGCTTCTCCAAGTAGTAAGATTCCCCCAGATGTAAGTACAATAACCAGAAGTTGATCTCATATCTGGAATCCCTCCAGCATAATCTGCATCTGTGTAGATTTGGACTTCTCTTGACAGATTCTTTTTGAACATGATTCCTTGACCAGGATCCTTCTTTAGGAACCTCAATATCCTCTCTGCTACTTGCATATGTTTTTCTGTTGGTTGATGCATGAACTGACTGATCAAACCTACAGCAAAGCATATGTCAGGCCTAGTATGGGATAGGTAAATAAGTTTTCCCACAAGTCTTTGATATCTCCCCTTGTCAACAAGAGGGCTATCATCAGTCTTACTCAGCTTTAAACCGGGTTCAACAGGGGTATTTGCTGGTTTACACCCCAGCATACCAGTTTCCTTCAAAAGGTCTAGGGTATACTTTCTTTGAGACATGGTAATGCCAGTATCATTTCTAGCAATTTCCATACCAAGGAAGTATTTAGGGGCTCCTAGATCTTTTATCTCAAATCGATGGCAAAGAGCCCTTTTAATTTTGCAAATTTCATCGAATCATCCCCAGAGTGAGGATGATGTCATCCACATATACAACTAGAATGGTTGTCTTTCCACTGACCTCTTTGTAAAAAGAGTATGATCAGTGTGGCATTGGTGGAAGCCATGCTTCTTAATGAAGTTAGAGAATCTTCCAAACCATGCTCTGAGGGATTGTTTGAGGCCATACAAGGACCTTTTTTAGTTTGCATACATCACCCTTATTGCCTGTGATTCAAACCCAGGTGAGATGCATGTAAACCTCCTCATTCAAATCTCCATAGAGAAAGCATTCTTTATATCTAGTTGAGTCGAGACCAATCTAGATTTACAAACAACACTCATTAAGATTCTGATAGTATTAAGCTTAGCAACAGGGGCAAAGGTTTCATGATAGTCAATACCATAAGACCGAGTGAAACCTTTTGCCACAAGTCTAGCTTTATATCTATTGAGTGAACCATCAAGATTGTACTTAAGGGTGAAGATCCACCTACACCCCACAGGATGTTTCCTTTAGGTAGAGAGGAAATATCCCAAGTGTTACTTTTGGTGAGAGCATCCATTTCATCTTTTAGAGCGATCTTCCACTCAGAACCTTTAAGGCATCATGGACATTTTGGGAATGTGTATGGTATCCGGATCGCTTGTAAAGGCCATATACCGAGGAGACAACTTATCATAGGACGTAAGTTGTACAGAGGATGGCCGTGACAACTCCTTGTCCCTTTCTTTAGCAATAGTAGATCCCCTTTGGGAGACTCATCTTCTTGATCACAAGAGGTGTCGAGTCCTCGATAATCGCATATTTTGATCATCGTGACTTTTATCCTCCGATGTATGATCACTATCATTAGGACTACTTTCCTCATAAACTTCGACTGGATTTTGAGAGACACTTTTCTTTTCGGTATAAACAATGATGTCGGGTTTAGAGCAATTTCCTCCTCACCAAAGGGTATTTTTATTTTGATCGGCAGTATTCGGTCGTGTTCAACTTCATTTTCACAAGTAGTTCCGCAATTCTCAAGATCCTCAAGAGACAGTATTCCAAGATTCATAGTGATCCTGAAAATTCTCCCCGACCTTCATTGTCATAGAAGGATCGATCCTCTATGAATGTAACATCCATAGATGTATAGTACTTTCTAATCTTGAAGCGAGCATTTGTATCCTTGTTGAGAGGGTGAATACCCAACAAAGATACATTTGATGGATCTGGGATCAAGTTTCCTCTGTTTTGAGGGTGTATGTGTACATATGATGATACATCCAAAGACTTTAAAGTCAATGGTGCTTATAAAGTGAGTACCGGGGTGTGCCTCTTGTAGCACTTGAATAGGAGTTTTGAACTTTAGGATCCTTGAAGGCGTTCTCACAATGAGGTAGGTAGTATTAAAACAGACCTCTCCCCATAGAATTTGGGAACTTTCATAGTGAACATAATTCCCAAGCAACCTCCAAAAGGTGCCTGCTTTTTTTCTCTCACCACCCCATTTTGTTGGGGTGTATCAACACAAGTACTAATATGGATGATCCCTTTTCGTAGAAGAAAGAGGCAAGGCTCTTTTCAAAATACTCCTTTCCATTGTCGGTTTGAGTACTTTAATACTAGTACCAAACCGATTTTGAATCATGGTGTAGAAGTTTTTGAAGACGAGCACGCTTCGATTTCTCCTTCAGAGAAATAACCAAGTAACCCTACTATGGTCATCAATAAAGTGATGAACCACCTTTTTCCAGATGATGGTCCTCTGTTTTGAGGGTCCCAGTATGTCACTTTGTGAAATAAGGAGAAAGGGCAAGGAGCATACATACTTGCAGTGGTAGTTAGTTCTAGTATGTTTGGAGAATTGACAAATTTCACAATGTAGAGAATCAATCTTTATTCCATTAAACATGCTAGGATACAACTTTTTCAAGTACACAAAATTTGCATGCCCTAGTATATAGTGCGTACATAACATTAGTACAAGAGAAAGTACTTACAACTAATAGACAATCCTTTAGGGATATTGTCAATGCAAAGTCTAGAGTAGGAGTCTTGAAGATGAAAAGTCCAGTTCTAATTTCAAAGACTTGCCAATCTCTCCATTGAACTCAAATCTGAAATGTACAAACATTAGTATGAAAAATCACAGAGCATTTAGTGTCATTTATGAACCTACTAATGTATAATAAGTTACACTGTAAGTTGGGACATAAAGAACATCTTTCAAAGTGACTTTTTCACTTAAGATTATGTTTCGATTCCTGAAAACTTGGGAAATGGAACCATCGGCAATTTTAACATTGTGAGGATGGGTACATTTCATGAGTTTCACAAATAATTCAGATTCCCACCATATGATTTGATGCACCGTGAGTCAACTATCCATATATTTTTAAGGATTTGACTCTGCAATAAGCATTTAGGCACACACACACAGTATTAGCTATGGAAACATTGCCTTGAGGAGCAAAGATCAGTGCATTTTGAGCGACAGAAACCTTTTAAGGGCTTCAATTGTTCCATGCTAAACACACCATCGACTTTTGTTCCTCAAAGATTGGCTAGTCTACCAGTAGCTTTCGTGTGTGTGGATCGGGCCTGAGGGGCTTCCAGCTTCTTTGGTTTCCCATGGATTTTCCAACAGTATCCTTGGTATGACCGATTCTTTTGCAATGTTCACAAACCGGTCTAGTACCTTGGATTTCATGTTAGGACCAGAGTGTTTTTGGTGAAAAGAGCACTAGAATCGGTAGAAGAACCAGGGTTAGGCACCCCAAGAGAAGAAACAGGGTTGGACACCCATTTAGCATAAGTTTTCTTCTACTTTCTTCATGTTTAATATCAAAGAAACACACTCTTGATTGATGGAAGGGGTTTAGAGCTCGTAACTCTTCCTCTCACATCATCAAGAGATGAGTTCGATCCCATCAAGAATTTGAAAATTCTTTTCTTTTCTTTAATTTCCTTATATGTCTTAGCATCCATCTTTTGATCGCCAAGATATATTTTCAAAGACATCAAGTTGTTTGCCATGATCTTGACAGGAGGTTGAAGTAGTCGAATCGACATCTCCCTCGCCTCAGTTATGCAGCTTTTGATTCGATTTCATCTTTGCTCGATGTGTTATCTCTTTTTGAGTAGAGATCAAGACATTGCTCCGCATTTCCTCTGCCGCAGATCATAGAGGAGAAAGTTCTCGACAATGTTTGGAGTCATGGATCCCAAAGAAGATGGATACCACATTGCCGTTTCCACCCTCCATTTTTTGCTAGTTGGATCCCCTTCTGCAGGAGCTTTAATCTCACCAGTGAGATATTCTTCTTTGCCCCTTCCAGTGATATAAAACCTCACTGTTCTGGACCATTGGAGATAATTGTCACCATTGAGTTTGTGACTGTGAGAGTGGCATCAAAGAGGGTTCGAGTTCCAGAAGCGATATTAGAGACTGCTTCATCCCTTGAGTTAACTTCTGAAGATTGCTCAGTGGCCATAGAGAAAGAGAATAAAAGCAGACAAGAGTTTTGGGACCTTAAGGCTCTGATACCATGTAGAAAATAGCACTTAGAGAGGAGAAAGATAGGAGGAAACTCTTGTTTTATTTCTTAGATTCTTATCGGGTAGATAAGAGAAGGATACAATAAATAGGAGAAGCCTCCAACGGCTATAAAAGTAACCCCTAACGGCTATCTCACACAAGATAAAGCAGCCTTCGTGGCTAGATAGATTAAGCACTAAACTAAGGCCAAAACAGGCAAAAAAGGTACAGAACAAGCACTAAACAGGTGCTGAAAAAGGTCAAATAATCCAAATAATCCAACAGTGACTACTTTCACTAACATTGTTAAAATACATCACATGTGATCTGATTTTGGAAGAAAACGATTTTTGTGTCTTGGAGTTCATACGTTTTTTTCCAGATTCCCTGCATAGTCTTTAGTACCACAAAAAAAGCTAGATCATTCGGATGTATGAATGATGATGATGTATTGATTCTTTTGGGATGCAGGTTGTGATTGAGCTTCCATATTGTCTCGTTCAAACGCTTATCTATGGAGTCATAGTGTATTGAATGATTGGATTCGAGTGGAAACATCTATGGAGTCATAGTGTACTCTGAAACATCGCTTCTGCCCTACAAACGGTATTACATATCGAATGCTTATGTTAAACCAGTGAGGACTGGTTATGAGGTTGGTGACTATGAATTCTCATGGACTTTGTATAACACCACAACAGTACAACCATTGAATGAAACTGTGCCGCCAAACATTCCTTATGATTTCCAGTTCAAACAATTCTCTAAACTGTTTCGCTATGCAGATCGTAAAAAACTCCAATCAGTAAGTCATTATCTTCTCGCTTTTCCTTTACTTCAACAACCTCTGTTAGAAGGTAATGGCTGATCAAATAAGTACTTTTTATGTGCAGATATTAAGGGATTGATGCTGAAGCTTCTGATGAAAAAAAGGTTGGACAAGATTTGCGTGGAAAGGATTTGATTGCGCAGGACTTCATTGTGGTAGATACCGAGTATGTTAGACTCTACCTTTTATTATGTATATAACTAATGCACCATTTTTATTTACTCTTATGATTTTTCTCTTCCATTAGAAACACTCCTACGATAATGAAGCTGTGGAAGGAAACGATTAGAGAGTATATGGAGACGTTTTATGTGAAGGCCTTCCTGATGCAATAATGTTTGTTGGTATGAACATGAAAGTAACCACCTTTAATGGTTAGCTGTAAATCTCTGTTAATGTATACACTATACAGTTATTTAAGGGTTTATGCCCGTTCCAATAACCTTAGCTTAATAACTAAGCAAACTGTTATTTGTTCCAGGTCATTATACAAAGTTATGTGCTCCTGGTTCTATTTTCTTTAGACTTTTATTCTTTCCTCATTAAGTCATATCCAAAATATGTTACCTAAACCAAGTTTTATATCTTAGATTTTAATGTATAGTTTAAGAATATTTATATAACAGGCGCTTCATCAGGCCTTTTGCGTGTGCAAGGCCAAATCACACTAGTATATTTATATTAATAAGAAGAGGATTTTGGTGAATTGATTTATGCAATGTATTTTTTTCTATTCATTGTTGTTGTTGTTGTTGTTTTTTTTTTTTTTTTTTTATTTTTATTTTTATTTTTAATACTGTTCGGCGTCTACTGTTCTTCGGCCCAACCCAGTCCAGTTTATTTTTTCCGGTTCATAGGCCCTATACAGATTTTTCCCCCTGTTTTTTTTTATAATTTTTTTAGTTAGTTATTTTTTGGGTTTTTCTATTTTGTTTTTATTTCTTGAAATGATTTATTTTTCGTAAAAAAACATATCGTTTACGTAAAGTATTAAATATCCTAATCCTAAAAAAAAAAACGACGACCACAAATATTGTTAAACCGACTATAGTGTATTGTTGATTTAATTTCTATGCAAAATTTGAATTGTATATTTTATCATTAGTCGTTAAAATTAACCTGATCTAAAAATACAAAAAAGGGGTCGAGTGTTGAAAGATGTTGATTTTGTGTCGTGAAGTGTTGATGAGTGTGTTAGAGCTTAATTAAAATTTTAATTAATATTCATTTCATAAACCAACATTTGTTGGATATAGTGTTGGGGTGTATCAAAGCGTGTCATGTTTTCGGTAGAATACGTGTTGTTGCAAATAATTGAAGATAGTTTCGTTTTTCTGATTCAAATAGGTTTAGGTACAGATTGAAAAATATTGTTCGGTGAGTGTCGAAAATTATCCATACGATGTTGGGAGGTATCGAATATGATCGGATGTTCATTTCATCAACCAAACGTGCGGATGAAAGCCATCGTAATGTATCGTAGTATATCGTGTCGCTATTGATTGATTGGACACGTATTGTATACATTTTTTCGCTTTACTCGGTTTATTTTATTACACAAAAACACAAATTTAAAATAAAATTTATATTGCACCACACATTATTACATTATTATATTTATATATAGATATATATAATATTACATTATTATATTACATTACACTTCTTTATTACACAACACACAAAATTAAACTTAGCTTCTTACCTGTTATCCTAAAAATCTAATATAGCATTAGCACACCGAGTAAAAAAACAAAGCTTTTGGGTTGTCAACGCCATTCCGGTTTTCGTGGTAACCGTGACGTGGCCGCCGCTTCGCTTGCCGCTTTGATATGTTTCAGGCCGGAGGATCTGAGATTTGGTGGTTAGATATAGGAATTTCCATGTGTGCGGCTCATTGTTTTGGAAGGTGATTAGGTTGAGGGATCATCGACTATTATGGGTAGTTGTTTGCGGATTGGGTGAGAATTGACAGATTCTTGCAGAGGTACTCCTGCATGTGGGTTATTGTGAAGAAAAATGGGGTTGTAAGTACATGTTTAATTGTTTTATATTCACTGATTTTGTTTTACGATTTATTTCCGGTTTTTTTGGATTATTTCACCATTAAAAAAAATCACTTTATATATAACTGTCCATGGTTGCAGTTGTCTCATTCTACACTGATCTTGCGTTGGGCTGTATAATTTCAAGGTATCAGCTTGCTGGGTGCTTCATATCAAAAGAGTTTTTACTGGTATGTTTGGGAGTTTTAAATTCGAGTTGAGCAAGTCAATTTCAATATGTGGTTGTGTTTGTGTTTGTTGCTTGGTGTTCTATGTAGTAATCTAAGGTGATGTAAGTAATTGTGTTATTCTGACCTCAAACATGCTTTATGCTGTTTGTTTGTTTTGGGGTTGATGATTTAGTCTCTTGGTTTGGTTTTTGGTGTTGCCTTTGCCAAACCAGTTTTAGTTGTGATTGAGGCTGTGATTGGAGAGGATTTTGCTCTTTTCAACCCTATGTATGTATTAGCTTTGGTCAGATATTCAATGCCATTTATCAATTTCTGTTTAGGCACTTAGTTAGGTTTGCTGCACTGCCTGTTTGTTTGCTTGGTCAACTGCCATATTCAGAGATGTTTCTTTTGGAAATACATATGTACAGAGATAGTTGTTGGTTTGTAGAAATATTTATTGAAAGATGCTTGTTGGTGTTTATAGATATGTTGAGTTCATTGTGAAGTTAAAATGGTTCCTGGATCTTTGGGGGTAAGAAAATTGATGGCGGTGTGACTTAGGATAGGTGTTCTTTTTAGTCAAGAGAAAGGAAACCAATTTTTTAAATTTTTAAAAAAGAACAATTATTAGCTCAAGGATCCTAACTCAAGTCAGTGAGTATATTCACAGATTGAAAATGCATGTAGATCTTGTCCTTCATATCATAAAAGCAAACCATCTCCAGAAAAACAACCTCATTACTTCATATCGTCTCGATTAAAGCATGCCTAAAAATAAACCTAATTAACAACTAAATGATACTTGAACAGATAGGGGGAATTAGGGAATTAAAGTAGCTACAAATGTTTGCATCTTCATTTTGTGTTTCACTTACTAGAGTTGTTTGTGTAATGTTCTTTGTGCTTTTCATCTTTGAGGGTTTCTTGGGGTGTTGTTGTTCTTGCTGTTTTCTTTAATTCTTCTTGTTTTCCCGATTTGCTCTGTTAGATCTCGCCTACCTTTGGTCTTGTTTATTCCTCTCTTTTTTAGGTTCCTTTCTTTCCTTGCTCAACGGTGCCATGTAATGCATGTTCTTCCTATGTTCTAATGGAAATTGTTTGTTTTCCTTACCATCATTGCTCCGGACAAGTTCTTTATTCTTTGGGTTGTTGGCATGTCCGCTCTAGAATTTTTTGTGCTCCAGCTCTCGGGTGTGCTCTCTTTAGCTTATCACCGCTTTTTCTTCTTGTTGTAGTTAAGTTTCGCGTTCTTAGTCTTCCGTTGGTGTTCTTGCAATTTAATAGTGGTTTGTGTTTGTTTAAAGCACCTGCTTGTTTGTGTCTGTTATATTATAGCCAGCTTGTGTTTCAGACTCTTCCGTCAAAATGCGGACTAAGAATAAGGCCAGGCCAAGGCCTAACGTTGTCTTAGACTGTTCCGCTATGTATACAGCCAACCAGTCTGGTGTTCATTTACCTAATGAGCCTGATGGCCCCAATTTAGTTCCGGAGATCCATGTATCAATCGATCTGCCGGGATCCTTGGGTCCTACCTTAGAAAGTTCAGAGGTGTCCTCTAATAGTTGTGTGGGTTTAGGGGTTACTGGGGAGGCTCGCGTTAACTTTTCCAGTTATGATCCATATGTTTGTGCATGAAAATCAGCGGCGAAAAATATAGGCAGGCGGCAATTGTCCGCTTTAGACAAAAAAAAATTACGGTCGATGTTAAATATGCGGACCAATAAGGGTTCTGATGTAGCGATTACTAAAAATGTTGGTTTGGTTCTAGCTAAAAAACACCAAAACCGTTAACAGGTAGGTCTCTTTTAGGCTGTATACCTGACCAATCGCTGATTTTATCCAGCCAAGCTGATTGTGTTTATTGTTGTGCTAAGAAAATGGCTTATGAATCCGATAATTTCTGCTGCCAAAAGGGAGAGGTCGTTTTAGCTGCAAATAAGCTACCTCTTGTTTCTAGCGCACTTGTTGACCTCTCGAAAACAAAGAAACCCGTGTTTCGCACTGTATCCGAACTTATAATAATCATTTTGCATTCACCTCTTTAGGTGTGCGCCTCGATAAGGATCTCATTTAAAAAATAAAGGTGTCTATACGCGTAGTAGGTGCAAGGACGGATGTATCACTTTATACACGGTCCATCGCAAAGTGATAACAACTTAAAAAAATCTACGCTTTACTTTCACGACACGAATACGAGATTCCCCGTAGGCTAGAGAGTTGTCCGCGCTTAGCAGCAAACATTGTTGGACAGCTTATGCTTGTCCTGGAAAAAAACCCGTACTCGAAGTTTTTCCGAGGCTTGAAAGAGCTTGATAACCTGGCTGAAAGAGAAATCCTCTTATTTTGTAACCCAACGATAGATCAGAGGGTATACAGTAAACCCACAGTCTCAGGTAGCTGCCATAGTTGATGGTTTCGACGATGTTGGCGCACCTACAGAAAGAAATATTCAGGTGTATTGTCATGATGACCAACCACGTACAATTCGATATTACTATAGTTGTTATGACCCCTTGCAATATCCATTGATGTTTCCCTTTGGAGATATTGGGTGACATCAATGTATTCGCAAAAGGGGTGGTAATGCAAATAAACGAAAACGCAAAAGAGGCATTCATATGCTTGAGGGACTTAATCCATCTAAGGAGTTAAATGCTGATGAACTTTTAGAACATGAAGAAGAAGGTATGTGTAGGCTAGACTTCTGTTTGTATTGTCTGTGAATTTTTCTCGCAGTTCTAAATCAGAATTTTTTTCCCTTTTTCCCCTCCTCCGTACAGTTGTTGGGCTTTCTGATACAGATTCATCCAACATTTCAGTTCGGGAATACTATTCGTACAAATTCCAAATTAGAGATAAGGATGAATCCAATATATTGCACTTGTGGACTCAAGCAACGATGATTCTGCTGACATGTTTGTCAAAATGGAAACACAAAGATTAGATTGGTTTAGTTCCCAAAGAAGATAATATAAGGAGTGATTATTTACAAGGCCTTCTTGATGCAAAGGGCCTCAGTGAAAGCGATTGTGCACAAGTATGTCATAAGATCATATTACCTCGCATCTTTTATAGTGGCCCTAGACATATAA